>JABTTQ020000091.1:0-187329 GCA_016081115.2 Rehmannia glutinosa | reverse complement strand
GCAGATCTTGGGAAAGCCAGATCTCGTAGGTCGCTTGGTCAAATGGGCAGTGGAGTTAAGAGAGTTCGATATCAAATACCAAGTGAGGACGACCATAAAAGCGCAGTCTTGGGCGATTTTTGATAGAAATGTCAAACCCATTGAGCCCATCTCGGAGACTTGGATGCTTCATGTGGATGGTTCCGCGGTGGCGGGAGGAGGAGGAGCCGAAATTCTGCTGCAGGGTCCGAATGACCTAGAGCTGGAAATTGCATTAAAGTTAGAGTTTGGAGTCACTAACAATGAAGCGGAGTATGAGGCCCCGATAAGCGGGCATAAATTTGGCCCAAAAATGTCAAGCGAAAAAGTTGGTAGTATACACGGATTCGCGGTGGTGGCAATGCAAGTCAAAGGAGAATATGAGGCCAAGGACAAGACCGTGGTAGCTTCTGCGGAGCGAGTAAAACAATTAACCAAGGGCTTTGAGCAATTTCAGCTTCATTAGGTCCCAAGGGCGGAGAACGGGCGAGCCGATGCATTGGCAAAATTCGCAAGTAGTATCACGGGGGTTAGCTCCAGAAAAGTGGTCGTCTTAACAATCAAGAACTGAGATCGAATCGAAAAGACCCATTGGCTTATGCCCCACAAAGAGTCTTGTACTCAAGATCTCATGTCCAGAGACCTGGATGGAGAACATAAAAAACTACCTCTTGCTTGGCCACTTACCAGAAGACCCGCGGGAGGCTAAACGCCTCCGGGTAAAAGCGTCCCGCTTTTGCATGTATGATGGTAGCCTCTATAAAAATCGATGGCGGGATTATGCTTAAGTGCTTAGCTCGAGAAAGGCTATGTATGTGATCACAAGAAACACACGAGGGGTGTTGCGAAACCACTCGGGTGAAATATCGTTAGCTTTAATGGTCATGCGTCAGGGTTTCTTTTGGCCAACATTAGCTCAAGACGCCGTGGAGTACATTACAAAATGTGAGAAGTGCCAACTATACTAAAACCTGCCGCATCAACCAACTATGCCGATGACCTCGATACCTATAACATGCCCATTCGACCAGTGGGGGATCGACATCTTGGGGCCATTCCCACTAGCCCAGGCACAAAAGAAGTTTATCATTGTTGATGTTGAGTATTTTTCTAAATGGATAGAAGCGGAGGCTTTGGCTAAGATCACAGAAATTGAGGTCATGAACTTCTTGTGGAAGAATATAGTGTGTAGATTTGGAGTACCTCGGATCTTGATTTCAGATAACAGAACTCAGTTTCAAGGAAAGAAGATAGTGGAATGGTGCAAAGAAATGAAGATCCAATAGAACTTTACCTCAGTGGGAAACCCGCAAGCCAACGGACAAATGGAGGTCGCGAACGCATAATCTACAAAGATCTAAAGACGCGTGCGGAACAAATGAAGTCCTCTTTGGTCGATGAGCTCCTGTGAGTACGATGAGCTCCCGGACGACTACGAGAGACGCCTATACATTACGGTTCACCATAATACCAAAGAAATTGTGGCGAGCCCACTCATAGAATCAAAAACTTTGATGGAGAGCAAGGAATCAAGAGAAAGACGAGCAGGTTAGACCTTCGAGAGAGCCAAATACTTACGGAGGATCCTACTAGCTAAGGTAAGAATGATGAAATAGTACTCAAAAATCAAAAAGAAACTTTGATGGAAAAAGGTTGAGGTATCTAAGCACGTGGGAAAGTTAGATCGCGAATCGAAGGCCCGTACAAAGTGGTCCGTTCCGGAAAAGGGGCTTCCTCATTGAGGAGAGGAGAGAATCTAGTGGGTGAATAGATTATGATTTTTTGCAAATTACCCTTTTTTCGAATCAACAAGCAAATGACAAGAATGTAAATGAAATTAAACAACACTCGTTGATTTAAAGAGTTCAACCCAGAAGAGCCTAATCCTCTACCACCCCAAAGATCTCCGGGATGGATTTCAAAAAAAAAAGATTTTATTAATTACCACAATTAATACAACACCTTGAGGATCACCACAATCCTCTTAACACCTTCAAGGAGATTACCACAATCTTCCTTCACCACCTTTGAAGAGTACCACACTCTTCAAACACCTAAAGTGGATCACCCAAGTCTTTCTTACCACAAGAATAAAAGGATGTCTCGTGTTGAATGATGGACAAAATTCAAGATTACAACTCGATAAACCAATACAAAGATTGGTGGGTGTAATCAGAATCAAAAAGCCTAGACCTCAAAGATGTTTTTGAAATTACCCTTTTTTGAATGTAAAAATGAAAATTGAACAATTTGCGTAAATTGTTGTGTATTTTGCTTGTGTTAATTGTGTCTTCAATTCATCCTCTATTTATTTAATAGGTTCTATCTTCACTTTTGTCTACAAAAAGAAGATCACAAGATGTAGAAATATTGTACAAAATTGAAAAGTAAATCTTCTTTGTCAAGAATTTCTACCACCTTTGTCACAAAAATATTATAGGGGATGGATTTCAAAAAGAAAAAAGTTTTTAAAAATAGTGCGATCCAGTAGGGGTTGTAGGTGCGGCCCAACCGCCGCACCGCACCTCCCTCCCTCACCGTCCCCCGCTCCATTTTTCTCAGTCGATAAGCTCTGTTTCGTGTTTTCTTTCCTTGCCAGTGCCGGTCGACCATTTGGACGACCGTCGACCTCCAATTTGAAATGTTGTCCATTTTTTCAAAAATAAACTTCAAGAAATACTCCAAAAAATTAGTAAAAACATTTTAAATCATTTGGGAGTATTTGAACAACATTTATAAACATAGTTTTGGTGTAAAAACCAATTTAAACAAAACCATCAAAAGTGTTGTCCAATTTTTATCAAATTAAATTAAAAAAAACATTTTAAATCATTTAAGTATTTGAAATATATAAAAACATTGTTTTGGTATAAAAACTTATTAAAACAAAATCATCAAAATCTTGATAAAAACATTTATCTAACAAACTCCCTCTTTTTGATGATTACAAACCAAAACAATTTTAGAAGGTCGATTTTAAAACAAAACAAATTTTCCGGTCTTAAAACAACAATCAATTTCAAACAAGATACATCATAAGTACAAGCACACAAGGATAGGAGCAAATATTTTTAAAATCATTTTTAGCACAAGCTCCCCCTATCAATATGCATATCAAGAACAAGTATACAAGCAACAACTAAAAACTAAAAGCTTAGCTTTTACAACTTAAGCTTGAATTCCATGAGCTTATAAGCTCCCCCTGTCATAAGACAACATTAGTAAGGCATAAAAGTCCATAATACATCACATGGACTAAGTATTGTTCACATCTTATGGCTTTCAAGAGCCCTAGCTTATAACTTTTCTTTCAAGCTTATTTTCGCTTCTTTGAGCGTATGAGCGTTTTCCTGTTTCTCCCCTTTGGAATCATCAAAAAGAATGTTAGCCCGATAAAAACATCATATATTCATATCAAAGTGCGCAAATTTATCGATTTATCGAGCTTTTTGAAAATTGAAGCTTAAATTCCAAATAAAAGGGAAAAAATGATCAATTGATTTGCAAAAGCTCATTTGGTTGATAAAACATGATCTCTACAAACTTATAAGACTTTTCAAATTGAGAGACTCACGTAGGTGATGAATTTTTCATTGAAACATTTTGTCGAACACTTGGCGTGCGTCGAATAAAACTAGAAGTATATAACGCCTTTGAAATTCATTTAAGCCAAAAATTTCATCACCAATTCAGTTCAAACAACATTCAATACATCATAAATACTAAGCTCATCACATTCATATGAAACTAGCATCAAGAATATTGCAAATAAGTCAAAATCTCAAGGGTTCAACCCAATTGAGCAAATGGAGTAGAATTCATACCATTTATTCGGTAAAGATGAGCAATGATGATGATAATCGAGCTTAATGAAGTCCAAAATATAAAACATATGCAAGAAAACAAATTTGAAGTGAAATTTGTGTGATTTTGGCAAAAGGGACGAAAAATGGCCAAAATAAGTTAAAATGAAGAATCTTTGAAGACGAGCGGTTTTTATCAATTTTAGGCTTAGGGCCACCGGTCGAGGTTGAGGGCGACCGATCGGCGTTGAGGGCGGCCCCTTGCCCTCAACCCTTTCACCCCACCAATTTTTCAAAAAAGTTTTTCCAAAATCCGAATTTTCAACCAAAAATCCGATTTTTCGCCCCTAAGTTTTAAAACGTGCAAAATGCAAACGTAAGCCTCATTCAATATGCATTATGCCTAACCGAGAGCTCGTATCGATGCAAAAGTCTCGGAAGATAGCGGTTTTGTAAAAATGTCCGCTAATTGATCTTGAGATGGTACAAAAGATATCTCAATTTTTTGTTTTGAAACACAATCCCTTAGAAAATGATGTCGAATCTCAATATGTTTAGTACGGTTATGATGAACCGGGTTTTGAGCAATGTTTATAGCGGATATATTATCACAAAAGATAGGAACACTTTCAAAAGAACATTTATAATCCGCTAAGGTTTGTTTCATCCAAAGAAGTTGTGTACAACAAAATGCTTTGTGGAAATATATTCGACTTGGTAGTTGAAAATGAAACACAATTTTGTTTCTTTGAAAACCAAGAAACTAGGCAATCACCTAGAAATTGACATGATCCAGAAGTACTTTTCCGATCATCAATATTTCCCGCATAATCCGAATCACTATAACCTTTAAGAGAAAATTTTTCATTCTTTGGATAGAATAAACCATATTGAATAGTGCCTTTCAAATATCGAAAAATCCTTTTAACGACACTCATATGAGATTCTTTGGGATTGCTTTGAAAACGAGCACATAGGCATACTTGCATGAAGAATGTCCGATCTACTTGCGGTTAAATAAAGTAAACTACCAATCATACCTCTATATTTGGATTCATCAACCGACTTGCCTTTTTCATCTTTGTCAATCTTGGCGTTTGTTGCCATTAGGGTAGAGACGGTTCTTCCTTCTTCAATGCCAAATTTCTTCAAAAGCTCCTTTGTATATTTTGATTGAGAAATATAAATTCCTTCTTGGCATTGCTTAATTTGAAGTCCAAGGAAGAAGTTGAGCTCCCCATCATGCTCATTTCAAATTCACCTTGCATTAACTTAGAAAATTTCTTGCACAAGGATTCATTAGTAGCACCAAAAATAATATCATCAACATAAATTTGCACTAATAAGCAATCTTGCCCTTTTTCAAAAACAAAGAGAGTAGTGTCAACTTTACCTCTTGTAAAACCATTTTTCAAAAGAAAAGATCTAAGTCTATCATACCATGCACGGGTGCTTGTTTCAAACCATATAAGGCCTTTTTAAGTCTATAAACATCATTAGGCCTAGAAAAATTTTCAAACCCCGGAGGTTGTTTAACATAGACTTCTTCTTGAATAATACCATTTAAAAATGCGGATTTTACATCCATTTGGTAAAGCTTGAAATTTTTAAAACAAGAATAGGCAAGTAAAATACGAATAGCTTCTAAACGTGCTCACGGTGCAAATGTTTCATCATAATCAATACCTTCTTCTTGACAATAACCTTGAGCTACTAACCTTGCTTTGTTTGAACAATATTGCCTTGGTCATCGAGTTTGTTCCGAAATACCCATTTTGTACAAATAATGGTTTGAGATGGAGGACAAGGTACTAATTCCCATACATCATTCATTTCAAATTGATTCAACTCCTCTTGCATTTCTAAAAACCAATCCTCATCTTCAATGGCTTCCTTAGCATTTTTAGACTCTTTTTGAGAATATAAGAGCTTTCTCGACAAATTTTCCTCTAGTCATTACTTTATCAAGGGGATCACCAATAATAAGATCTTTTGGGTGATCTCCCTTAAATTTCAATGCTACGGAAGATTCGAAGTATCACCTTTATCTTCTTGAGGAACACTTGAGCTTGAAGGTTGATCATTTTGAGTTTTATCTTGAACAATGTGTTCAATAATATCCTCTTCATCACTTTCATCATTGGGTATCCTTTCAACACCCGAAGCTTCATTGAATTTGACATGGATGGATTCTTCAACAACTCCACTAGTCTTATTGTAAACCCGATATGCTTTGCTCTTGGTTGAATACCCCATAAATATTCCTTCATCGGCCTTAGGATCAAGTTTGTCTAATTGATCCTTAGTATTCAAAATAAAACATTTACATCCAAATATTTTGAAATAATTAATATTTGGAGTTCTTCCTTTCCAAAGCTCATATGGAGTTTTATTCATTTTAGGAGAAATATAAACTCGATTAATGACATAGCAAGCGGTACTTACGGCTTCGGCCCAAAAATATTTTGGAAGTGAAAATTCGTTGAGCATGGACCGACTCATTTCTTGAAGTGTCCGGTTCTTCCTTTCGGCTACTCCATTTTGTTGAGGTGTCCTTGGAGCCGAAAAATTATGACTATATCCCTTGGTTTTACAAAAGACTCTAAATTCGCCGTCAAATTTTCCACCTCGATCACTTCGAATAGACTTAATAGTATCTTCCTTTTCATTTTCAATGAGTCTACACAACTTAACAAACTCATTAACGGCATCGCTTTTATTAGTAAGAAATAGAGCCCAAGTTGTTAGTCCAAGTGGCTATGATAATCTAGAGGGGGGGTGAATAGATTATGCCGATTTTTCGCAAATCACCCTCTTTTTCGAATCAACAAGTAAATGACAAGAATGTGAATGTGGAATTTAAACAATACTCGTTGATTTAAAGAGGTTCAACCCACCTATGGCCTAATCCTCTACCACCCCAAGATCTCAGGGATGGATTTCAAAAAGAAAAATGATTTTATTAATTACCACAATTAATACAACACCTTGAGGATCACCACAATCCTCTTACAACACCTTCAAGGAGATTACCACAATCTTCCTTCACCACCTTTGAAGAGTACCACACTCTTCAAACACCTATCACCTAAATCACCCAGTGTATTCTTACCACAAGAATACTCACAAGGATGTCTTGTGTTGAATGATGGACAAAATTCAAGATTACAACTCTATGAAATCAATACAAAGATTGAGTGCAAGTGTAATCAAGAATCAAAAAGCCTAGACCTCAAAGATGTGCAAGTGAAAGTACTTGGCTATTACAACAAGAATGTAAAAATGAAAGCTTAAACAATTTGCAGATTTCTTGTTGTGTATTTTGCTTGTGTGTTTTGTATCTTGTTCTTCAATTCATCCTCTATTTATAGGAAGCTTCACCAATATAGGCTCCTCTATCTTCACTTTTGTCTACAAAAAGAAGATCACAAGATGATGAAATATTGTACAAAATTGAAAAGCAAATCTTGTGTCAAAATTGAAACGATTGGAATCTTGTTGTCAAAAAATAACATAGCGACGGTTGTTGGAAGATTTTCCGTTTGAAAAAAATAACGATCCAGGTAAGGGTTGCGGGGGTGCGACCGGTTGAGGTGGGGTGCGGCCAGTCGCCTAGTGCGGCCAAGTCGACCTCACCTCGACCTGAGTCCCCTCCTCTTTTTCAAGACTGTAAGTTCTGTTTCGATTTTCTAATCTTGGTCTGCGGTCGCCCAAAGTGGTCGACCGCCCCTTTGAAATGTTGTCCGATTTTTTTCAAAAATAAACTTTAAGAAATACTCCAAAAATTAGTAAAAACATTTTAAATCATTTGGGAGTATTTAGACAACATTTATAAACATAGTTTTGGTGTAAAAACAAATTTAAACAAAAACATCAAAAGTGTTGTCCAATTTTTATCAAATTAAAAACTCTAAGAAATACTCCAAAAATTAGTAAAAACATTTTAAATCATTTAGGAGTATTTGGACAACATATAAAAACATTGTTTTGGTATAAAATCTTATTAAAACAAAATCATCAAAATCTTGATAAAAACATTTATCTAACAAACTCCCCTTTTTGATGATTACAAACCAAAACAATTTTAGAAGGTCGATTTTAAAACAAAACAAATTTTCCGGTCTTAAAACAACAATCAATTTCAAAACAAGATACATCATAAGTACAAGCACACAAGAATAGGAGCAAAGATTTTTCAAAATCATTTTTGCACAAGATCCCCTATCAACATGCATATAAAGAACAAGTATACAAGCAACAACTAAAAGCTAAAAGCTTAGCTTTCACAACTTAAGCTTGAATTCCATGAGCTTATAAGCTCCCCTATCACAAAACATCATTAGTCAAGCATAAAAGTCCACAATACATCAAATGGACTAAGCATTTTTCACGACTTATGGCTTTCAAGAGCCTAGCTTATAGCTTTTCTTGCAAGCTTATTTTCGCTTCTTTGAGCGTATGAGCATTTTCCTGTTTCTCCTCCTTTGGAATCATCAAAAGAATGTTAGCACGATAAAAACATCATATATTCATATCAAAGTGCGCAAATTTATCGATTTATCGAGCTTATTGAAAATTGAAGCTTAAATTCCAAATAAAAGAGAAAAGTTGATCAATTGACTTGCAAAAGCTCATTTGATTGATAAAACATGATCTCTATAAACTTATATGACTTTTCAAATCGAGAGAATTACGTAGGTGATGAATTTTTTATTGAAACCTTTTGTCGAACACTTGGCGTCGTCGAATAAAACTAGAAGTATATAACGCCTTTGAAATTCATTTAAGCCAAAAATTTTCATCACCAATTCAGTTCAAACAACATTCAATACATCACAAATATTAAGCTCATCACATTCATATGAAACTAGCATCAAGAATTTTGCAAATAAGTTAAAATCTCAAGGGTTCAACCCAATTGAGCAAATGGAGTAGAATTCTTACCATTTATTCGGTAAAGATGAGCAATGATGATGATAATCGAGCTTAATGAAGTCCAAAATATAAAACATATGCAAGAAAACAAATTTGAAGTGAAATTTGTGTAATTTAGGCAAAGGGGATGAAAAATGGCCAAAATAAGTTAAAATGAAGAATCTTTGAAGATGAACGGTTTTAATCAAATTATAGCCTTGGGCGGCCGTCGGCGTTGAGGGCGACGGTTGCCCTCAACCATTTCAGCCCACTATTTTGAAAAAATTTCCAAAATCCGAATTTTCAACCAAAAATCCGATTTTTCGCCCCAAAGTTTTAAAAACGTGCAAAATGCAATTATAGACCTCATTCAATATGCATTATGCCTAACCGAGCTCGTATTGATGCACAAGTCTCGGAAGTTAACGGTTTTGTAAAAATGTCCGCTAATTGATCTTGAGATGGTACAAAAGATATCTCAATTTTTCGTTTTGAGACACAATCCCTTAGAAAATGATGTCGAATCTCAATATGTTTAGTACGGTTATGATGAACCGGGTTTTGAGCAATATTTATAGCGGATATATTATCACAAAAGATAGGAACATTTTCAAAAGAACATTTATAATCCGCTAAAGTTTGTTTCATCCAAAGAAGTTGTGTACAACAAAATGCCGCGGAAATATATTCGGCTTAGTTGAAAGTGAAACACAATTTTGTTTCTTTGAAAACCAAGATACTAGGCAATCGCCTAAAAATTGACATGATCCTAAGTACTTTTCCGATCATCAATATTTCCCGCATAGTCCGAATCACTATAACCTTTAAGAGAGAAATTTTTATTCTTTGGATAAAATAAACCATATTGAATAGTGCCTTTCAAATATCGAAAAATCCTTTTAACGACACTTAAATGAGATTCTTTGGGATTGCTTTGAAAACGAGCGCATAGGCATACGACATGAAGAATATCCGGTCTACTTGCGGTTAAATAAAGTAGACTACCAATCATACCTCGATATTTGGATTCATCAACCGACTTGCCTTTTTCATCTTTGTCAATCTTGACATTTTGTTGCCATTGGGGTGGAGAGCGGTTCTTCCTTCTTCAATGCCAAATTTCTTCAAAAGTTCCTTTGTATATTTTGATTGAGAAATATAAATTCCTTCTTGGCATTGCTTAATTTGAAGTCCAAGGAAGAAGTTGAGCTCCCCATCATGCTCATTTCAAATTCACCTTGCATTAACTTAGAAAATTTCTTGCACAAAGATTCATTAGTAGCACCAAAAATAATATCATCAACATAAATTTGCACTAATAAGCAATCTTGCCCTTTTTCAAAAACAAAGAGAGTAGTGTCAACTTTACCTCTTGTAAAACCATTTTGCAAAAGAAAAGAGCTAAGTCTATCATACCATGCACGGGGTGCTTGTTTCAAACCATACAAGGCCTTTTTAAGTCTATAAACATCATTAGGCCTAGAAAAATTTCCAAACCCCGGAGGTTGTTTTACATAAACTTCTTCTTGAATAATACCATTTAAAAATGCGGATTTTACATCCATTTGGTAAAGCTTGAAATTTTTAAAACAAGAGTAGGCAAGTAAAATACGAATAGCTTCTAAACGTGCTTTGGTGCAAATGTTTCATCATAATCAATACCTTCTTCTTGACAATAACCTTGAGCTACTAACCTTGCTTTGTTTGAACAATATTGCCTTGGTCATCGAGCTTGTTCCAAATACCCATTTTGTACCAATAATGGTTTGAGATGGAGGACAAGGTACTAATTCCCATACATCATTCCTTTCAAATTGATTCAACTCCTCTTGCATTTCTAAAAACCAATCCTCATCTTCAATGGCTTTCTTAGCATTTTTAGGCTCTTTTTGAGATATAAGAGCTTTCTCGGCAAATTTTCCTCGACTCATTACTTTATCAAGGGGATCACCAATAATAAGATCTTTTGGGTGATCTCCTTAAATTTCAATGCTACGGGAAGATTCAAGCATCACCTTTATCTTCTTGAGGAACACTTGAGCTTGAAGGTTGATCATTTTGAGTTTCATCTTGAACAATGGTTTCAACGATATCCTCTTCATCACTTTCATCATTGGGTATCCTTTCAACACCCGGCTTCATTGAATTTGACATGGATAGATTCTTCAACAACCCCACTAGTCTTATTATAAACCCGATATGCTTTGCTCTTGATTGAATACCCCATAAATATTCCTTCATCGGCCTTAGGATCAAGTTTGTCTAATTGATCCTTAGTATTCAAAATAAAACATTTACATCCAAATATTTTGAAATAACTAATATTTAGAGTTCTTCCTTTCCAAAGCTCATATGGAGTTTTATTCATTTTAGGACGAATATAAACTCGATTAATGACATAGCAAGCGGTACTTACGGCTTGACCCAAAAATATTTTGGAAGTGAAAATTCATTGAGCATGGACCGACTCATTTCTTGAAGTGTCCGATTCTTCCTTTCGCTACTCCATTTTGTTGAGGTGTCCTTGGAGCCGAAAAATTATGACTATATCCCTTGGATTCACAAAAGACTCTAAATTCGCCACAAATTCTCCACCTCGATCACTTCAAATGGACTTAATAGTATCTTCCTTTTCATTTTCAATGAGTCTACACAACTTAACAAACTCATTAACGGCATCGCTTTTATTTGTAAGAAATAAAGCCCAAGTATATCTAGACAAATCATCAACTATAACAAAAGTGTAATGTTTTCCACTTAGACTTGCCGTATTAATATCCCCATACAAATCAAGATGAAGCATTTGTAGGGGTTTGGTAGTGGAAATTTCATTTTTGGGCTTAAAACTACTCTTAACTAATTTGTTCTTTTGACATGTGTCACATAAGCCAAGATTTTCAAAATTCAATTGGGTAGTCCTTTTACATGTTAATTTTTGTAAATAGTTTGCAAATTTTTGTAACCAACATGTCCAAGTCGCCTATGCCATAAGCTAGTTAAATCATTATTGGCGACAAGACAAGAAACATTTTGACTAACCAAACCACTTGTACAAATTTTGTAAAGATTGCCTTTTCTAATTGCTTCACAAATAATTTTATGATTTTTGGAAATAAGGCATTTTTCTTTATTAAAAACAACATTATAATTTGAGTCACAAAGTTGGCTAACACTTATCAAATTGAAATTAAGCCCTTCTACTAAAAGAACATTACTAAGAGAGAAAGAAGAGTTACCAATTTCTCCATTTCCAAGAATTCTTCCTTTGCCATTGCCGAACATGACCATACCCTCTTCTTGGAGCTTGATGTTGGTAAAACGTTCTCTCTTTTCCTCGGTCATATGGCGTGAACATCCGCTGTCCACGAGTCATTTTGAATCTTCTATTGTTGTTATAGCCCCTATAACCTACAAAGGAATTATTTTTAGGTACCCTATAATTTTGGGGTCCATGGGGTTAACGCCGAGACCTTGGTCTCCAATAATAGCTAAAATTATTCTTCAATTTACAATTGCTAGCATAGTGTCCATTTTTACCACAATAAAAACAAGTAATAATAATACGAGGACTACTAAAGACGTACAAAGGTTGGACCTTGGTCTTTTTCTTAAAAGCATTTTGAAAAGGTTTATAGCCAAGTCCTAATTTATAATGCTCACCTCTTTGTGCATCTAAAATTTTTAGTGACTTTATCCGTACTTAAATTGAATCGATGCACATCCTTTTTCAAATTTTCAATATCATTTGTGAGCGTTTGTTTTTCGGTTTCAAGAGTACGGACCATAGTAAGAGTAATAGCATGAGCTTTATCAAGAGAGTCATAAGAAGTAAATAATTTATCCTTTTCTAGTTTAAGCTCTTTATGCTCCTTTTTCAAATTCTTGTATTTAACAATCAAATTTTGAAACTCATTTTGCAATTCATCAAAATCACATTGTAATTCATCAACTAGGGAAGAAGATGAAGCATTAGAGCGTACCTCGATATTTTCATCGCTATGGCCATAAGACCATGTTCGGATTCTTCTTCCTCGCGGTTGTTTTAAGTAATTCATCCCAAGTTTTGACGTCCGCATTTAACGCCTTCTTTTTCGTAAAAGGCTTTTTCTTCTTTTGTTCCTCTTCCGCTAATTTTGGGCAATCGGCTATGTAGTGCCCGAATTTTCCGCATTTGAAGCAAGAATTATCTCTTGGCTTTCTTGCTTTATTTTTGTTTACAAATTTTGCAAATTTTCTAACAAGAGTCGCCGTTTTTCATCATCCTCATCACTAGCATAATAAACATTATTAGAAGAAGATGCTAAGCCTTTAATAATATTTTGCGTCTTGGTTTAGAGGTGGATGGTTGAGAATTTTTCCTCTCCTTGAGATATACTTCATAGATGAGGAGATTCCCAATGAGCTCATCAAACTTGAGTGTCTCAAGATTTTGAGCTTCCGTGATTGCCGTCACCTTTTTTCGGACCATGAGCCGGGAAGGCGTTCAATACCTTGTCACCTTATCTTCTTCGGAGATGACCTTTCCAAGAGCCACAAGAGGATTGACAATGTTGTCAAGCCTTTCCACCATTTTTGATATGCTTTCACCATCATGCATATTGAAATTTTCAAAGTCTTTCACAAGCATTGTTTTTCTTGCTTGCTTCACTTTCTTTGTGCCCTCATAGATGGTTTCTAATTTTTCCCAAACTTCATGTACCGACCGTATGCCTCTTATGCGATTATATTCGGTGGCGGTAAGAGAGCAATGTAAAATATTTAAGGCCTTACCATTTAGAGAGAAAGCCTTCTTGTCATTTTCATCGTACTCCTTGAATGGCTTGGGAGTCGTGGTACCATCCTCCAATTTTGTTGTTGGTTGAGCAACTCCTTCAATGACCACATTCCAAATATCAAATCCGCATCCTTGTAGAAAGCACTCCATGCGGTCTTTCCAAAATGCGTAGTTGTTGGCGTCGAATAGTGGTGGCTTGTTGGTGGAGGCGCCGGTGGTGAGATAAGCTTCATTCGTAGCCATGGATCTTTCCTCTTTACTCGAGCGAACTTAGCCAAAGAGTTTGGCTTTGATACCACTTGTTAGTCCAAGTGGCTACGATAATCTAGAGGGGGTGAATAGATTATGCCGATTTTTCGCAAAATCACCCTCTTTTTCGAATCAACAAGTAAATGACAAGAATGTAAATGCGAATTTAAACAACACTCGTTGATTTAAAGAGGTTCAACCCACCTAGGGCCTAATCCTCTACCACCCCAAGATCTCCTGATGGATTTCAAAAAGAAAAAGGATTTTATTAATTACCACAATTAATACAACACCTTGAGGATCACCACAATCCTCTTACAACACCTTCAGGAGATTACCACAATCTTCCTTCACCACCTTTGAAGAGTACCACACTCTTCAAACACCTATCACCTAAATCACCCAAGTGTATTCTTACCACAAGAATACTCACAAGGATGTCTTGTGTTGAATGATGGACAAAATTCAAGATTACAACTCTATGAAATCAATACAAAGATTGAGTGCAAGTGTAATCAAGAATCAAAAAGCCTAGACCTCAAAGATGTGCAAGTGAAAGTACTTAGGCTATTACAACAAGAATGTAAAAATGAAAGCTTGAACAATTTGCGATTTCTTGTTGTGTATTTTGCTTGTGTATTTTGTATCTTGTGTCTTCAATTCATCCTCTATTTATAGGGAAGCTTCACCAACATAGGCTCTCTCTATCTTCACTTTTGTCTACAAAAAGAAGATCACAAGATGTAGAAATATTGTACAAAATTGAAAAGCAAATCTTGCTCATCACAGTTATTACAACGGTTGGAATTTTCTTTGTCAAAAAATGACATAGGGCGACCCGGTTGCCCTATTGAAGATTTCGACCGTTTGAAAAAAATAGTGCGATCCAGGTAGGGGTTGCGGGGGTGCGACGGCCGAGGTGGGTGCGGCCAATGGCCGCCCTAGGGTGCGATCGGTCGACCTCACCTTGACGACTGGTCCCCCACCCTCTTTTTTCAAGACTGTAAGTTATGTTTCGATTTTCTAATCTTGGTGCACTGGCCGCTTCAAAGTGGTCGGCCGTCGATCGTCCATCCTTTGAAATGTTGTCCGATTTTTTCAAAAATAAACTTCAAGAAATACTCTAAAAAATTAGTAAAAACATTTTAAATCATTTGGGAGTATTTAGACAACATTTATAAACATAGTTTTGGTGTAAAACCAATTTAAACAAAAACATCAAAAGTGTTGTCCAATTTTTATCAAATTAAAAACTCTAAGAAATACTCCAAAAATTAGTAAAAACATTTTAAATCATTTAGGAGTATTTGGACAACATATAAAAACATTGTTTTGGTATAAAATCTTATTAAAACAAAATTGATAAGTGTCATTTTGTACATATTTTGTATTATTAATTCAATAGTTTTTGAATTGTTTTGTTAGAAAAATCATAGTTTCTCAAGTATTTCTAGCATTTCATCGTGGGATGTGTTTAACATTATAGTTGGAGCAATTTGGAGCAATGTGAAGCCAATATTACTTGAAAAAAGGAAAGAAAATCACTCAACATGACTTGGGGTGTCAAGTAACATGGCCATGTTCAAAAAATAAGGAAATAAATTGGATAAAAATTGGAAAAAGGGTCCAAACGGCCAAACCGTGTCACCGAACACGGCCATGTTGAAGGGATCAAAAGAGGAGGAAAAATCGCACAAAACAGGCCCGAACACGGCCTGGCCGTGTCGTACAACACGGCCGTGTCGTACAACACGGCCTGGCCGTGTTAAAACACGCGGCCGTGTCGGCGTATTTCCGGCAATTTTGTTGCAAAGACGGCCTGGCCGTCTTTGCCGCTTTCACGGCGTGTCCGGACCTCTTTTTGCAACTTTTCTTTGCGGAATTTGGGGAAAACTCACCAACCAACCCATTTTGGCCACTTTTGTACACTTTTAACACCCTATTTTGCTGAAACATGTCTCCATGTCCCCTCCCTCATCACTTGAATACAAGAATTCACTAACCAACAAGGAAAATGGGGGTGATTGTTTAATAAAAGAGAATACTATCAATGTATTGGTTGCCTATAAAAGCCAATGGTTGAAATTGGGATAGGCATTCATTAGATATTCAGAAATATTCATTGTATTCATTTCATTAAGTAGAATTGGGATCAAGGGTCTTGGAGAAGAAAGCTTGGGGCAATATTGGAGAAGAAGGCTTGGAGCAACATCATCAATCAAGGAAGAAGTCCATTGAGGTTTTGAGAAAGATAAGTACACCATGTCTACAATGCTTAAATCTTCCCGTGTAATTTACTCTTTTGTCAAAATCATGAGTAGCTAAAATCTTAGTGTTTGAGTGTAATGAACTCTAGAATGGATTTGTGATTAAGGTTTGTATGTTTTTAATAAAATTCTCATGTCTTGTGTGATTCACTTATATCATGCTTATCTCATTCGAGTTAATATTTCCGGTATATTAATTTGATATCTTTTCTTCATCGGGTAATCGAAAGATTTATGGTGAAAAAGAAATTGTATAAGTGAAAAGAGTTGCATGCAATCCTAGATATAGGACGACATAAATCTTCTGGATTAGGGTCAAACCTAATATGGGAATTCATAAATCGTTATAATGCAATCTTGGGGGTTTTAACTAGAAAGAGATTTCAGTTAATCAACTTGAGATTAGGAGTTTTTCGCCTTGAGAAAGGGATTAACTTAAATCGGGAATTTCTACGGTCCACATAGCATGAGATTTTATTAAAAGAGGTTGGTTTTTACTTAAGGGCTTATGGTTGAATCTTTTAACTTGTCAAATCACAAAAACATTCTAGAGGGATTTACATTCAAACACACTTTTATCTCTTGATTTCTTATTCTACAAATTTTACTTCATTTTTACAATTTATAATTTGTTTTCCTTTTCATCAAACAAAAACTCGAAAATTGTTAGATTAAATAACAAAAAGACGGTAATTATTAGTACTTGTAATCCTCGTGGGAATGACACTTTTCGGTACTCAATAATCTATACTATAAAACGATAGGTGCACTTGCCTACTTACTACGGTTTTAAAGGTAGCTTTTGAGCCATCAAGTTTTTGGCGCCGTTGCGGGATTGTAATATTAAGAACACCTTATTTTTGTTAATTTAATCATTTTTTTATTTTCATCAATTGTCTTTCTAGGTATCTATCTTTGTAAGTCTTGGATTATACTTATCCTCCTTGTTTACTACAATGCATGCCTACTCGTCGCCGAATCCGGGAAGGCGCGAGACCGCCCCAGTAGCAACACAGAGGAAAGTATTAGTACGGACCACGGGAGGATACTAACGAAAGCAAGGATCCCGATATGGCGGATGAACAACAAAGAACCATGTACGACCACGCCAAGCCATCTATGGACGGATGCGTCGTCTAGTATCGTAAGGCCCGGCTGCTGCAGCCAATAATTTCAAATCAAACCGAATGTCATTCAAATGGTGCAACAATTTGTCCAATTCGACGCTTACCAGGCATTTAAGATCCAAATAATCATATCGCGAATTTCCTCGAAATTTGCGATACTTTCAAAATAAATGGAGTCTCCGACGATGCCATCCGCTTACGCTGTTCCCATTTACTCTTTGGGGACGGGCTAAACAATGGCTAAACACTTTACCGAAGGGAACAATCACAACATGGAGCATTATGGCGGAAAATTCCTTTTAAAGTATTTCCCACCCGCTAAAACCGCACGATTGAGGAATGAGATCTCTTTATTCACTCAAGAGGACGATGAAACCTTGTACGACACTTGGGAGAGATTCAAAGAATTGCTGAAAATGCCCACATCATGGTCTTCCCATTTGGATGCAAGTCCAAACATTTTACAATGGGTTGCTCTCATCGACAAGGCAGATGATTGATGCGGCGGGGGGAACATTGAACAATAAGATACCCGGCCGCCCAAGATCTCATAGAAGGAATGGCCATGAATGGTTATCAATGGCAATCAGACGAGGAAAAACCAACGGATCGGTGGGAGTATATAATGCGGACGCGGTGGTGACACTAGCCGCACAGTCGAAGCTCTAACTCGAAAAATCGACGGGTTGGCAACTCCAAAACCACCACCACAACAAGCCTTCTCATGCGAGACTTGTGGAGGATCGCACAACCACCAAGATTGCCCTCACGCGATACCGCCGCATGAACAAGTGGATTATCTAGGTAATCAATCTCGACCCTTTCAAAATAATCCTTTCAAAGAACACTTATAA
Organism: Rehmannia glutinosa; assembly: GCA_016081115.2. NCBI lineage: Eukaryota > Viridiplantae > Streptophyta > Magnoliopsida > Lamiales > Orobanchaceae > Rehmannia > Rehmannia glutinosa. The sequence continues at coordinate 169,323 of JABTTQ020000091.1, read as the reverse complement.
TCCAGGTTGGCGTCAACATCCGAACTTTAGTTGGGAAATCAAGGTCAATGGCTTTAATCCAAACGCACTCCCCAATTGCTCGCACCTCCCTTGTTTCAACCGCGAAAACCAAGTTTGGAGGACTTATCGTCCAAATTCGTCCAAACAACGGAAACCCGTTTCACGGCCACCGAAACATCCTTAAGGAACCAAGAAGCATCCATTCGCAACTTGGAAAATCAGATTGGTCAAATTGCCAAAATGATCTCCGAAAGGCCACAAGGGGAGCTTACCTAGCAACACCGAGCCAAATCCAAGAGAACAGTAAAAGCACTCTAAGGAGTGGAACAAAGCTAGACGGCAAGACGGATGCGGAGGGCGAACCCACGCCCATACAACAAAAAGACGAACGGTATCCAAGAAAACAAAGAAAATGGTACCGGATTCCAACCACCTATTCCGTATCCAAGTCGATTGGTAAGGACAAACATGACGACCAATTTGGTAAGTTCTTGGATTTATTTAAACAATTGCACATCAATATTCCTTTTGTTGAAGCACTTTCACGATGCCAAAATATGCCAAGTTCCTAAAAGATCTTCTTTCAAATAAGAAGAAGCTTGAAGAAATATCCATGGTGCAATTAAATGAGGAATGCTCGGCAATTTTGCAAAACAAGTTACCTCGAGAAAAATCAAAGATCCTGGGAGTTTTACTATTCCTTGTCATGTCGGTAATTTGACTTGTTGATCGGGCATTGCCGATCTAGGGCTAGCATTAATTTGATGCCTTATGATTTATTCAAACAAATGGGTCTAGGGAGCCAAAACCAACTAGGATGAGCACCGAATTAGCCGACACATCTATTAAATATCCTAGAGGCATTGTTGAAGATGTTTTGGTCAAAGTCGATAAGTTTATATTTCTGTCGATTTTGTAATTCTTGATATGCATACGATGTCGAAGTCCCTTTGATCCTAGGGCGTCCATTTTTAGCTAATGCTAAGGCAATCATTGACGTGCATGATGGCAAACTAATTTTAAGAGTCGAAGATGAACAAGTCATTTATAAAATCGCTATATCAATGAAAAATACGATAGATAAAGATGACTCTGTTTTGCTATTGATCTTATCGATATGGAGATAACCAACTCTCTACCAAGCATGATTTCTAACGAATTCTTGGAGACTTGTATTGTTCAAAGTGCAGGTATATCGGATGAAAACCCCTTTCTTAGGGAATCCGCATCGCATTGGAGGAAAACGAACCAACGAACGCGAGAAAGAGTTCGAAAAATTGAAAACTCACAGTGTGGCATATCAAACCATCCATTGAGGATCCACCACCTTGAGCCAAGGAGTTACCCGAACACTTGAATATGCATTTCTAGCCGAGAACGCAAACTTCCGTAATTATTTCCTCCAATTTATCTTCTCATCAAAAGGATAGATTGTTGGCAATATTACGGAACATAAAAAGGCCATCGCTTGGAAAATCTCCGACATTCGAGGGATCAATCCTTCCTTTTGCACTCACAAGATTCGATGGAGGAAAACTTCAAGCCGGTTGTTCTACCTCGGCGCTTAAATCCAAACATGAAAGAGGTAGTTAAAGCGGAGGTAATCAAACTACTAGATCTTTGGGCTCATCTATCCAATCTCCTCGACAAGAATTGGGTAAGTCCAGGTTCAAGTGGTCCCAAAGAAAGGTGGGATGAAGCGGTGGTACCAAATGAAAAGAATGAACTTATTCCGATGCGGGACGGTAACAGTTGGCGAGTTTGCATCGACATCGACGACTTAACGATGTTACTCGCAAGGACCACTTTCCTTACCTTTTATTGATCAAATGCTTGAACATTTATCCGTCACCTCTATTATTGCTTCCTTGATGGCATGTCGAGGTTATTTTCAGATCCCGATAGCACCGGAGGATCAAGAGAAAACCACTTTCACTTGTCCCTACGGTACTTTCGCCTATAGACGCATGCCTTTTGGGTTGTGCAACGCACCAAAGAAACTTTTCAACGTTGTATGCTTGCCATCTTCGACGAGCTTGTAGAAGAAATCATGGAAGTCTTCATGGATGACTTTTCGGTTTTTGGGGATTCATTTGATCTTTGTCTTGCAAATCTTAAAAAGTCCTTGTTCGTTGCGAAGAGACTAACCTAGTACTTAATCTGGAAAAATGCCACTTCATGGTACAAGAAGGTATTGTTTTGGGGCATAAAATTTCTTGCGGGGGAATTGAAGTTGACAAAGCGAAGTTGATACAATTTCCAAATTGCCACCGCCCGCCTCGGTGAAGGCTATCCGAAGCTTTTGGGGCACGCCGGGTTTATAGGCGCTTTATCAAAGATTTTTCAAAAATCGCCCGACCACTTACTCGCTTTTTTAGAAAAGGATGCGGTTTTTGATATCAACGATGAATGTCTCCAAGCATTCAACACTTTGAAAGAAAAACTCACCACTTCTCCCATCATGGTGGCTCCGGATTGGTCTCAACCGTTCGAACTCATGTGTGATGCTAGTGACTATGCGGTAGGAGCGGTACTTGGGCAACGAAAAGATAAACATTTCCGGCCAATTTACTATGCAAGTAAGACTTTGAATCCTGCTCAATCCCACTATACAACTACCGAAAAGGAACTACTTGCAGTGGTTTTCGCCTTTGACAAATTTCGCTCATACTTGATTCTATCCAAAGTCATTGTTTATACGGATCACTCTGCTTTACGCTATTTGCTCGACAAAAATGACGCAAAACCACGACTAATTCGATGGGTTCTCTTACTCCAAGAATTCGATGTGGAGATCAAAGATAAACGGGGTGCCGAAAATCTTGCCGCCGACCACCTATCTCGGCTTGAGCACTCCGGCACCGATGAGCAACACAATGGACATATCAACGATTCTTTCCCAGATGAGCAACTCTTTGCCCTCAACTCAATTTCAATTGATATTCCTTGGTTTGCAGATTTCGCTAATTATCTTGCAGGAAAAGTTCTCCCAAAAGGGATGACCCATCAACAAAAGAAGAAATTCTTTTCGGACCTCAAGTATTATATTTGGGACGATCCCCACCTCTTCCGAGTTTGTGCGGATCAAATCATACGAAGGTGTGTTGCACTTCCTGAAACAATCTCCATTTTGAATCATTGTCACAAAGGACCCACGGGTGGACATTATCAAGCAAATACTACGGCACGCAAGGTCCTTGAGTCGGGTTTTTATTGGCCTACACTTTTCAAAGACGCAAAACGGTATGTTGAAACTTGTGATAGTTGTCAACGAACAGGGAATATTTCTCGAAGAAATGAAATGCCCCAAAATGGTATACTTGTTTGTGAAATTTTTGATGTTTGGGGTATTGATTTTATGGGACCTTTTCCTAGGCGTCGTTTGGCAATAAATATATTTTGGTAGCCGTTGACTACGTGTCTAAGTGGGTAGAGGCTCAAGCTTTACCTAAAAATGATGCTCGAGTGGTGGTGCATTTTCTCAAAAACTTTTTACCCGGTTTGGTACACCACGAGCCATCATTAGCGATAGAGGCACTCACTTTTGTAATAATCAATTTGATAAGGTTTTAAAGCGTTATGGTGTCACACACCGAGTCGCGACCGCTTATCATCCCCAAACTAGTGGTCAAGTCGAAGTGTCCAACCGCGAATTAAAACGAATTTTGGAAAAATGGTTGGGCACTCTCGCAAGGATTGGTCCTCAAACTCGATGATGCCCTTTGGGCTTACGAACGGCTTTCAAAACGCCAATAGGGACTACCCCATACCGACTCGTCTATGGTAAAGCATGTCATTTGCGGTTGAGCTTGAACATAAAGCCTTTTGGGCTATTAAAATGCGTAATTATGACTTGTCAAGTGCAGAAATAACCGTTTATTGCAGATTAACGAACTCGAAGAATGGCGAAATTCGGCATACGAGAATTCGAGAATTTACAAAGAACGAAAAACAATGGCATGACAAGCACATTAAGCACATGAGGGAATTCCAACCGGGTGATCAAGTGTTACTATTCAATTCCCGACTTCGCTATTTCCCGGGTAAGTTAAAATCCAGGTGGTCCGCCCATTCATCACATTACTCAAGTGTTTCCTTACGGGACTATCGAAATTACGCACAAGGAAATGGGCACCTTTAAGGTCAACGGACACCGTCTTATGCTTTATTTTGGGGCACCATCGATGATAATTATAGAGATTCCCTCAAGCTTGAGGATCCCCAAATACATCACACAATTAGAGGTGAAACAGTCCGGTATACGACACTAAAGCGCTACCGGGAGGCAACCCGATGATTTTTTTTGTCAACTTGTTTCCAATTTTTACTTAGGATTCATTTTTACTCGGATTGATAAAAAAAAAAAAAAAACAGCCGGGAACACGGCATGGCCGTGTCTCCCAACATGGCCGTGTCGCAAATTCCCCATTTTTTTTTTTTTAAAAAAAAAAATTACCTCATGTTTGTTTGCAAGGTATTGATAAGGTGCGTAAAAAGAAAACGAAATATCCACAAAGAAAGCTAAAATACGCAAAGCTAAAGAAAATAGTTCAAATCCAAGCGTTCTAACAAATCTCGCCCCACCACCACCACCGCCACCGCATGAACAAGTCAATCTTCAAGCTATTCTCACAGAGCAACAACACCAAAGAGACATGCTATCATATCAACAAACGATGCTCGAACGCCAAATGAGAATATGCTTGACCGCCAACAACAAATGATGGAGCAGCAATTTGGCGTCATTAGGGATATTCGAGAGGACCAACAACAACAAAATGCCCTTTTCTCTCAACTCCATCAATGGCACCTCTCTCTCAGGACACTTCCCACCACCGTCATAAGGTCGTATTTGTCTTTGTCTTAGTTTTCGTTTCCTTTGCTCCATTTTGTATCCCATCTCCTCTTCACATTGGGGACAATGTGACCCTTGAAGTTGGGGTGGCGAGATTTGTTAGAACGCTTGGATTTGAACTATTTTCTTTAGCTTTGCGTATTTTAGCTTTCTTTGTGGATATTTCGTTTTCTTTTTACGCACCTTATCAATACCTTGCAAACAAACATGAGGTAATTTTTTTTTACAATTAGATAGGTTAGTTGTGGATTGGTTATGACCATTTTTATCCCGAAAAAGTCATCTTTTTGAAAACTCAAATTGCCAAAATGTTTTTAAACTGCGTGACTCTAGTAAAAGGATGAATTTGGCCAAAAGAGTTTAATGTCATGAAGTTAGCTTGGACTTTGCTTAAATCTAGATACTTTGTGTCATGATCACTAGAGAAACCATAACTCGGGTTTGAAAAAAAAAAAAAAAAAGAAAAAAAAAAAAAAAAAAAAAAAAAATGTGCTAATATCTTTGTTATATAAAGGGACAAATCGAGGTTATATTCCTCTGTTTTGTTGTTGCTTAGTAACTAGGAGCATTCATGAGCCCCATGTTTGTCTCTTACGTAAAACGGCGACACAAATATGAATATGGGACACCACCCTAGGAGTTTTTGAAAAGACATTCAAAATTTAAACCTAGTGGAAGTTTGCCTCAAAAATGTCCCGATTTTATAATTATATTTGCAATATAAAAAAAAAATTTGAAAAGACCCGAGTTTTGGACTTCTCCTTTATCATTACATTTTTGTATTTGATCTAAGCATATGAACGACAAATTTTTCGTGATATGACAACTATGATGTTTTGAACGATTCCAATTATTGAAGTCACTCTCTTTTTAACAAATTGGTAGATTTGAAAAACGGATGGATTGACTTAATTGGGAAGGAAAAGGTTAGCGATTCACTTCAATCATGTCGAAATTGTGAAAATAGATATCTCTTTTTGTTTTCAACCCATCTCTTTGTTTTAAAAATTGCTTGAGGACAAGCAAAATTTCCAAGTTGGAGCGGTTTGATAAGTGTCATTTTGTACATATTTTGTATTATTAATTCAATAGTTTTTGAATTGTTTTGTTAGAAAAATCATAGTTTCTCAAGTATTTCGTAGCATTTCATCGTGGGATGTGTTTAACATTATAGGTGGAGCAATTTGGAGCAATGTGAAGCCAATATTACTTGAAAAAAGGCAAGAAAATCACTCAACATGACTTGGGGTGTCAAGTAACATGGCCATGTTCAAAAAAAGAAGAAATAAATTGGATAAAAATTGGAAAAAGGGTCCAAAACGGCCAAACCGTGTCACCGAACACGGCCATGTTGAAGGGGATCAAAAGAGGAGGAAAAATCGCACAAAACAGGCCCGAACACGGCCTGGCCGTGTCGTACAACACGGCCGTGTCGTACAACACGGCCGTGTTGGACAACACGGCCGTGTCGGCGTGTTTCCAGCAATTTTGTTGCAGCACGGCCTGGCCGTGCTGCCCAACACGGGCGTGTCCGGGACCTCTTTTTGCAACTTTTCTTTGCGGAATTTGGGGAAAACTCACCAACCAACCCATTTTGGCCACTTTTGTACACTTTTAACACCCTATTTTGCTGAAACATGTCTCCATGTCCCCTCCTCATCACTTGAATACAAGAATTCACCAACCAACAAGGAAAATGGGGTGATTGTTTAATAAAAAGAGAGTACTATCAATGTATTGGTTGCTATAAAAGCGAGGGTTGAAATTGGGATAGGCATTCATTAGATATTCAGGAAATATTCATTGTATTCATTTCATTAAGTAGAATTGGGATCAAGGGGTCTTGGAGAAGAAAGCTTGGGGCAATATTGGAGAAGAAGGCTTGGAGCAACATCATCAATCAAGGAAGAAGTCCATTGAGGTTTTGAGAAAGATAAGTACACCATGTCTACAATGCTTAAATCTTCTTGTGTAATTTACTCTTTTGTCAAAATCATGAGTAGCTAAAATCTTAGTGTTTGAGTGTAATGAACTCTAGAATGGATTTGTGATTAAGGTTTGTATGTTTTTAATAAAATTCTCATGTCTTGTGTGATTCACTTATATCATGCTTATCTCATTCGAGTTAATATTTACGGTATATTATTATCTTTTCTTCATCGGTAATCGAAAGATTTATGGTGAAAAAGAAATTGTATAAGTGAAAAGAGTTGCATGCAATCCTAGATATAGGGGCGACATAAATCTTCGGATTAGGGTCAAACCTAATATGGGAATTCATAAATCGTTATAATGCAATCTTGGGGTTTTAACTAGAAAGAGATTTGATTAATCAACTTGAGATTAGGAGTTTTTCGCGAGAAAGGGATTAACTTAAATCGGGAATTTCTACGGTCCACATAGCATGAGATTTTATTAAAAGAGGTTGGTTTTTACTTAAGGGCTTATGGTTGAATCTTTTAACTTGTCAAATCACAAAAACATTCTAGAGGGATTTACATTCAAACACACTTTTATCTCTTGATTTCTTATTCTACAAATTTTACTTCATTTTTACAATTTATAATTTGTTTTCCCTTTTCATCAAACAAAAACTCTGAAAATTGTTAGATTAAATAACAAAAAGACGGTAATTATTAGTACTTGCAATCCTCGTGGGAATGACACTCGGTACTCAATAATCTATACTATAAAACGATAGGTGCACTTGCCTACGGTTTTAAAGGTAGCTTTTGAGCCATCAAAAATCATCAAAATCTTGATAAAAACATTTATCGACACAAGTATATCTAGAAAAATCATCAACTATAACAAAAGTGTAATATTTTCCACTTAGACTTGCCGTACCAATATCCCCATACAAATCAAGATGAAGCATTTGTAGGGGTTTGGTAGTGAAAATTTCATTTTTAGGCTTAAAACTACATTAACTAATTTGTTCTTTTGACCAAAGTGTCACATAAGCCAAGATTTTCAAAATTCAATTTGGGTAGTCCTTTTACATGTTGGTTTTTGTAAATAGTTTGCAAATTTTTGTATCCAAGATGTCCAAGTCGCCTATGCCATAAACTAGTTAAATCATTATTGGCGACAAGACAAGAAACATTTTGACTAACCAAATCACTTGTACAAATTTTGTAAAGATTGCCTTTTCTAATTGCTTCACAAATAATTTTATCATTTTTGGAAATAAGGCATTTTTCTTTATTAAAAACAACATTATAATTTGAGTCACAAAGTTGGCTAACACTTATTAAATTGAACTTAAGCCCTTCTACTAAAAGAACATTACTAAGAGAGAAAGAAGAGTTACCAATTTCTCCATTTCCAAGAATTCTTCCTTTGCCATTGCCGAACATGACCATACCCTCTTCTTGGAGCTTGATGTTGGTAAAAAGTTCTCTCTTTCGATCATATGGCGTGAACATCCGCTGTCCACGAGCCATTTTGAATCTTCCATTGTTGTTATAGCCCCTATAACCTCACGAAGGAATTATTTTTAGGTACCCTATAATTTTGGGGTCCATGGGGTTAGCCTTGAGACCTTTAGGTCTTCAATAATAGCTAAAATTATTCTTCAATTTACAATTGCTAGCATAGTGTCCATTTTTACCACAATAAAAACAAGTAATAATTCGAGGACTACTAAAGACGTACAAATGTTGGACCTTGGTCTTTTTCTTAAAAGCATTTTGAAAAGGTTTGTAACCAAGTCCTAATTTAGAATTCTCACCTCTTTGTGCATCTAAAATTTTTGTGACTTTATCCGTACTTAAATTGAATCGATGCACATCCTTTTTCAAAATTTCAATATCATTTGTGAGCGTTTGTTTTTCGGTTTCAAGTGTGTACGGACCATAGTACGAGTAATAGCATGAGCTTTATCAAGAGAGTCATAAGAAGTAAATAATTTATCTTTTTCTAGTTTAAGCTCTTTATGCTCCTTTTTCAAAATCTTTTATTTAATAATCAAATTTTGAAACTCATTTTGCAATTCATCAAAATCACATTGTAATTCATCAACTAGGGAAGAAGATGAAGCATTAGAGCGTACCTCGGTATTTTCATCGTCTATAGCCATAAGACCATGTTCGAATTCTCCTTCCTCGTCGGTTGTTTCAAGTAATTCATCCCAAGTTTTGACGTCCGCATTTAACGCCTTCTTTTTCGGAAAAAGGCTGTTTCTTCTTTTGTTCCTCTTCCGCTAATTTTGGGCAATCGGCTATGTAGTGCCCGGATTTTCCGCATTTGAAGCAAGAATTGTCTCTTGGCTTTCTTGCTTTATTTTTGTTTACAAATTTTGCAAATTTTCTAACAAGAGCGCCGCTTTCTTCGTCATCCTCATCACTAGCATAATAAACATTATTAGAAGAAGATGCTAAGCCTTTAATAATATTTTGCGTGCACCCGATTTAGAGGTGGATGGTTGAGAATTTTTCCTCTCCTTGAGATAAACTTCATAGATGAGGAGATTCCCAATGAGCTCATCAAACTTGAGTGTCTCAAGATTTTGAGCTTCCGTGATTGCCGTCACCTTTTCGGACCATGAGCCGGAAGGGCATTTAAGACTTTGGTCACCTTATCTTCTTTGGAGATGACCTTTCCAAGAGCCACGAGGATTGACAATGTTGTCAAGCCTTTCCACCATTTTTGATATGCTTTCACCATCATGCATATTGAAATTTTCAAAGTCTTTCACAAGCATTGTTTTTCTTGCTTGCTTCACTTTCTTTGTGCCCTCATAGATGGTTTCTAATTTTTCCCAAACTTCATGTGCCGACCGTATGCCTCTTATGCGATTATATTCGGTGGCGGTAAGAGAGCAATGTAAAATGTTTAAGGCCTTACCGTTTAAAGAGAAAGCCTTCTTGTCATTGTCATCGTATTCCTTGAACGACTTGGGGGTCGTGGTACCATCCTCCAATTTTGTTGTTGGTCGAAGAGCAACTCCTTCAATGACCACATTCCAAATATCAAATCCGCATCCTTGTAGAAAACTCCATGCGGTCTTTCCAAAATGCGTAGTTGTTGGCGTCGAAGAGTGGTGGCTTGTTGGTGGAGGCGTCGGTGGTGAGATAAGCTTCATTCGTAGCCATGGATCTTTCCTCTTTACTCGAACGAGCTAGCCAAAGAGTTTGGCTCTGATACCACTTGTTAGTCCAAGTGGCTACGATAATCTAGAGGGGGGGTGAATAGATTATGCCGATTTTTTGCAAATTACCCTCTTTTTCGAATCAACAAGCAAATGACAAGAATGTAAATGCGGAAATTAAACAACACTCGTTGATTTAAAGAGGTTCAACCCACCTAGGGCCTAATCCTCTACCACCCCAAGATTCTCAGGGATGGATTTCAAAAAAAAAAAGATTTTATTAATTACCACAATTAATACAACACCTTGAGGATCACCACAATCCTCTTACAACACCTTCAAGGAGATTACCACAATCTTCCTTCACCACCTTTGAAGAGTACCACACTATTCAAACACCTATCACCTAGATCACCCAAGTGTATTCTTACCACAACAATACTCACAAGGATGTCTTATGTTGAATGATGGACAAAATTCAAGATTACAACTCTATGAAACTAATACAAAGATTGAGTGCAAGTGTAATCAAGAATCAAAAAGCCTTTAGACCTCAAAGATGTGCAAGTGAAAGTACTTCACTTTATTACAACAAGAATGTAAAAATGAAAGCTTGAACAATTTGCAGATTTTTTGTTGTGTATTTTGCTTGTGTGTGTTGTATATTGTGTATTCAATTCATCCTCTATTTATAGGAAGCTTCACCAACATAGGCTCCCAACATAGGCTCATCTATCTTCACTTTTGTCTACAAAAGAAGATCACAAGATGTAGAAATATTGTACAAAATTGAAAAGTAAATCTTGTCACAAGAATTTCAAATAGCATCATTTTGTGTCACAAAATATCATAGGGAGACCGGTTTCCCTGTTGAAGATTTCGACCGTTTGAAAAAAAAAGTGCGATCCAGGTAGGGGTTGCGGGGTGCGACCGGTCGGAGGGGGTCGGCCGTGCCGCCCAGGTGCGGCCGACTCGGCCCCTCCCCTCGACCGGTCCCCCCGCTCCATTTTTCAAGTCGATAAGCTCTGTTTCATGTTTTCTTTCCTTCAGTGCACCGGGCGACCATTTGACGACCGGCCGACTCAAATTTGAAATGTTGTCCGATTTTTTTCAAAAATAAACTTCAAGAAATACTCCAAAAATTAGTAAAAACATTTTAAATCGTTTGGGAGTATTTGGACAACATTTATAAACATAGTTTTGGTGTAAAACCAATTTAAACAAAACCATCAAAAGTGTTGTCCAATTTTTATCAAATTAAAAACTCTAAGAAATACTCCAAAAAACATTTTAAATCATTTAGGAGTATTTGGACAACATATAAAAACATTGTTTTGGTATAAAAACTTATTAAAAAAATCATCAAAATCTTGATAAAAACATTTATCTAACACTTACCGCTTAGAAGACCCAAAGCAAGGAGCTCCCCGACCTTGGAACGCCCCAGAATCTGCGAAGGTTCTACGCGTAGAACGGGCGATTGGCTCTTTGTCGACTTTTTATCTTGGTATCTTACTAAAATTAGGGGAAATTTTATAACCCCATGTTTTTTAAAAGTTATAGAGGTCACGAAGTATAGGACCTAAACTTATTTAGCTCTCTATGAGCGTTTTTTGTTAAAAGAGGGTAAGGGGCGCGTGCGCGTAACTTGATATCCCTTCACCCCATATTTTGCTAAATGTTGTGGAGACCAAGTTATTGGATCCCTTATTTGGAAATTGAAATGATGTACATATTCTATGGTAAATTTTGTGTGCGCAAAAGGTTCATTCCGAAGAACTCAAGTTCAGGGCCCCACCCCCCGAACTCGAATTCATGGTCCTCACAAGTGAGATCCCGAGATCTCAATAAACTTGTGCTAAAAATAAAAAGTAGGGATCCCAAGTGACCCCCACCTCACAAGTGAGATCTCAAGATCTCAATAACTTGTGCTAAAAATAAAAAGGAGGGATCCCAAGTGACCCCCCACCTCACAAGTGAGATCCCAATATCTCAATAACTTGTGCTAAAAATAAAAAGGAGGGATCCCAAGTGACCCCCCACCTCACAAGTGAGATCCCGAGATCTCAAAACTTGTGCTAATAATTAAAAAGGAGGGATCCCAAGTGACCCCCACCTCACAAGTAAGATCCCATATCTCAATAACTTGTGCTAAAAATAAAAAAAGAGGGATCCCAAGTGACCCCCACCTCACAAGTGAGATCCCAAGATCTCAAAACTTGTGCTAATAATTAAAAAGCGAGGGATCCCAAGTGACCCCCCCTCCTCACAAGTGAGATCTCGAGATCTCAATAACTTGTGCTAAAAATAAAAGGAGGAATCCCAAGTGATCCCCCACCTCACAAGTGAGATCCCAAGATCTCAAAACTTGTGCTAAAAATAAAAAGGAGGGATCCCAAGTGATCCCCCACCTCACAAGTGAGATCTCAAGATCTCAGTAACTTGTGTGAAAATAATTAAAAAGGAGGGATCCTAAGTAATCCCCCACCTCAAAAGTGAGATCCCAAGAACTCGGGGGACCCCCAGTTCTCCAAATGAAGGTCAAAATCGCGAGAGCCATCGGCCTCGCAGATAAGGTCAGACGAACTCGCGACCCGAAGAGGAAGAGCTCATAAAAAAAAAGACGTAGGCATGAACCAAAGCAACTATATAAGGCATGAAATACTCATCAGCAAGAAAGTGCAATAAGGTCTTAAGAAGTGCATATTTACATTTGTTCAAAAGCAATTGAAATAATGCGCAGTTACACTGACCAAGGCAAATTAAACCCGGGGTCTACACCTCTTACAAAAGAACCCTATCTCCAAAAAGAACAAAAGACATGCCAAAATGAAGGTCAGAACAAGGGCAAGTGTGGCAGCTCACGAGGTAGGCCCTAAGAGGGAAGAAACGTCAAGCATGTCGTCACCTTCCTCGGCTTGCCCCATTTGTTTCTTCTTGATCTTCACCGTGGGGTTCGAATCTTGAAGCAAAAACCCGAACTCATGACCCTCGAGGTCTTCCTCCTCATCTCATTCGAATGGAATTTTCTCACCGTTGCCACCAAGCTTGGGGACCAATCTACTAGGATCAAAGTCAACCTTGAAACCCCAAACTTCTCAGAATCGAGACTGGACTTAAAAAACCCCATTACCTCAAACTCGGCACCTTTCAACCACTAGCCGATTGAAAATGGCGAGAATTTTTGAAGTCTATCGCCCCCTTAAGACGAGCTTCTTTAAGTCGGTTCGCATATTCGGGTGAGTTGAGGACCTCTTGTTTCCCGACCTCGACCAAAGCAATATAACTTTCCTGGCTCTCACGGGTCAAGCGCAAGATTTCATCTTGAGCAACCTTTAGGGAAGCCTCGGATTTCATGGTTCGGACCTCGAGCTCGTTAACCTTGGATTCCACGAATTTGACGCGAGCCTCGTACTCGGACTTGGTTTTGGCTTCTATGACGGCCTTCTCCTTTTCAAGACGCTTTACATGGGCCTCGGTGTCAGCACAACGCACCCGCCAGTGGTGACTCCGAAGCGTCAAGTTGTGCGCCACATTTGCAGCCTGGATAAAAAACAAAGAAAGTTACCAAAAAAGCTAAACACGCGAAGAGTGGAGAAAGAAATAAAATAAAATGTGTAGTTACCCTCATGAGGTCATGCGCAACAATGTCCTCCAATTTGGTATCCGGCATCGAGCCAAGGGCGAACTGATCCATGGGCAACAGACAACCCTGATAGAGCTCTAATGAATCCTCCCCGGCTCGAGTCTTCAGGATCGAGCTCTCAGGAGAAATGTTCCAGCTAGGAATGAGGCGGGTTCCAGAGAACTCTGGTTGAGGTCGAGAGGTCTCGACACGCACCTGCTAACGAGCTTCTAATAGTTTCTTTTGGCGACTCGCGATCTCTACTAATGCCACCGAAATTTCTTCGTCAGTAGGTTTTTCTTTCTCAACCCGGGCCTTCTTTTTCTGCTTGCTTTGCTACTTCCGAGCCATCCTTGCTCTTCGCCACTTTGACTACGATCCTTGTTCTTCTTGCTCTTGCTCTTCCCTTTCCCTTTGGGGTCAATAGCTTCCCCTGCTCCAATGGCAAGGAAAGGTTGGGGGCTTTCAGTGACCAAGGGGTGGAGATCATGGGCAGGGGCTTGATCCACCGCGATCGGCTCACCACCCTGGGATCTGCCTAACGGAACCGTGGGGGTAGCCGAGCTCGGGTCGCTGGAGTGAACCGAAGGGGAAGGAGGGATATTGAAACCCAAAGACTTGGCCACGACAACGAGATTTTCCTTTCTTTCCTTAATCATCTTGGCAACCAAAGACGACCTAACAACCATACCTGAAAAAGAAAAGAACCCCATGTAAATTGAGCAGATTATTAAAAAAAAAAAGAGGGCGGGGGATGCAGAGTATTAAATTACCAAGCGTCATGGTCCTGGGAACAACAGCAGGACTTAAACCCGCCAAAGACAAGACCTCTTCTTTAGTGAGCTCCTGGATATCATAATAATGGGTAGTTAGTTTCTTCATGACAAAATCCTCATCCCAAGTACACTCTCCTAAAGAAGGAGTAAGGACACGAGGTTTGGAAAACCACCACCTGCTAGGGATCTTCCAAGGGCGATCGCGAGGCACTTCAATGAAAATGAACTTCTTGCGCCAATCGCCCGAGGAAGAGGGCAGGGAGGTAAGAAACTTACAGTTGGCCCTAGGGGTCACGTAGAAGAAGCCGCGGTCATTGGTCCTTGTAGAGGTGGTGATCGAGTAAAGAGACCAAAAATGGGCTACTGAGGGTTCGACGTTAAAATACTTCATCAGGATAATAAACCCAACTATGTACCTTATTGCATTAGGAGCGAACTGGGTGAGGCAAATGCCTAGTCGAACAAGAATCTCCTCTATGGCAGGGTTCAAAGAGAAACGCAACCCCGCATCTAAAGAAGCCAAATGGAAAGAAATGCAATTGGGGGGGGATTGCGCATACGATCCTCACGACTAGGAATTATTATTTTATATTCAGGGGGAATAAAGTAGCGGTATCTAATATGTGAACTATCATCGCGGCATACTATAGACCCGATGATCTCCCACAGGTCTCGCATAGACGGATCAGAAGACACCTGCTTGGATCTAGAGCCAGGCGCATCACTAGTTCTACAAACAAGGCCAATGGATATTGGGATCGAGCTAATTGGGTCAGGTCTACTTACATCATGACCCAGGCGATACGGGCCAGTTACATCACCACTAGAAGAGCTCGAACTTGATTGGGAATCGGAATCAGTAGAGCTCGAAAGAGCCGTATTTATTGGGTTACTACGAGAGTGATCCGAAGTGGTTCTAGAGCCCATTTATTGCTTAGAAAAGAATAACAAAACAAAAGAGGGAGAGAAAAAGGGGTAAAAAATCTTGAAGAGGAAACAAAGCTACCTGGAAAACTGAAGGCGGCAATCTACCTAGGACAAGTCTCGAAATCAATAGGTCTCGAGGTCGTGGCGACAATCTGGAGTCGCCTTAGAGGAGGTCTCGAGGTCTTGGGAGATCTTATTTTTACAGTGAAAGGTAAAAAATGAGTGGATTTTTACTAAAAAGTCCTATATATATAGGATGGTTGAAAACGCCTGTCATTTAATGACAAGACAGGTGACGGCGGCAATTACGAGGGTGTCAAACCCTAGGGTATCAAAGTTAAAAGGATGGTTCCTCAAAATAAATAAATAAATATATCCCAGCGTGACCCGCCTCTTGAAGCGTCTTGAGTTCTTTTTTTTAGAAAAACACCTTTCCCTTTGGCGTGGCGTCATAAGAGCCGTTGGTTGTAGACATGATCATAACCCAATGACCCAGGTTGACCATTTGCCAAGAAAAAGTACCACATCACTCCCAACACCTCCACGTACTACTATTGCTATTACCACCCTCTGTCTCTCTTTGACAACTCATTCAACTCTTCATGAGAATCATAACACCAATTGGGAAAAGACCCGCGTGATCACGGAGGCTGCGCCTCGAGCTTGGCGAACCACCTCAGCCTTTGTTACAAAACCAAGACCCGCGTGATCTCGGTCCGCGTAGCCTCGAGCTTTGCGAACCACCTCGGCCTCTGTTAAACAACCTTGAACCATGTCATCTCGAGCTCCGCGTAGCCTCGAGCTTCGGCAACATCGGGCTCAGAAACCAACCTCGACTGTCAGCGATCTCGAGGTCCGTAGACAGACCGGCCTGCGCGATCTCGAGGACCGCGAATAGCCTTGGCCTATGGAGCGGAACATGGAGCACCCGAGTGATCTCGGGCCCCCAAGCGACCTTGAGATCTCAGCCCGCACAGTCACCCAGAACAAGGCGCGTGGCCCAAATTATGACCTCTAGCTCCCGTAACAAATGACAAGGTTCACGAAGTAGCTCGCGACCACGAAGTCCCTAGAGAAACATCCCCGAAGCCCCGAGCAACTCCGTGAACCGAGGGAATAATGATAAGGCAATGAGATCTTGAAGCTATACAGTGGGGTCTTGAAAAAGGGCCTGGAGCCCCATATCCGAACCGGACTGGGGTAATGGGCCTAACCCAGAAAGGTGGACCATTGATCTTCCTGACAACATGGTACAACACCACCCTTTAGATGATGACACTTGGCGCAAGCACATTCGCCAGGGATATCTATAAATATAATGCTACAGTTACTTGATGGTAACGATTTATTCTGTCACTTTTACTACTTACTTTCATATTTACCGTCTCCCTACCCCTGTACCTCACGAACCCGATCTGACTTAGGCATCGGAGGGTCTTAGCCGGGACCAACCCCCGACTAGCCTGATGTGTGTTCTTCTATTTCAGGTTACATAGGAACTCGAACCCGGTTACCCGAAAGTTCGCGACCCGAAGGTAACCTACTGATCCAAATCAGTATTCCAATATATAAATGAAACTATGATATTTCTTTTTTTTGAATTTATAGCTTCTTCAAACCTCCTAACTGTCTCCATTTCTAGAGTCATTACTTTGTTTCAAATTCTAGAGCTATGTCATTTTTTGTTTTTATTATTATTACATTGAGTACAATTGGGGGCAAATACGGAAGGAAAGACACTCACATGATATCGAACTCGATCGATCATCCTAATAACACAAGTGATATGACTTGAATTTGGCTTATCAAAATGGATCAATAAAACTTGGGGTTTAAATATTAAATATGGGCTCAAATACGAATATTGACTCTATTAGAGCTATAAGTGGTAGAATCTAAAAATGATTTTACTTGATGTTACATAAGAGAAGATGAATTTATCAAATCTATTAATTGGATGACAAAACAATGTTTATCTGCAATATGAGGTGAAAGTTTTATACTATACTCCTCATTATAAAGGGATACGAGTTTCTATTAATGGGAGAGTATTCTATTCTTGTTCTCTTTACGTTCCCTTTTCACATGAATTATCTAATTATTCTCCTTTGATAGATATCTGACTTGAGCGTCGGAGAGGGTACGCCAGAAAAATCCTCTGCCCCCTTCTCACTGTTGTTTTGTGGGCGTTAAAGTGGAACGAACATTAGAAATCGGATTTTCTCAATCCAACAATAAGCTTCTATCACTGAAGCATAAGGTTAATCCTGCCATGTTTGAATCTTAAATTTAAAGAGAAAAAAATTAACAGAAAATAGGAAGCACAAGAGTTTGAAATAATGATTTTTTTTAATTAAAGTGCCTTATTTTTACTTGCTTATTTTGATTCGAGCAAAGTTTTCAATGTATTGCAACTATAAAAATAAAAATATTGCAATAAATTGATATTAGATGGAGATTCTAATCAAAATTGTTTAAAAAGTTAGCTAGATGAAATCTCTATGTTTTTTTCCTCTTATAATCGACGTATTATGTTGCAAATGATGATTGATCTTATTTTTATTTCAAAGTATGATCCTTAAATATTTACATTTATTGAAAACTTAGCTTGCAACATGAATACATCTCTTTGTCCCACATTTAAGTCTCGCCACAGTTTTGAATCCCCGTCTTCGATTTTCCTTCTGATTCCTAGAAATGGAGAACCGGAACTTGGAACGGACGGTTCCATTTCAGTTATGGAACCATCGATGTAAAATTGCTAATTTTCAAAATCTAATGCAATATTACTAAAGTTAGAACTATTTGAAGACTTTAAATTTAATAGAACACACAAAAAAATGGGATTTGTAAAGAAATATGTTTAATTTTGATGATGACAATGTAATAGGTTATCTACCTTATTTAAGTTGTAAAAGTACAACAAAGTACTGGGAGCAGCCAAGAAGAAGAAGCCAAATGAATAAGTAGCCAAGTGAACGGTACATCTAATTTTAAGGCATAACAAAGCAGCAAATGGAAGTAAGTAGCTGAAGCAACTAAGTCGAAGAAGAACGAATCTCTCATGGAATTTCTCATTAGGAACAGGGACAATTAAGTATCAGCATTATAACTGAATTAACAACAAAGCAACTAGGAGTGATCTCACAGCTAAGCCAAGTACATGCAGCAAAACAAAAGTAACTTAATTAATGGTTCAAAAATTTTCCAAAGCAAGCATCCAAGATCAAAATGACTCGACCAACATGAAATTTATGGATAATTATTGGCACTAACATTAAGGTACGAGGATAGTACTAAAGAACGAAAGGTTATTGTTGCAAGGTAACACCTGACATATAAGGATCAGAGCATATTTCTTTAACGTCCAGAAAAAGGACAAACACCAAAGTAATGGCCATGCTGGCACTTGTACGATCAATATTTAAATTTGCTTCCGTCTCTTAATAGGCAAATTCCAATAATATATATGTACATACGACGGACGATATACGAGTAAAGATATATATATATATATATATATATATGTGATAACATTGAGCTTATGTATGAACAATCAGATTGAGCATCTGCTGAAGTTCTTACAAGTATATTCAAATATCCAAGTCTTCAATATACCAAGAAGACAAGAAGGATCAAGTTGACAGAAATCAACCAACACTTGTTATCAACAACAAGGTATGGAGGATTGCAAAAGCTGTGTTGAGAAGATATAAAGAAATTCATTGATAACATAAAATGGGTTGAGAAGATGCCGGTAAGGGGGTCTACATCTGCACCAGAATCCGAGAGTTTGAGAATAAGTTGTATTTGATGTCAGCAACAACAAAGTGTACTCTATTTTAGATTCTAAGTATCAACTTACAATAATGTATTATAGAGAAATTCACTCTATCATATCAAATAAATCAGCTGAGGAAAACATATATACAACTCTGGAAATCTATTCTAGGGAAGTTTGACTAATTCATATCAATACAAAAAATCAGCCGCTATAATTAAGAAGAATAAAAACTAACCCTACAAATTTGCTCTATACAGATAGCCTGATGTAATAAGCCTGAATAAATACAAATTATATTTCTAAACATAGAACATACTGATTAGCTCTTTAAATTTATGCAATAAATCTAATCATATCATTCAGATTCTTCAATACTCCCCCTTAAGCTGGTTGGTAAAGATCTACCATTCCCAGCTTGTCTAATATATCTCTGAATGTAGGATTAGAAACTCCCTTAGTGAGGATGTCAGCAAGTTGACCACCTATTGGAACATAAGGATTACATATCAATCCACTATCGAGTTTCTCCTTTATGAAATGCATGTCTACTTCAATATGCTTTGCTCGATTGTGTTGCACTAGATTATGTGCAATACATATCGCTGACTTATTATCAAAATATAACCGTATAGGTCCTCCCCACTTCACTTTTAGATCTTTGAAAATGATCTTAAGTCACAATAGCTCACAAATCCCTAATGCCATTGATCTGGATTCAGATTCTGCACTTGACCTCGAAACCACATTTTGCTTTTAACTTTTCCATGTTACTAGATTTCGTCCCAGTAAAGTACAGTAACCTGCAATAGATCTTCTGTCCATCACAACACCTGCCCAGTCTGCATCTGTATAGCCTTCCAATTTTAGAGGTTCATTTTTTTGTAAAGAATCCCGTTGCCTGGAGTTCCTTTCAAGTATTTAAGTACTGTATCTTTGATTGGAGATGAGACTTCGCTGGATTGTGCATAAAAAGGCTTATCACGCTTATTGCAAAAGCTATATCTGGCCTTGTATGTGAAAGATAAATAATCTTCCCAACCAATCTCTGATATTGGCCCTTATCTACCCCTTCTTCTTCTTCATTGATGTCAAGCTTATGTCCCGGCTCAGTTGGAGTATCTCATGGCTTACAATCCATCATGCCATTCTCTTTTAATAGATCAAGGATATAGTATTGTTGCGAAATAAAGATCCCCTTTTCTGAATGAGCTACTTCTATGCCGAGAAAATATTTTAGCTTACCAAGCTCTTTAATCTCAAATTCAGTAGCTAGTTTCTTCTTTAGGGATTCTTTCTCCAATGAATCATTACCAGTCACAATTATATCATCTACATGAACAATAAGTGTTGTAACTTTATGTGAAGTTGAGTGTTTTATGAACAATGTATGATCTCCCGACTTTGCTTATATCCCATTCCATTCATGGCTTTTGTGAATCAGCCAAACCATGCTCGGGGTGATTGTTTTAAGCCATAGAGAGCCTTCTTTAATCGACATACTTGATCTTAGAAAGAGAACCATAAAAATTCGATGGAGGATCCATGTATACTTTCTCCTCTAGTTCACCATGTAAAAAGGCATTCTTAACATCATACTGCTGCATAGACCTCTAAAGTTAGCTGCCAAACAAATCAAAATTCGAATAGTATTTATTTTAGCAACCAGAGCAAGTGTATCGTGATAATCAACTCCATAGGTCGGAATATATCCCTTCGCCACTAACCTAGCTTTATATCTTTCTAGGCTTCCATCAACCATATACTTTAATGCAAACACCCATTTACACCCAATAGCTTTCTTTTCTTTAGGCAATTCAACTACATCCCATGTCTTGTTTTTTTTTTCTAGAGCATTCATCTCTTCTCTCATAGCATCCTCCCAATTCTTATTTCCTAATGCCTCGTGTAGGTCCCCAGGGGTGTGAGTAAGGTTTAGAAGGGAGGGGGGTGAATAAACCTTACTAACTTTTCGAATTTAGTCCTTTTAAATTAGTTCAGAGTTAATTTCACAGTTATGTCCTTGATGGACAACTAAGTTAGTTAACCAGTAGAGTTAGCCACTCAACAGACTCGACTGAGCTGTTGATAGAATAACTCAGCTGTTTAGTCTAATACTTAACCCGGTTGTGATGAGATTTTCAGCGGAAGACTTAACACCCTAAAATTTGGTTTAAGTTTGTTTTAACACTTGGTTTTAGCACTTTGTTAAATATCAATTGGATAGCAAATTATCAGCAGGTATTAAATGATATGCAGAAAGTAAATGCTGAAATGTAAATGACACAATAATTTTTATAGAGGTTCAAAGATGGGGTAATTATTCTAATCCTCTCTTCTCCAACTCCTGGAGGAATCCACTAAGTATTGATCAGGGTACAGAGTGGTTATCAGTCCAGATGCAAGTCTTGATCACACAACTGACTTGATCCTTTGGGACTCAGTCTGAGATGCCTTGGTCACACAAAGGCTTCTCGTGCGACTCGAACTTCTTCTTCACAGGCAACGCCTTGCTACTATAGCTCACTTGCTCAAGCTTCTTGGATTTGATCACGAAGCCCTCCAATAACTTGAGACTGGTTCGACCTTGAACCTTTCTACAATCCTCCTTGGAATGTAGACCCCTTTTGATTCTTCAAAAGTTTCATCTTCAACAGATTGAGGTTGTCTTTCCTTCACAGCTTGGTGTTGGATCGATTTCCTTCGAAATTTAGGCTTGAGGATTTGCTTGAATAACTTGAGAATATTTTTGCAGGTTACAGCTTGAATAATGGTTTGATTGCTCGTGGTTCAGGTAAACTTTTCTCAAAGTGACTCCTCAGCCTTTTATAGTGAACTTTCAAAAATCTGCCCGTTGAAGAGATATGCTGATTTCAAAAGTCACTTGTGTTCATTGGCCTGTCTTGTTGCAGTCCTTGATGTTGACATTTCCTCATATTAAATGAACTTTCAGCTTTTCAGAGTCTGACACAAGGTGCAGTGCTTCCCATTGGTTTATTCCTTTTGCACGCTTCTGGGACTGAGCACTTTAAGACATGGTAGCATGGAAGTACTACTTGTCTAGGTAATATTCTTGACTTCTATGCAACGGAATCTTTTCAGTTGTCTTGACTTAACTGACTTTTCCCCAGGTGACTTCGAGTCAGCTCCCAATCATTTGATGACTCATCTGTTACTTTAACTTGAGACTTGGCTATCTTGAGTTGAGTTGACTTGACTGACACTTCACACAGCTGTATCATAGCTGATACTCCTTCAGTCGAGTTCTTATCTTCTCTTTCTTGCTATACTCAGCTGCTTCACAGTGGAGTCTTCATCCCAGTCTTTAGTTGACTTCTTGTATGTCCAGACTTGAGCTGACTTGACTCAGCTAGTACAGCCCTATCCATTACAATGCAAATTACTAGGAAAATGGGGTGCCAACCTCCTAGTCTAAGGTTTACATGGCATTCATCAAAATCTAAACAATAAATATTCCCAACAATTTCCCCCTTTTTGATGATGCCAAAACTTAAAACATGCAAACAAAATGTACATAGCAAAGATGCATACGACAATGTAGAAACAAAGAAATGTATGCGTAGAATCGATCGTTTTATTGATCATAACATTATTGTCCTTTACATAGCTGTTTACAAAGTGTATCAGAGCAACATGGCGTTCTATATCTACGCAAAAATATAGAAATTACATAACTTTTATTCATCGTATAGAAGACTTACACAATATGTATTTACAATAGTAAAGTACATGAAGGGGTGGACATCAACACTTCATCGCCCATTTTTCTTCTTTCTTGACTCTTGTTGTCTTCCCGGTCTCTTTCTCTTTTTTTCTTCTTCAGCTGCTTTCTTTTTCTTGTAGGCTCTTTTGGAAGCTTCATCTTTTCTTCTTCTTTCTTGTCTTTCTTCCCACAACTGAGTTTGTGTTTTATTTTCTTCTTCAATCATTTTTACATATTCAGCATTCTTCCTTGCTACTTCCATGTTGGCTACTACATCATATCCGGCCCAATAGATCCCTCCTTTTTTTCCTGGATCTATGTATTCGATGTTTTTGGGTAGAGGTCTAGGTCTGAAACCTCTTCCTCTATCTCTTCTTTCTCTTCCTCTCGGGCGTGTATTATCTTTGGGGCCTTCTTCTTTCGGTAGTGTGGCCAAGCAGAGTGATGCTAGAGTCTCGCGCTGTCGCCTTCTTCGCACAGACTTGAGGCCTTTTTCCCAATACAAATCCCAGGCTTGGGCTATGGACATGCCTTCGAAGTATCCTTTGGATTCAAGCGTTTTGAATTCATCAACAGATCTAGGCTCGTTTACGATGTCTGAAATGGCATCTGTGTCTCTTCCTGCCGAAATGCCTACGTATTATTTCAATATGTCCATCACACGGGCGTCCATCTTTCCTTTGACCTTCTTCATCCTTGCTTCCACTATTTTTCTTTTCTCGGACATGGGTACATCAGAGTGTTGGAGCGGCAGAGTCACTGGAAGTTTGCTGATGATGTCAGATGTGACAAGTCCTTGTTGAGGGGTTCTATCAACCATTAAAGTCATGTCTTTTGAACCTTCCCCCTCAACGGATTTTCCCTTATCTTTCTTCTGCTCTTCACTTGTTTTCTTCTCGCTTCTCAACATTGCGTCATTCTTCTCGTGAATCGATCCTTTCAACGTCTTTAGGTATTTCTCTTCCCCTTTTTGGCATCATCAAAGGAGAGAGGAACCCCGAAAACATGCCAAAGCAAGCATGAAATCTTGGCGGCTGATAGCTGAGTTTTGCTTGGAGTCTGCTGCGGAGTATGTTGCACGGAATTCTAAGCGGGTGGCTTGGATTCGGCTGCCACCAGCTTCATTTCAGCCATAAGAAGGCTGAACTTTTCATTCATATTTTCCTCCACGTGCAGAAGTTCTTTGCGATGAAATTCTCTCAGTAGTTCCATTTTCGTGGTATGAGAGGTATGCATCCTATCAATATTTTCTTGCATCCTCGTCTTCATGTCAGCATTATCAGCGCTCCAGACTAGCATTTTATTGTACAATGCTTTGAAATATCTGACCTGTTCCACACACATTGTCTGCTGCTGTTGCCACCATTCCCGGATTCTGACCACTATTCCACGCAGATCAGCTGTGAGATTTGCATCTCTGTTATCCAGTCGCATATCCAATGAGGCCTGGTGACTTTCCATCTTCTCAATCTCTGGGAAGATTGCCT
This sequence comes from Rehmannia glutinosa, assembly GCA_016081115.2. Lineage (NCBI taxonomy): Eukaryota > Viridiplantae > Streptophyta > Magnoliopsida > Lamiales > Orobanchaceae > Rehmannia > Rehmannia glutinosa. The sequence continues at coordinate 145,056 of JABTTQ020000091.1, read as the reverse complement.
TGAAGACTTCTCGAACCTCAGTTGTCACCTCTGTTTCAGCTGGCGGCCAAGCAGCGTCAAAATCAAAATTTGTTGGGACGATGGTATCTGTGGGAATGACTGGATCAGGTTTGTGGAAACGTCTCTGATCTCTAGCTGATTCTTTATCCAGATCAGGCAGCTCTAGTGAGAAAGGGAAAGTTGCTTCAAATGCATCATCACGGACATAGGGAATATGTTCAACTGTGACTTGTGGCCGTGATGTGCCCGGTTGAGTCGATTCTGCTACAGCGTTGGGAGCCTACGCAGTTGACTGTGATGCAGCTGGGGTCTGTTGTGGTATGGACCCAGCTGGCTGAGCCTCAGCTGTCTCAATAGCTTCGTCGGTCTCAGCTGGTTTTTCCATTTGAGTTGTCTGGTCCTCGGCCGTATCAGTGGCGTCATCGGACGATGATGAGACTTGAAGGGGTGGCTCATCATCAAAAGTGAACGTTTGACGAGTAGCCTTGAGATCTGACTTACTCGTGCTTGGAAGAACATCCTCAGCTGAGTCTTATGGATTTTCAACAAGGGATGACTCAGCTTCATCTTTACCTTCAGATCCCAGAAAAGTTATGTCAGGGTTGTCTTGGGAATCATGAAGGGCACTTATCTCCTTCTCAGATGCATCAATGATAACAGGAGAAATGTTCTGCGTGTCCGTCTCTTTACCTCGGGAAGTCTTAACCTCCCGCAGGCCTTCATTACCTCCTGCAGTCTCAACTGCAGCAAGGCTTTGGACATTCCCTTCGACAGACTCAGCTGTCTTACGGTCTTCTACGGTGGCATCCACAGGAGTCTCAACTCCGTGGATTGCACTTTCATTGCCCGCAGTGTTAACTCCCGGGCATATCCATCCTCGTGCCTCGATCCGCATCGGCCAGCGTCCTCGGCTCGAGCGAGTTGGCACTTCAAATTGAGATAGTCTCAACTATCCGAGCTTTGTTAGTGACAACCTGCTGTGTTTCTGTTTCTTGTTCCTTCTCCACTTCACCTCCGAGATTCATGGTGGAGTTATCTGCAGCAACCTCCGACCTAGCTGCAGTGGAGGGAGTTTTCCCCTCAGCTGGCACACCAGCTGAGTGACTTGGGTTGAGGTCACTCTTCTCCAAACTCCCGGCTATTTCTCGTGAGTGTTCACCATTGAGGCGGATGGTAAAACACCTTCAATAGGGGTTGGCTCGACTTGGGTCCCCGGTTCCCGGTTTCATCACCAAGTCCCCTAGATCCATCCTCCGAGTGAGTCAAGGGAAGTGGTTGCGGCAATAACGATGGCAATTTGTCGTACCACTCCCAATGGGTCAATCTCCACCGTGATTTTGGAAGACTCTCCTGGTCCTTCCATCGGTTGTTGCTCATGTAGGATCCTGGATTCTCGCATGGCTTGCTGCGTTTCTAGCTCTTCTCGCGGCGGCGAAGGGTCCGTCCTCATCACTTCCCGAGATAACATCGAAGTGGGGATGAGTGTGATCGGTGGTTCCGGTGAATGGGACATGTTGGCCTTCTCACGAGCTTGACCTCTTACGCCAACCTTTCCTTCTCCTTTTCTTTGAAGATATTTAATATATCCAGCGCTTCTCTACATCGAGTGCTTGAACCATCGTTGTCAACCCAAGGAAATTCAGCAGCTTCTTCTTCTTCTTCAACAAATTCGTCTTTGGAACTGTTCCCTTGAGCGACTTAGCTTCCACTTCCTCCATTCACGCACGCACGATTTTGGATGTCTGGATATGGTGGAGATAGCATGATCACATCATCGTCATCATCTTCATGCTGTACTTCTTTCTCAGGAATGGAGGGTAGCAGAGCTTGCTTTTTCACCCTCGGCCAGCCTGCCGCAGCGGGGATACGATCTGTCGATAGAGAGATTCAACTGTCTTTAGCGCCTCTTGTTCCTCGCTTGTCGTGTCCATAGCTGGTCTTCGACTTGACTTGCCTCTGCTGATCGACCTCGAGCAGACGTGGCGTTTCATCAATGATCTCTGGAGACTCTACTTCTCCAGTTGTTTCAGCGATCTGTTCCCGGATGAGTGGCAGACTCAGCTGTTTTCTCAAGCTCTGAACGCTTGTAGAGTCTTCTTCTTTTGGTCCTTACTAGAGGAATTTCTGGTTTGGATATGGTTTCCTCAGAGTCCTGGGCGGCGGGGGCGGTGCTACTCTCTTGGTCTGAGGGGCTGGCTTTCTTGGCTTGTCAGTCCTCTTTTTCTTGACAACTGGAGAAGGTATTTGAGGTTTCTTCTCAGCTGCGGCTGCAGGGGTAGGAGACACGACTGCAGGGGGCAGTGACTCCTACCGCGCAGGGCAGTGCAATTTTTCTTTGCAGCAGGGGCGCTCTCCTTCTTTGCAAACGGAGCAACTTTCTTCTTTGGATGGGAGGAGACAGTTGTTTCTTTTCCGGGTCACCGATTCCCCTCACTTGTATCCGCCCTCTTGGTGTAAGCTCTCTTTTGAGCTCCTAAAGATTTGATCGGAACATTTTCTTATTGACATGGAACGCCTTTCCATGTTAGAGTGGAACTCCTTTCACCTCCATCAACCGGCCAATCACAAGGCCATGCCCCAAGGATCCTCCGAACGACCCATCTTCCTTGAAGGACTTATTTCCAACATTTTGGCAGAGTCTGCGTAAACAAACTCAACCCGGTTTACCTTTTTTTTTCCTCCATGATCGCAACCATGATGATCGCTTGGTTTTGACAGTGATTAAAGTTTCAAACTTTATGTCTACACATTTGGCAACAAATATCCAGCAGACTTATGATAATCTTCCTTCAAAGAGCTTCTTCTTGTCTCATTGTGTAGACAACTTTAGCAGCACTCTCTGGTTTGGCCACTTCCTTCCATGCATCAGCCAAGTTTACATCGGCTTCAAGTATTTCCGGCACTCCTTCCAACGGCAACAAGCAATGCCCCGCAAGGTCTTCAGCAGTGATGATAAACTCCTTTCCATGAACAGAGGACTTGATGCCCTCGTCGTGAACCTCAGCGTTCACGTAGAACTGTGCTACCTCCTCAATGTAAGTCATCTGAAACTCCATTGTGAGAAAGGGTTTTAGTCCAGACTTTTCGATTTTGTCGGCTATCTTCTTCACAAGGGTTTCATCGGAACCCTGTTTGATCATCTCTTCAAAATCCATGGTAGAACCAGTATGGATTTGCTTTCCCAACTTAGCAAAATCATAGGTAGTTGCCATTTTGAATTTTACCGAACGAAACCTTAGAAATTTGCCTAGAAGATTGATAGGGTTTTGAGAGAAAAAAGGCTTTCTTTGCTTTTGGAGAGATGAAAGTTTTGAGTAATGTGAGAGAAAACGGACGAAATGGTATATGTATGGGTTATGAAAGGACGTGCATACGGTTTTTGAAATTTGATCAAGATCAACGACTCAGATTTAGCATGTCGATTAGCATTTAATTTCTCACGTTTAATGCGACAGCATTTATATCCAATCATATGCTTTGTCGTACAATTTTTGACTGTACCTGTCATTATTACGATGTCGTCATCCTTAAAACATTCCCGCTTATTAAAAACGACTGCATTTTTGTCACTTAGCTCATAAATGACTCATCTTACTCCTTAGCTGATTCAATTCTTCTTCTCTCTTTTCACATAGGTACTCAGCTGTCAGCTAACTCGATCCAGTTGATTTTCCGATACGGCTGATTTACTTAGCTGGTTCACGACCTCAGCTCTATTTTCATCTTTTCTCGTTCCATCTCTTCTCCTTGAGTCTTCTGAGTGTCAACTCAGCTCAATTAACCCTAGCTCATGCTTAAGCTCTTCAAATCTTGATTCACATAATGGCTTTGTGAATATATCAGCTAACTGTTTATCAGTTGAGATGTATTCCAAGGTGATGTCTTTCTTTTCAGCGTGATCTCTTATGAAATGATATTTGACATCAATGTGCTTTGTTCTTGAATGCAACACAGGATTTTGAGTGATTGCAATAGCACTTGTGTTATCACACATAATTGGAATCTCTTTTTCTTCAACGTCATAATCTCTCAGCTGTTGTTTCATCCATAAGACTTGGGCACAACAATTTGCCGCGGCTATGTACTCAACTTGATTGTGGATGTGGCTATTGAGTTTTGCTTCTTGCTAAACCAGGAAACCAATCTGTTTCCAAGCATTTGACATGTACCTGAAGTACTCTTCCTGTCAACTCTACATCTAGCATAGTCAGAGTCTGAGTAACCAATAAGCTTGAATTCTCCTTCCTTTGGATACCATAAGCCGACTTCCTGGCATCCCTTCAAATATCTTAGGATTCTCTTAGCTGCAGTCATATGACTTTCCTTTGGAGCAGATTGGAATCTTGCACATACACCTACAACAAAGGTGATGTATGGCCTACTTGCTGTTAAATAGAGTAGTGATCCAATGAGTGCTCTGTATCTTGTTTGATCCACAGGCTTGCCATCTGCATCCATATCCATCTTGATTGATGTATTCATTGGTATTTTCACAGAAGACTTCTCTTCCATACCAAATTTCTTCATTAAATCTCTGGTATACTTTGTTTGACTTATGAAGGTTCCATCCTTCAGCTGTTTAACTTGAAGTTCTATAAAGAATGTCAGTTCACCCATCATGCTCATTTCAAATTTGCCTTGCATGAGGTTTGAGAACTTATCACACAACTCTTTGTTTGTGGATCCAAAAATAATATCATCCACATATATTTGAACAAGCAGTATACTCTCTCCATCTTGAATTCTGAAGAGTGTTCTGTCCACTTTGCCTTTGGTGAATCCATTATCTATCAAGAATTGAGATAATGTATCATACCATGCTCTAGGTGCCTGTTTCAATCCATATAGAGCTTTCTTGAGCTTGTACACCTTATCTCCAAGAGTCTTCTGCTGAAATCTTGGAGGTTGTTCAACATAGACTTCTTCTTCCAATAATCCATTTAAGAATGCAATTTTTACATCCATTTGATATACAATGAAGTTCTTGTGTGCAGCATAGGCAAGAAACATCCTTATTGCTTCTAATCTTGCAACAGGAGCAAATGTTTCATCAAAATCTATTCCTTCTTCTTGGCAATACCCTTTGGCTACCAATCTTGTTTTATTTCTTACCACAGATCCTTCTTCATTCATCTTGTTTCTGAAAACCCATTTTGTGCCAATAACATTTTGATGGGTTGGTCTTTGTACCAATTCCCATACTTTGTTCCTTTCAAATTGATTCAGCTCTTCTTGCATGGCTTGAATCCAATGTGTATCATCCAATGCTTGGGACACATCTTTAGGTTCTATTTGGGAAATAAAACAAGTGAACATTGCTTCTTGTTGAGCTCTGGATCTGGTTCTTACACCATCTCTTACATCTTCAATGACTAGCTCTAGTGGATGGTCTCTTAGCCATCTCACATCAGGTTGGAGTAAGTTAGGTGGTTCGATCGTCTTGCAACTTTGTGTTATCTTGAGCAGCTCTTTCATCATCACTTAGTCAGCAGATTTTCTAGTCAGTCTTTGAGATTCAGACTATCTCATCTTCACCTTGATTAATTGCTCCACTTTAGCTTCAACATAGGGACTCTTCTCGCATAGTTGGGTGATTCAAATATCGCCTAACTCTTCAATGTCTTCTCTATTTACATTGGGTTCATCAAACACCACATGGATAGACTCTTCTGTGACCATTGTCCTTTTGTTCAACACTCTATAGGCTTTACTTTCAGCTGAGTATCCCAAGAAGATACCTTCATCAGCTTTAGCATCAAAAGCCTTTAGATTATCCTTGCCATTATTGTGGATGAAGCATTTACATCCAAATATTCTAAAGTATCCAACATTTGGCTTTCTCCCTATCCAAATCTCATAGGGAGTCTTTGTCAGCTGTCTATTTATCATGCATCTATTTTGAGTATAGCATGCAGTATTGATGGCTTCAGCCCAAAATCTTTTTGGCAATCCAAATTTTCAAACTAACATGGTTCTTGCAGCTTCCTTGAGAGTTCTTTCGCTCCTTCTTTCTCGCTACTCCATTCTCACGGGAGTCCTTGCTGCAGATAATTCATGAGATATACCATTTTCAATACAAGATCGAGTTATTATTCCATTGACAAACTCGGTTCCTCACGATCTTATCTTTATAATGGTTTGACTATTCTCATTTTGAACTCTTTTCATCACCGTGGTAACTTCGCAAAGTTTCCTTATTTTTACACATGAAGATTGTCCATGTCTATCTTGGATAATCATCCACCACTACTAGAGTGTATTTCTTTTCCACTTATGCTAGCCGGCTCAATCGACCAAATAGATCCATATGCAAATGATGCAATATTCTTGTTGAAGATGGACTTGACTTCTCTTCGAATGATGATTTGATCTGCTTTACCATTTGGCATGCGTCACAAACACTTTCTTTCTTGTATACTGAGTCTGGCAATCCTTCTACAAGATTACTCCTTGAAAGTTTGTTGATTGTCTTGAAATTCAGGTGACTCAGCTTCTTGTGCCACAACCAACTTGATTCGGGTGTACTCTTTGCTAGCAGACAAGTGTTTGGTGCGGCAGTCGACCAATCTACTACATACATGTTCTTTTGTCTGGATCCTTGCAACATTACTTCATTTGATTCAGTGTCTTTGATTTGGCATACTCCCATATTGAATCCAACATTATAGCCCTTGTCACAGAGTTGACTGATGCTTAACAAATTGAAGTTGAGGCATTCAACGTATGCAACATCTGTGATTTCTAATCCATTTTTCTTGATGGATCCAGTGCCTCTTATTTCCCCTGGAGCTTCATTTCCTCCAAATATGACTTTTGCACCTCTAATCTCCTTGAATTTTGACAGATTTTTCTTGTTTCCTGTCATGTGTCTGGAACAACCACTATCCATGTACCAGGTTCCTTGGCACTCAGTTGTTCCTTGAACCTGCAATCAAGGAAATTAGTTTTTAGGTACCCATACTTGTCTGGGTCCTGAGGGGTTAGTACTGTAAGATGATCCAACCAACCTATAGCCAAATGATTTGACTCTAAGGGGTTGCCATCTATTTGTGCCATAATCATAATTTACTTTGGCAAATTGCTTGGGGGCTTTAGGTTCATACAACTGTCTCTTTTGTCTGTATGCCTGTGTGTGTGTAGCAATTGCCTTGTTTGGGTAGTTGTGATATCTTTGAGTGTAGTGCTTAGGTGCATATGTGTGCTGATAATAGCTCTTTTGCCTTTGGAATGACCTTAGCTGAGTTCTAGGCCTTTGCCATTTAGGCTTGTATTCCATAGATCTTTGCTGATATTTCACATTATTCCAATCAGCTTGACTTGGGTGCTTTCTACCATTCCCATCATTTGTGTTCCTTTGATAGAACTTCTGGGATTTTGGTAGCTCTGTTTCTTCTTCACAAAGTACTTCCTGTTTGGAGTTTGCTGAGGAACTCTGCTGGATTTCTTATCAGATGTCCTCTCAGCATACTCAACTGGATGTTTTCCTTTTCCTTTATATCCAAGGCCAGTTTGTTTGTGATTGTGCTTTGGAATGAATGTGTGTGCAACATTTGGTGTCTTGGATTTTTGAGATGCTTCATTACTTGAAGATCTTTTTTCCAAGATCACTCTTGGAGTTTGACTATGCACAAAGGAATTGAATCCTATGCTTGTCTTGTCTCCACATTCTTTTTGGCTCATAATAAGGTCATCCAATGATTTAGATGCCTTTGTGAATGAAGCAATCACATTTTTGAGATCATTTTCTCTTTTTCTATAGCAGCTATCTCTCGCTATTAGTTTAGCATTTTCAGCCTTGACTCTTTGTTCTCATCGGCTATGTGACTTAGAGTACTCGGCTCCTTAGTCACCGTGAATTTTAGCTTTTGAAATGGGCCGTTTTCCTCAATTAATAGTGAGTGAGAGGATTTAATGTGCTCAAAATCTTTCATCATTTTGCCTAATGAATCATAAAAATCAGTGGGTGATGAAGTGTGTGTGTCACAATCACTATCACTAGAATCAATGAGATGAGTTAGAGTGTACCTCATCTTCTTGGTCAGGTAGATCTTGTTCCTTAGCCATTAGACAGATTAAGGCTTCTTCTTCAGAGTCACTTGAGTAGTCAGCTTCGCTACTCTCTGAGTATGCTGCTTCTTTTGACTTGGTTGTATCAGCAGTCTCAGCAGCCAACATTGCTCTTTTCTTTTCTTGTCTTCTTTCTCAAGACTTTTCTTTCTTCTTCATTCCCGTATTTATTGACTACAGGATATGGACAATCAATAGCAAAGTGTCCTGGTTGTCTGCGCCCAACACATGTTTTAAACTTTTTGATCGACTCTCTCATTTCTTGGATTGTCGCTCTTTGATATTCGACCTTTTGATACTCAAATCTCTTTGGTGGCCTATCTTCCTTGACTTGGAAGGAGCCGAATGCCTTCCTGGAGGATTCACCTTTGTTTCTTTTGTAGTTCTTGTTGAAGAACTTGTTGAATCTTTTAACCATCAAGGCAATTTCCTCCTGGTCTATGATTTCTTTGGTCTCAGCTCTCTTCCCTTCCTTGACTATGAGTGCAACTGTTTTGGGTGCAACTATCTCCTCTTGATCCTTTCTTCTCACTCAAACTCATAAGCTTTGAGGTCCGAGAATAGTTCATGATTGGATGTTTTTATAGGTCCATCGAGTGCCTTAGAGCCATGGTCTTCATTTCCCACTCACCGAGACTCCTTAGATCTTCATACACATCTCCTTCTCGTGTGTATTCTTTCCCAAATGCCGAGAGCTCATTTGTAATTTCATGAATCTAGCATCCACCGATCCATCATTTCACCGAAAGCATTTTAAAATTTTCAAATTTTTGAACAACAACAGATAATTTGTTTTCCTTGTTTTGCTCGGATCCTTCACAAATTAAGGTTAATTTATCCCGATTTCTTTGGGTCGCATTTTGCAAGATTTGACTTTGTTGAACATGGCTTTGTCCAAAGTCTTGTAAAGTATATCCTTGGCTACATTGTCCAAGTTATATCTTTTTCTCATCATTTGTCCATTCAACTCTTGGTTTTTCAACCATAGCTGGTCTAGGAGGAGCGACCCTCTTTCTTTCACCAGCAGCCTCTCCTTGCAAATGTGTTCACATTCATTATTTGCAAAGTGGCCCATCCTCTATCACTATCCACATCACATCATGTAAAGTCGATAGATGAGCCTACATACGTATTTTCCAATCATCAAATTCTTCAATGGTGAACATAAGAATGTGTGTCAAATTTGCTTCCATGATAATAACTTTGCAAATAGAATAGATTTTGAAAGAACAAGTGTTAAAAACTTCTTTGAAAGATTGGAGATCTAGTTCGAACTAGTGCGGAAGGCTCAATGAACCAACCGCTCGATACCGGTTGTAGGTCCCAAGGGGTGTGAGTAAGGTTTAGAAGGGGGGTTGAATAAACCTTACTAACTTTTCAAATTTAGTCCTTTTAAATTAGTTCGAGTTAATTTCACAAATATGTCCTTGATGGACAACTAAGTTAGTTAACCAAATTTAGCCACTCAACAGACTGATCGAGCCGTTGATAGAATAACTCACTATTTAGTCTAATACTTAACCCTACTGTGATGAGATTTTCAATGAAGACTTAACACCCTAGAATTTGGTTTAAGTTTGTTTTAACACTTGGTTTTAGCACTTTGTTAAATATCAATTGGATAGCAAATTATCAAAGATATTAAATGATATGCAGAAAGTAAATCTTTGAAATGTAAATGACACAATAATTTTTATAGAGGTTCAAGATGGGGTAATTCTTCTAATCCTCTCTTCTCCAACTCCTGGAGTAATCCACTAAGTATTGATCGAGTGCAGAGTGGTTATCGGTCCCGGATGCAAGTCTTGATCACACAAATGGTGATCCGATCTTTGGGACTCGATCTGAGATGCCTTGGTCACACAACCCAAGCTTCTCGTGCGACTTAGCTTCTTCACAGGCGCTTGCTTTGCTACTACTACACTCACTTGCTCAAGCTTCTTGGATTTGATCACGAAGCCCTCCAATAACTTGAGACTAGTTCGACCTTAAACCTTTCTACAATCCTCCTTGAATGTAGACCCTTTGATTCTTCAAAAGTTCCCTCTTCAACAAAGTTGAGGTTGTCTTTCCTTCACAACTTGGTGAAGAAAATTGATTTCCTTCAAAATTTAGGCTTGAGGATTTGCTTGAATAACTTGAGAATTTTTTGCAGTTTACAAACTTGAATAATGGTTTGATTGCTCGTGGTTCGTAACCTTTTCTCAAAGTGATTCCTCGCCTTTTATAGTGAACTTTCAAAAATCTACCCGTTGAAGAGATAGGCTGATTTCAAAGGTCACTTGTGTTCGTTGGCTTGTCTTGTTGCGATCCTTGATCTTAACATTTCCTCGTATTAAATGAACTTTCGCTTTTTCGAGTCGACACAAGGTGCGATCTTCCCATTGGTTTATTCCTTTTGCACGCTTCTAGGATCGAAAGCACTTTAAGACATGGCAACATGGAAGTATTACTTGTTTAGGTAATATTCTTGACTTACGTAAAACGGATTCTTTTCAGTTGTCTTGACTTGACTGCCTATTCCCCAGGTGACTTCGAGTTAGCTCCCAATCATTTGATGACTCATCTGTCACTTCAACTTGAGACTTGGCTATCTTGAGTTGACTTGACTGACACTTCACACAATTGTATCATAGCTGATACTCCTTCAGTCGAGTTCTTGTCTTCTCTTTCTTGCTATACTCACCGCTTCACTTCACAATGAGTCTTCATCCCGATCTTGATTGACTTCTTGTATGTCCAGGCGTAGCTGACTTGAGCTGACTTGACTCAGCTAGTACAGTCCTATCCATTACAATGCAAATTACAAGGAAAATGGGGTGCCAACTTTCTAGTCTAAGTTTTACATGGCATTCATCAAAATCTAAACAATAAATTTTCCCAACACCTCGTGATATGTTTGTGGGGTTTGTGTGGTGTTGATTTTAGAAAGAAAGGATCTATGTGAAGGGGTAATTTTTTTGAAAGATGAATAGTGAGATATTCGGCACATGGGGTGTTCAGTACACTTTCTTACACCTTTTCTAATGGCTATAGGCTGACCAATATCAACAACATTAGGAGAAGAAGTTTAATTTTCAGTACCTTGTATTAGGTTGGAATCATGGTCTTGCTGAAACATATGGTTGGGTTGTAGTCTTCTTGTATAAACCTAGTAAAGGACGACCAATAGTAGTTTCAGGCCGGCTTTCTTGGGAAGATGCGAGTTCAGGATCAAATGTTGGACTGGAATGGGAATTCAGATTTGGGCTTGCTACTGTATCTAGTGGTGATTGTGGTGTTTTAGCTTGTGAGACTGGAATAGGAAGGGAAAATAGATCAAACTCATCATACATATCTTCCATTAGAGTGCTCTCCCCCTAAAGGTAAGTTGGACTAAAGAACACTTGTTTCTCATCGAATGTGACATCTTTCTCATCGAACTTTCTAGAGGCTGGATCATAGCATTTGTACCCTTTTGAGTGGTAGAATACCCTGTGAAAATGCACTTAAGAGCTCTTGGATCAAGTTTGGTCCTATGTTGCTTGTGAATGTGGATGTAGGGAAACACAACTGAAGACCTTTGGAGGTAATTTTGAATAGAAATTACACTTTAGAGAACTCTAAGAGATAATCCAAGGGACTTTTGAATTCTATCACTCTAGTAACCGATTGATTAAATATGTGGAAGTTAAAATTGCTTCTCCACACTAACTCTTTGGAACATGATTTTGGAAAAGTAGGGCTCGAGTTACTTCAAGAAGATGCCAATTCTTTCTTTCGGCTACTCCATTTTGTTGTGGAGTGTCGACACATGAAGAATAGTGAATTACACCTTCTTTTTCAAAAGGTTGCGATAGTGTGTGATTGAAGTAATCTTTGGCATTATCAATTCTGACACTTTTAATGCTTACCCCAAATTGTGTTTGTATCATGCTGAAGAAAATTGTAAAAGTATGACTCACATCCGATTTTTATTTAAGGAGCTATACCCAAATCATTCGAGTATAATCATCAATGAATGTTACAAACCATTGGGCTCCAGAAATGTTAGTAATTCTAGATGGTCCCAATATGTCAAAATGAATCAAACAGAAAAGTACTAAAGATCTTGTATTGCTCAAAAGGAACTGCACTCTATGGTGCTTTGCAAATTCACACACTTCATAATGAGGACTCAACATCAATATTCTTAAACAAAGAGAGAAACATTCTCTTTAAAGTTTTGAATGAAGGATGTCCTAAACAATGATGGTGACTCCATATATCTCATCTTTATTTGAATTGACAGACTAAAGATAAGCGTAAGAAATCACTACAACCACTATGGTCTTGAAGTAGATACAACCCTTTCGTTGCTCTAGATTACCCAATCATCCTCTCCGTAGTTTGGTCCTGAAAAACACAATAATCATTTCAGAATGTTACATGACACTTGAGATATTGAGTAATTTCATGGATGGATAATAAATTAACAGAAAGGTTGGGAACATGTAACACATTTTTAAGATTAAATGAGGAGGAAAGATCTATTGTTCCTTGTCCTGCCACAATTATTAATGAACTATCTGCAACTTTAATTTTTCTATTGCTAGGACATGGCTGATAGGTGGTGAAACAATCTGCAGAATATGTTATGTGGTCTGTTATACCAGAGTAATAATCCAAGTGATAGAATTGTATTTGTTTGAGGCACTAACGACATAAGAATTTAGAGTAGTACCACTTTGAGCAATAGAGCATGATCTAGAAGGTTTCTCAAGACTGTTCAGAAAGTTTCTAAGCTTCTCAATCTCCTCAGGATTGAATCTATAGCTTGCTTCAAAGCCTGGTTCTTCCACACTAGTAAAGTATCCATGTCCCTTTCTTTGATTTCCCCTGTAGCCTCCACCTCGGCCCATTCCAGGAGGCTTAGCATGAAGTTCCCAACAATTTTCTTTAGTGTGCCCCTTCTTCCTACAATAACTACACCAAAGGCTATCTTTGTGGATAAATTTTTGTTCATTATACTTAACCATTTCAGCAAAAATCATCCCTTCTCTTGGAGTTTTTCTCGAGTGATCATCATTACAGACCCCTTGAAATTGCAGTTTGGTGTTTCTAACATCATAATCCTCCTCCCTTCTTCTGCCCTAATGATGGAGAACACTTCATTGATTGATGGTAGTATATATTTTCATTGATTGATGGTAATTTAGCTGTGAGACAGATAAATTACCTTGCTTGGTTGTTGAGATTTTCGTCTTTATCTCAAAGACTAATGCAACATCTTTGACCTTGGAGTAAGTCTGTCTCACGCCTTTCCCAAATTTCATTTGTTGTAGTCGAAACAAATAGGGTTCACTCACCTCAGGCATCATCAAGTTTCGAAGCCATGACAAGATCATGGAGTCTTCTTCCTCCCAGACTGTAAACTTGGGATCTTCAGGATTTGGGGGCATAACCAAGAGGTGGTTAATTTTCCCTTTTCCTTTCATAAAAGTCTTCACAATTTTTTTTAAAGCAAAATAACACCCCGGGAGGTGGGGGATTGAGGCGTGATCCCCTACCTGTATATCAAACAATCAAAATGTCATACAATGTCATGCCCGTCAAGGCGAGAGAAAATCAAAGAACAAATAACCTATCACTACGATATCTAGAAAGACTATCATAATGAGATATCTAAAAATAAAAGGAGAACCAATGATCTACGAAAATCTGAAGCTCGGATATCCCAGCTGGTCCATCCGAATGAGCGCTAGGAGGTGGTGAGAAGTCGTGCCCTCATCAACAATGTGATCGCCAAGAGCGTGACTCCCAACTCGCAAGGTGATCTCACGTTGGTCGATTCCCCTCTCGTGTATGTGGGAAATTGAATCAAGGTCCTCAGCATGTTCCGAATGCGAATCGGGGTGTGTCTTTGAACTCGCCAAGAGCCAAGGCCACTGGAAGTGATCGTGGTGACCACCACCGCCGCGTCCAACTCGATCCAAATCAAGAGAAAAAAGACGGGCATGCCGCAGCCCCATCTCCAGCGCTAGAAGCTCGGCATGAAAGCTAGACACCGCCTGGAGAGAATAATGAAAAGCCAACATAAGTCTCGCCTCGAATGATCTCGAATCAATCCCCGCCAAAGAATCAATGTGTCCCAATCAAACGAACCATCCATGTTTAGCTTGATCCGAGGAGACGAGGGGCTCGCCAAATCACAATCCTCGGCCTGCGTGGAACCCGTGGTGGAGCACTCCCCGCAAAAAGCCAACAAGTAGGGAAGCATCCGGACCAACTGATGGGTTCGACGCCGACCAAACAAGAATCCGGAGATACCGCTCCACCTTGCCAAATAATGTGAGATGCCAAGAAAGAAAGGTGTCGATGCTTGACACTATTCCTTTCCGTCCACACAAACCATAAAATCAAGCAGGGAACCAAGAGACTCAAGTGCCTCGTGTGTGATCCGTGTGTGCGATTCCTCCAAAATGAAAGGAACAATATCATATCGTGGTGTGTGGAAGTGTAGTGTCAAACCAAAGAAGAAAGTGATTCCACACGGATCGAACAATATCATTCATCAAAAAGAGGTGAGGGATAGATTCGACCGAGGAGATGAATGTGGATTATTCAAGCAACAACAACAACGTGAGGCAAGGGAAGTGCCACGTGCCTCGAAGCTTGATACCTACGGGGAAGACGATTAGGAAGGAGGCGCCAAAGGAATATAGAGATAGTAGGAATAAGAGCATCGTTCCAAATGGCACCATACGAAGGTTCGAGCATTTCTACCCCGGAGAGAATCCCAGCGAAGACATAGAGAACCCACCATGAGAGGTAAACATCCACCGTATGATATCCTCGGACCCCAGCAGAATCGGAACCCCTGGATATATCCTCAATGAGACTCTCGGGAAGCCCACATCCGGAGACCAAGACCTGATACAATCTATCTCTATCCCACATACCATCGCGAATGAACCAATCAACCATCATATGACCCAACGGCCGATCCAAACAATAATCCGCATAGCGGCCGATGCCCAAACCAAGTATCATCCTGGCCCGACATGGCTACCATCGCCAATAGACCAAAAATCCGCTCCTGGGCTCGAATACCGATCCGCCTCAAGCGCCTCCACCGATGACTATGATTATGTGTTACAGGCTCTACAAGGAGACCGAAGTCCATTGTAATAAAGATTTGTTGATCAAGAATTGAGCCCACAACGAATGGCCCTCGCGTAACCTCCACCACAACTTGTAATCAAGGTCGCAATATCGAAAGTCGGCGCAACCCTAGCCCACCCTCAAAAATAGGATGGCGGATAATATCCCAATCGATCCAATGAGTCTTCTTCTCGTCCCCGCATAGGATCCCCGAAGAATCTAGCCATGATCTCGCTCCAATCGCTGCCGAGAAATGTCTTTGGCGGCCGCATGACCTGAAGAATATGCAACAGGGTGGCCATTAGCGTGCTCGAATAAGAGCGAGCCTACCACCAAAGGAGAGATGTCGATCGACCACCCGGCAACTCTATCCAACATCCTCTCGAATCACCGGGAGGAAGAGCTCTTTTCGTCATTCGCCCTTGAACAAAGGGACACCCAAATAAGTCATCGGCAAATCATCACGAACAAAGCCTCGCCACCATGAACCATGTGCTCCCGGTACAATGAATGTAACGTAGGGCCGAAAAATCTACTCTTTCTCGAGCACCGACCACCGCCGTAAGAGCGAATAGTGCTCGAAAAGTGCCTCAACGTGACGAGGCCATCGTCAGACGCCCTAGTGAAGATAACCACATCATCAGCATAGGCCAAATGAGTCACCGGAAAACCCCGTCGCGTCCGATAAATCATATCCCGGTGTCGTCTAATAATGGAATCCAATCCCCGGGATAAATACTCCGCCGCTAGAACAAACAAGGCAGGAGATAGAGGATCCCCACGACGCGTAGTCCCCGAGTCGAAGGAAAATATCCAGAAGGGATACCATTAACCAGAACAGAGAAGCCGCAGTGCTCAATACAGCTGCCAACCATATCAATCCACCGAACGGGGAAGCCCATGTGAATCATAGATGTATACAAGAAATCCCATTGCACCCTATCATAAGCTTTAGCCATATCCAGCTTCATCACCACATTAGGAATCTTCGTGGCTAAGCTGATATCATGGATAAGCTCCTGCGCGAGCAATATGTTATCCGAGATGACACGACCAGGTGTGAAGCCACTCTGATTCGGCGACACAATCAAAGGCAGAATCGAGACCAACCGCGCATTCATAATCTTAGAGATAATCTTATTCGTCACGTTGCACAGGCTAATCGGTCAAAACTCAGTCCACTTCTGAGGGTGAGGAACCTTCGGAATGAGAACTATAGATGTAGCCGTGAACGTGGACGGCATGAGATTACCCGAGAAAAAGTCAACCACCGCATCCTCAACATCCGGTCTGACGAAATCCCAACAGTGCTGAAAGAACAAAGATGAGAATCCATCAGGCCCCGAAACACTAGACGGATCAATCCCAAACACCACATCGCGAACCTCCTGAGCTGTCGGCATAAAGACAAAGTCCATCAAGATCAACGGAATCGGGAAGCCGGGAAAAGAACTCATCGACAGGGGGGAGTCGATACTCCAAGTCGAAGTCAATAAAATCGAAAGAATCGAATCGCCGACTTCCGAATCTCGAGTCTGTGTGATCACCACTCCATCATCATCAATCGAGTGAATTCTAGCGCGACACCGCTTCGCTTAACAAATCCGTGGAAAATTTTAGTGTTGCGCTATCCCATCGATCGCCCACTTAATCGCAGCTTTTCTGAGCCAAAAATCCTCCTCCATTTTCAAACGTAGCTCATACTCGCCACACAACGATGTAGCTCACCCCGATGAGTCGGAGACGGATCACTATCATATACACTGAGCACTGAATCGCCTCATCACCAGTCTAACCCGATCAAAAACATTACCAAACGTCTGGTGATTCCAAATCTTGAGTCTGCGCTTGACCCTATTCAATTTGTGCTGCAAGCTCCTCATTCCAAAACAACCAGTGGGATGCCCCCATGCTTCCTTGACAACCTGCAAAAAAGTATGGTGACGTATCCACATATGCTGAAATCGGAAAGAAGAACGAGGCACATGCGGTACAAACTGACAAGATATGAGTAAAGGAGCATGATCAGAGCGAACACGAGATAAATGCGTAACAATAGAAGAAGTAAACACATCAGCCCAGTGTTCATTATACAAAGCCCTATCAAGTCTCTCCTGAAGCCCACCTCTAGCCCACGTAAAGATAGGCCCCTCACACCCCGCATCAAATAACTCACAATCAGCAATCATGTAAGCGAAATCCAACATCTCATCCGACCTATTAGTAGTACCACCAATCCTCTCGTGATCATGCAAAAAGATATTAAAGTCACCACTAACAAGCCAAGGTAACCCCTCCGTACTAATTGCAATTTCACGCAAGGTGTCCCACAAATCATATCTAGCTACTCTATCACATTTAGCATACACAAAAGTCAAATAAATAGGCTGAGGCAACAAAACAGATGTCAACCTACAATGTAATAGTTGTGCATGATCAACAAGAATGTCAAAATGTAAATGAGCAGCAGACATAATCCAAATATGATTAGAACAATTACTCAACCCATTATCAAAGCCAAATGTACGACAATAGAAACTAAACTCCGGCAAAGTCATAGGTTCTAAAAGCGCAACAAAAGGCAATTTATGACGATTAATTAGAGCATGCAAATGACGTTGACTACCCGGATTAGCAATACCCCTCACATTCCACGTTAAGAATTTAATCAACATTGATTGATGGTAATTTAGCTGTGAGACAGATAAATTACCTTGCTTGGTTATTGAGATTTTCGTCTTTATCTCAAAAACTAATGCAACATCTTTGACCTTGGAGTAAGTTTGTCTCACAGCTTCCCAAATTTCATTTGATGTAGTCAGAAACAAATAGGGTCCACTCACCTTAGGCATCATCAAGTTCTAAAGCCATGACATGATCATGGAGTCTTCTTCCTACCAGACCGTAAACTTGGGATCTTCAGGATTTGGGGGCAGAACCAAAAGGTGGTTAATCTTCCCTTTTTCTTTCATAAAAGTCTTCACAATTTGAGACCACTTTAAGTAATTCCTCCCATTCAAACGTAGGAGACTTGCAGATTCTGGAGTTCTACAGTTATGTTATTATTTTGACTATCACAATTGACAGTAGTTGTTTCCTCAGACATAACAATGATGATTAGAATAAAGAACAAAATATGATTTGATTTTCTTTTTTTAAAGGCAAAGAGCATAATTTTAGAAACTCTAACTGGCTCTGATACCATGTAGAGAAATTCACTCTATCATATCAAATAAATCAGTTGAGAAGAACATATATACAACTCTGGAAATCTATTCTAGGGAAGTTTGACTAGTTCCTATCAATATAAAAAATCAGCCGCTATAATTGAGAAGAATAAAAACTAACCCTACAAATATGCTCTATACATATATCCTGTTGTAATAAGCCTGAATAAATACAAATTATATTTCTAAGCATAAAACCTAATGATTACGTCTTTACATTTATGCAATAAATCTAATCATATCATTCAGATTCTTCAATATGTATAATATAATATTAAGTGAGATTCAAACTTCTAACATTATATGAATTGAGAGACGAGTTTCATTACTAAGTATTAAGTTGATTAAAAATAATATATTGTATTTTACATTCTAAGTAGGGATGATAACGGGGCGAGTTTGGCCAAACCCAGGACCCGCCCCGCCAAGGAAAAGTAAGACCCGGGACCCGCCCCACCTCAAAACCCGCTGGGGTGGGTCTAGCGGGCTAATATATTTTTTAAATTATAATAATTTAATTTTTTATATTTGTGGCCAAATTTTCAGAAACAATCCAATGTCAATAGGTCAAAAAAATAAATCTAATTATGCAACTTATTATACCTATTTTTTACAACTATTTAGCTACTATTAAGATTTCTTTTTCAAAGAAAACAATACTATGACGATATTGCAATAGTACTCAACTAGTACTCAAAATAAATATTCAAAGTAGAATATTCCAAGATATTATATTAGAAATTAAACTTTAAAAGTAAATAATATTACATTAGTACTCAACAAATATTTTTAAACATACAACACTCAAATTGAAAAGTAAATAATGCAAAAATATTTCAATATATATACATATTTAAAAATACAATAAAAAATAATATGCGGTCGGGTCCTATTGGACCCGAGACCCGCCCCCGACACGGGCGGGTTTTATAATCTTGGATCTCGAGACTCGCTCTGGGACCCATTATCCGGGTCTAGACTGGCCTCATCGGGGCAAATTTAATGCCGGGGTGGGTTTTGACCCGCCCCATTGCCATCCCTAATTCTAAGTACACGACTTACAATAATGTTGAGATTCAAACTTCTAACATTATATGAAATGGGAGAGGAGTCTCATTACTAAGTATTGAGTTGATTGATTTGAATAAACTAAATTATACTTATAATATTTTGAGTCGTGTTTGGCTTGATTCAAACTATTTCATCCAAAAATGTAATGAAAAACGAACATACAATACAAAAATAGATACAAATTTACAGAGATAACTAAAGTCATTTTACAATATTGTAGTCATTTTTTCAAAACTACTGGGGCCATTTTTATAAAAGAACTGGGGTCATTTTGAAAAAAAGTATAGTCATTTCAAAACGACTAGAGTCGTTTACAAGATTGTGGTCGTTTTTGTAAAATGACCGAGTCATTTTAAAAAGACTATAGTTGTTCTTTCAGAATGTCTGGAGTAGTTTATAGATAATTTCAACTCCATTGATAATACTTGGATGTCGGTAAGATATTACAACAAGATATTTGGTATCCCCCGTTACTTCTTTCAACTTCGTAAAAATCAACTCCACGATGCATCATTCTCATAATCAACTATACCCCAAGCAAGAAGATAAATCTGAATATTTTCATATTGAGAAATAGCAACAATCAATGTATCTTTATATTTCCTAGTAAAAAATATTCCTCTAACTACAACTATCTTACGCACTGAAGAGTGAAATTCGCGGATTCAAGGTCCAAGAGCCATAAAAGTACCTGAAGCGATTCTCACAATCAACCTCCAAAGATAATGTTGTTCCAAGATTAGTTGTGGCCAAATTATAAGAATATAGGCCCAATTTAGTATAACTATCATCGAATGAACCTCCGAAACATTCTAAAGAACATTCTTGTGACTTCCCCACCCTCTAATAACTCATGTCTGCCCCGAACTCCAGACGCATGTCATTAATACTGTTTGCAGATCTATATATAGTGTTGGGATTTTGAAATTTAGACAATATATTTCTTCCAACAACCCATGATCTCGCTTGTTTGTGATCATTTCGACGAATACTCATATGGCAAGTATGTTCACGTGCATATTTACGAACTTGAAAGTAATCACAACTTTTGAAGTTAGTTGCTTGCACATCTCATTTGTAATTTCACCTCTGCAAATAATTGTATAAACTTTCTTATTCGATTTCTTCACTCTAAATTCAAAGTTGTACTTCATTGCAAGCATGTGGACTTCCATCATAAGATCTTTTTTCGTGTTGAAAATTTGGCGATCATCGAAGGTCACATCTTTGGGAATCACACATGATGAAGGAGTTGAAGTTACAAGGTGCTCATTGATAAAAAGATTTTTCTTCGCCATTGTTTTGAAACATCTCAAATCTATAAGTAGAGAAAACAATATTTTTATTATTTTCTATTATATCATCTACGTTATTATCTTGGGCTATCTCCAACTCATCCCAATTAATGTTTCTAGTCCGATTTACTTCATTGTCATTATTTGTTTGCATTTCATAATGAATATTGATGGTTTCATTTTGCAATTCACAATGCACTTCACCATCTTCCACTTCATGAAATGGATCATTATCTTCTTCTTGCTCATGTTCAACGTGATCTTTTCTCACAAGGATTACACAAATTGGACAATGAGAATGTTTTTGTTGAGAGATAGCAACCATTATACATGTTTATCTAAAGTAATCTTAACCGAAACTGGAAACCGTCCATTTTTTGGGGAAGAAATCTCATCTTGATTTCATGTGAAGATAAATCAACTTTGCAAATATTTAGCACTTCACAATATATATCATGATATAAAGAATATATGAAGATATTGGAATTTCGTTGATTAGTATGAGTTTTGCATGTAATTTAGGCTTAATTGTGGATAGAATATGTTGATATGCATGCGTTAACTGAGTAAAATGGGCCATATTTTTATAAAGTGGAAAAGGTATTACGCTTTGCTCGTTTGTAGGAATTAAACGATATTTATAGCATTTTGGTGACAAATCAGAGCATTGCGGTAAATGACCGCCAAGAATCGAGCAAATATATGATATTCGAAGTTGAATCGAGAAGAAGGGCAAAGAAATGGACATTAACGGAGTAGAATTACCCTCAGCAGGGACACACGGGCAGGGGCATGCGCCCAACACACGGCCCGTGCATCATTCCCAGATTGAACAAGTGATTCGGCAGGACGCACGACCAGGTCGTGCGTGGGACGCACAACCCGTGCGTCAATTGAAGACTTCAGCAATTTCTACGGCCTAACGCACGGGTTGGTCATGCGTCGGCAAGACGACGACTTGTGCGTGTGCGTGCGGTAAAGTCAGGTTTTGATGAATTTTAATTAGGTCTTGACCGAACGGGATTATAAATAGAGACGACGCGGCCCCAAACAAGGATACAATGATATTTGCCTTAGAAAGCAGAGAAAAGAGCAACCTTCTACCGGAAGATTCGAGAGATTGATCAAGGTCGCAACCACACGCTTGAGGATTGAAGATAGATCGAGAGATCATCGACATCCCTGAGTTTTCTCATTCCATTGTATCTTTTATTTTTGATTAGTTAGACATGAATATGAATAATTTGTCTATGAATTGTTTATTTATTATATCCGGCTAAACACCTTGTTTATTTATTATTAATGGATACTTTAGTTTGATGTTTAATTGCAATTGAAGTTATTATTTCAAACCCTAAATTCTATTTTATTTCTTATTTATCAAATGGTCATTGGTTTAACTTGTTTTGATGTATTGATTCATAATTTGAGATATGAGTTTCAATAATAGATCTTGGTACTTGACATGAATATTTGCATGATTCAGAAGTCTGTAATTATTTGTGAGGATTAATAATCTTTTGTGCTTTTGGGAGTCGGATATCTTATGTTTAGTAGAGATGCTAGCATAGATAATCCAATCAATGTTTTTATATACATCTCGAGAGAGAAGATAAAATACTGGTGTGATTGTCTTATAAGGAAGAATAATAATAACTTTAGTTGTGATTAATCAGATAACAAGAGGGATATTAATTGAAACCATAACCCTGGAATCCATTCATCTCCTTGATCCTTCAATCACCTTTTACTTTGTCTTTTTATGATAAATTCTTGTTTTAGTTTTACAAACCAACAAATCAAATTTCGATCGTCTAGATAAAAATAAGATATTATAATCTCAATAATTAGTACACTAATTTATTAGTCTCTCGTGGATTCGACCTTGCTAACCCTATTTTATAAACTACACCGTACACTTTGCGTGAAGAAGCTAAAAATAACGCGAACAAGTGCTAATAAATTAGTGTACTAATTTCCTCACTCCCACATTTCCATATTTATTTTCCTTCATCATCATTAACAAAATCTCAAAAATAAAATATAACAATCAATGTTGTTTAGGCCATATTTGCCATTTAAACAATAAGATTTTAGAAAGTATCAAATAATCAATTTGTAATGTAAAGTAATCAGTAGCAGTTTCTATGATCAATTTTTAAATAATCAAGGACTACGGTCGTTTTAAATGACTAGAGTCGTTTTACAATACTATAGTCGCTTTAACGGGAATTCCAAATCTATTACTAAAACATATACAGATTATGCTTTTCCACACTCGAACTTGAAAATTGAATTCAAACAGATAAATAAACAGAATTGGCAATGAATATATGTACAAATAAAAAATGCAAGATTAAAACATTTAAAAGTGAAAAGAATATCTTACCAATATAAAATATTGAAATATAGGGTTTGTTCTTGAACTTGTTTCTTCATATAGTTAGAGTAAAACTAGATAATTAAAAAAGAAAGAAAGAAAGAACAATAAAGAAGTACAAGTTTATAGATACACTAAAGAAGAAAAAGAAGTAGAAGAAGAGAAAAAACTTTGGCTCGATCAGAATCGAATTAGGATAATGGGCATTACAGCTCATAATATATTATGAGCAGTAGAGATATTTCAAAAATAGGTAGAATGATAGTTTGGACATTTTATCTTGAAAGATGCCTCAAAAAGTTTTTTTGTAACAAGTTATGTCTTAAAAGGTTTTTTTTTTTTTTTTTTTTTTTTTTGAGAAAATATGTCTTAAAAGGTTTTGAGTGGCTTGACTAGGCCTTTTATAATACCCCTTTACATGTGTGTGTGTGTGTGTGTGTGTGAGAGAGAGAGAGAGAGAGAGAGAGAGAGAGAGAGAGAGAGAGAGAGAATTTGATAAGTTTATAATGGTGAGGTCTACTTTTAATATTTAATTTGAATATATGATATTATATTTGTGAGATTATAGATGATGGCACCATTAACTAGAAATAACTTGAAAATAGTAATACATTGAGGGAGTGTATGCAAAATGTAATGTTTTTAGAAGAAGTGATTTATTATAACAGAATAAAAGTAGTTGTTAATGAGAAGTTGGTAGTGTTTGCAAATAAAATCGAGAAGTTGAGAGTGTTTGGCAAAAAGTTGTAAAAGTGCATATTAGTTTGTAAAACCAAGCCAAAAGCAAAAACAGAAATCTAAGGTAGCGATTGGATATGTTTCCATTTTGAAAATTTTCGATTTGCTAGAGAATAGTGGTAAAAAAATTTGGAAGAAAAAAGATGAATTTTGAGATTGTATTGGATATGAGAAAGTAATGATGAAAGTTGATTTGATATAAAAAGAGTAAAAAAATGATTGGTAGTTAGAAATGTGGGAGTGAGTTAATAATAGTGGACTTTGCCCGAGAATGTGTAATAATGATTAGATGTTTTTGGAGAAGTGTGTCGATGTGATTTGATAAGAGAAAAAATGAAATTGAATGAAGTGTATATTTGAAAATTTTCATAACATTCACATTTTGTGGTGAAAAAAAATTTCTCTAGCGGAACGAAAATGGAAGTTTTTGATAAGCAATCGCTTCCTAAAGCACTCATCTCTCTAAGCTGCAATAGAAACAGAAATTTGTATTTGCAAACATTAATGTGTGATATCTTTTGCCAAATGTTGAGAAACAATTGTTTTTAGTGACTGCAGACACTCCCTAAAATAGGTATAATTAATGAATAGTTAATGTAGGGCTGCGTATTAAAGGATGAACTCCATCTCTGAGGGCCCCTACTGTCCTTGCCCTAGTGCTTCGTGGAGGATGTGAATCGTGGGTTATGCCTCAACTAGTCAGGGTCCTTGGGATGCCGAAGACTGAGTCACCACACAAGAAGTTCTCCTCCACCCTGTAAATCGTTACTAGAGGAATTCGAACAACCACACTGTGGGTGCCAGCAAGCAAACATCATGTCACACAAGTCCTTTACTAGTTGAGCTATGCCCGGGGGCAATGAGGATTGTGTATTGAATTAAAGTGAGGTTGTGTGTAGAATTAAAGAGCTAGAATTATATGTTTGGGATGTAATATGTGAAAATAGAAAGTGAAAATAGTAATTTCCAATTAATTTCTTTTGAACAAACATGATGCGATATTTATGATTATGAATAGTATAAATATGGGAATAAACACTTGGAAATGAAAATAAACAAAAAGCGCTAAACTATATTTAGTGCCACCAATAACCAAAATGTAACCAGTTTCATAAAAATAGAAACAAACATGGCCACAAACAAGTACAGCATTGGATATTTCAAGAACATCTTTTGACATCTTTTGTTGTTAGAGATGTCTATGGACTAAAAGCAGAGTACTTATTTCAGTTATTCTACAGACAAAAAACTGGAAAACTCACTCAAAGCTAAAATCAACATAACTTAAAAACGTTAATAATGGTAATAAAGATCAGCCATCACCAATTCAGATTGAACTCTGGACCTTCTGTTAGAAAAAAGCCCTGCTACCATAAAATACCCTGGAATTATCCTTTTTCTTCTTCTCAATATCTATTTTCTCGTCAGGATTCTGAATTAAATCCCCCTGATTATCAATTTCAGGCTTATCCAAATCCATTGGAAGCTTCATTTTCGCCAAAGACTCCGTAAATTGCTGCATACTCCTCATGTACATATCAACTATCTGTTTCTGCATAACAGATTCCTCAGCCTCAAGCTTAATTGAATTTCTCACTAAGCTGACAGGATTTGTATCCATTTTTTTCTTGCTTTCTTCTTCTTCTCCTGAGAAACTGGGCTCATTTTCGCCCCGCTTATCACTTTTCGTCTTTGAAGTTGGAGATTCTAC
Source organism: Rehmannia glutinosa (assembly GCA_016081115.2). NCBI lineage: Eukaryota > Viridiplantae > Streptophyta > Magnoliopsida > Lamiales > Orobanchaceae > Rehmannia > Rehmannia glutinosa. Next base: position 119,445 of record JABTTQ020000091.1, on the reverse strand, counting down.
AATAATTGGTGTTGCATTATCATCTGTCGAAAAATCCGCGAAAAAATGGCTCTTTTTCTCCATCGAATCGGCAGAATTTCGATCATCACTCAAACTTGTCATAGTAGAACTGTAAAAACCAGAGTTTTGTATGCTTCCATCTGGAGATACTGAGTCGGCTCGATTTTCAGCCCGGTATTCGAACGAGGAATTATTAGCCATTTCATAGTCTTCGACAGGCCCGTCAGGTGGAGCACCTAGATGGAGAAATGAGCCGTCAGGCTTATCCATCCATGGCCTCAAAAGGGTTTTCCCATTTTTCGCAAAGTATTCCGAAACCATCTGCTGGTTTTCATTAACGACGTTTATATCAGGAAACTCTATTCTGCAATACTCCTCAGGGATGATCTTTTTATCCAACAAAAGTTCAGAAGTTTCAGATGAATTTGAATCAGCAAAAGAAACATCCAGGGGATTGAGTGGAGCTTTTGCATTCAAAAAAAGTGACAATTTAATGGTACCAGCTGGAGAGTGAAACAAATCAGTGGATGAAAGATTAAAATCTTGTGTCACTTTTCCTTTACCAGAAACAGAAGAAATTGGGACTAAAGCAAATCCAAGAAGCTGATCATCCATATAACTCTTGGCTCTGCTCAGCATCCATATCTCACATTTCAGAACGGCATCCATCTGGTGAATTTTCAAGATTAAATCTTCGTTGAATTCGGGGTTTTTCCCTCCCCGTTGATGATCCTCGTCGAAAGAGTCTCGTCGGGATTGTAGGTGAGTGAGAATTTCGCGTAGACATCTTGGTTGTCATAGATGCATATGTTGTGGATATTCCTGGCATGATGAACATGGATTTCAAGAATCCCAGAAAATGCATCTTCAGATTCTGGATTCGGGCTCGGGTTGTAGGTGAATTGAGCTGCCTTAGTAAAGGAATCCATGTTCATGTATCCAGATTCTGAAGAACAGATCAAAGAAAATGATTAGAAACTAAGATCGTTGATGGAAATTTTACTGAATCCAAATATCTCTAGGGAAATTCTTAGAGAGACTTTTGCAAAAATCAACATATGAACATCACTTAGAAGGAAAACAAGGGGCAGTAGAATAAAGTGGAAGTTGGAGTGACTGTGTTCAAAAGAGTGTGTGTGTGTGTGTGTGTGTGTGTGTGTGTGTGTGTGTGTGTGAGAGAGAGAGAGAGTTAATAAGATCCTTACACAAGCAGACAAGTGGAGGTCAGCAGTAGGTGAGAAAGAATGGAAATGAAGTGAATAATAATGTGAGATAGTATATGGTTTGGTAAAGATAGTGAAATTGCTTTGCTTGACAATGCAGATTATTCCCACTTTCCTGTGATGAAAACTTGCTCCACTAAAGGCAAATGGAGGTCCCCATAAAAGGCCCCATCTTCATTATTTAGCACCACCTTTCTTCCTTGCTCTTCAAGACTTGCAAGACTCATTTTTCATTCATTCTATCACATTACCCACTACCACCATGTCAAATGTTTATTGCTCGCATGCTGTATGTCTTAATGTCAATGCAAGAAATATTACATCATTCTAAAAGACAAAACATGCCAACTTCTATAATGTCGAACCTTCGGTGGTTGTCGAATTGGAAAAAAATATCTAAAAATAATTGAGAAATAAAATTAGGAGGAATCTAATATTTGATCCATTTTACAGGCCTCTAAAATGTACAGTACTTAGCAAAAAACTAAATGTTGGAGGGGACCAGCAAAGGGCTATAACAAAACACAGCCCATTTCTTCAAATCCAACATTTAGCATAATTATTTCACAAAGGCATGAAATTATAATACTGTACAAAGTGCTCTGAGAAGTTGTTCTTCACGGCAATCAGATCTACTTGCGGCCGAACCTCGCCAAATGTTGCTGATGCTTTGCTGCATCAGCCTTGTCAGCAGCTTCGCGCTTCAAAGCCCTTTTTGCACGCCGGCCAACTGGTTCTTTAGAAGGAGTCTCTTTCTTAGGCTGACGAGACGGACCGGCATCTGAATCCTGAGCACAAGGGCGACGGATTGGCCTTGCTTCTTGTCTTCCTGCCCTAACATATCCGTTGTCTCCCCATCGTCGATTACCGATGCGGAGACTCGAGGAACTACAGAAGTAAAACTCGTCTACATCTTCTTCCTCATCGTAATAATAATAATCTTCCACTTTGTCCAACTCCTCCTTTTCCACTTCAACCAAAGGCTTAAACCATGACGCTCTCAGAAGAAGGCACACGCTCTCCTCAAACATATAATCATGAATGCTGCACACGAAAAGTAACATTTCGTAAGACATGGAAAAATCTTAAGTTTTTGCCTATTAATAATCATCTCCTGTTACAAATCATTTTTACCTAAATAGTTGTACCTGAAAATGATTTCCTATTAAGCCTAGTGTTATCTGAGATTGATCTACAGATTAAACTCATAATTTTTCTGGACTAAAAAGTTAGCTATAAATATAAGCCAGTTTCATGCATCTTCAGGACACAAAATAAACATGTCCATAAAGTTTAACCTGGTGTCACTCTGAACTACCCCTACCAGGATGCATTAGTTAAGAAGATACATCGGGTCATCATAGGGAAGTGTACAATATAACATAAACATTCATCCATTTTAAGTGAAGCTATCCTCTACCAATGAAATTCGTTAGGAATGCCAGAACTCCTGGAATATATACAATTGTACTGTCAATTCAGTGGTCAGTTTATTCCTTCTTCCTTCATCTTGAAATATCTAACATACACATGGTCAATCTTAAAATCTGAAACCATACATCTTGGCTCACCAAGTGCAATCTATATCCGATAACGAGCGGTAATCTCTGAAAATAAATATATACACGGAAAATCTTGATGGTTAAATGCAACCGTTTTCCCAATATATTGTATGCCACTATTCAACAATTATACTAATAACAACAACAATTACACGAAATAATCAGACATCACCCTACAGCATAAATAAATATCTCAATAGGGAGGGAATAAAAAAGAAAAGAAACCAGAGGAGCTGAAATACCTTCCATCAAGTGCACGATGAATATTAAGGAACGCAAATGGAGTTTTACATTGAGGGCACGTTGGTTCCTTTTTGCAAGAGGCCCAGCGCAAGATGCAAGTCACACTGAAGAAAACATACGTGAATCAATTAGTAACAGAATTGGCATGCCATCTATTGCCAAAAGATAATTCAAACAAACCCACTTCTAAACCAAGAAATATGCTAATGAAATCAATGGACATGTTAAGTCCAATATTTCACTCATCAACGTGTATTCACCATTCACCAACTAGAACATGGGCAACATAATTCACTGGTCTCTTAACAAACAGACACTACTTAACTTAAAGATACAAGATACAAGATAGTTAATATTTATATTATAAATAGCAACCAAAGCTATACCACAATCTGGATTTCTAAATGAATAGACATACCTACATTTAATTGACACAATACTTAGTCAAAGGAGTCATACACGTCATTCCACTACTACAACAGAAAGAAGAAAGATGAGGAAACTATCAATCATGAAAGGAATTGATAATACATAGATACTTGTTACTGGTGTAACATTGAAATGTGAGAATAATATGTATCTTCAATGCTCCTTTATTTGTAGAGGACAAAGAATCAACAGACTTTTATGTGAAGGAAGAAAAGAAGCAAAAAGAGATGATGGAAAAACATAGACAAGATCTGTTAACATAGAAGTAAAAGTCAAACATGTCAATGGTAGCGATTCACATAAATTTGACCTTCTGGATGAAAAAAGAACTAAAACCTAGATAATATTGCCCAGCATAACTAGATTTGTCTATCTAACAACTCTGATCCATATGGACTCCGCAGCAGAGAGATTATGTTTCTGTCCACTTGAACTATATAAAGAGCTCATATCTCCATCTCATTATAAGCAGTTAGGTTACAGGAAAAGCAAAAGCTTAAACAGATATCCTAATTAAAAGGCTTTTCCATTTATTAACCAGATTTCAACTTTTTCATCTTTTCCCTTTCATTTGGTAATCTATATCCAAAACCAAGTTCCTGCTTAAAATGAACTTCTTAATTGCAGCATCCAGATTTTGCCAACAGATGAACTAACCAATTGCACTTCCAGAGGTATTTCACAAGGAAACTTGAGCTTTAAGACGTAACCAAAGCACAAGATTCAAGTCATCAAACCAAACAGAACCAATACAAACTTGAGAAACATTCCCATGTTTCAACTAAAACTGATTCAAATGCAATGTGAGCAACGACCCCGTCTATCTTAGACCCAACTCAAGTGGTTTTCATGTGGGGGACGGTATATTGAACAAACAAGGGCGACACAAGAAAAGCACTTCAGCATAGAACAATACGGATATCCTAAAAAGTATCAATAACTAAATGGAGATTCAGACAAACCAGTAGGCATGCTCGCAACCTTTTAAGAGCAGTTTCTTGAAGCACTATCTTATTCAAACATATGGCACAAACCCCATGATGGTTATTGATGTTGATCTGGTTAGTGTCAGACCCCCCTTGGTTAGTCTCCTCCACTGCTGCTGTACGATTGCCTGTCATGTCAGTCTGAAATCCACAGATTCAATTCAGTCGACTTACAAACGCATCCGGATAACTGTTATTGGCATTGCACAATGAAGATCAACACAAAAATCCCCACCCCCCTCCCCCCCACACACACACCACCCAGAAAAAAAACTATATAACAAACAAAAGCATTTTAAATTTGTTAAAAATGAAACACGAACATAATTACTTTAATCTCTTCGGAAATAATTCCAAGAAAGACCGAGAAATAGTTCTCTTCTTTTCTCGTTTTCCCCTCTCTTCCTTGGAAACCTAACTAAGTTCAGAGGCATCGGAACTTCGAACAAACAAATCAAAGTATATATATATATATATGTTTCCTCATTAATGAATTGGTCAAATCTTCATTCAACTAATAACGAGATTCTACACACAAGCAGATCCTATCAAACCAAATCAGGCAAATCTCAAAGTAAATCATATATTAATTAAACTCAGAACAAATAAACCACAAAATGCATTATCTATGTTCGTTTCTGTATTCAGTCGGGAAAAAAAAAAACGAATAACGTGTACAAGAAAAGGGTTGAAAAGAGCAAAACCTGGCCTTGGATGGAGAGATCCTGAAGACCCTCAACGAGCTGCAAATCAACGACTTCAACTGTTGCAGACATGGTGATTTCTTTTTACCTGTACAGCAAAAATCTACACCCTAAAACACTATATATTTACAGAGAACTGTAAATATAGAGATCAAAAAGAAAAAGAAAAAGAAAAAGAAAAAGAAAAGGAAAGAGGAGGATAGATTCTGGAGGTTTATTCCGATTCCCGAGAGGGAAAATGTGAGAAGGGTTGGGTGGGACAATGGGGGCAGAAGCCGAAATGAAAATTATATGGATCACAAGCATATGCCAGTGTTGGGGGCGGTGAGCAGTCTTGGTTGTGTAATTTTCTTTTCTTTTTAGTATTTACTTAAGGAGAAAGAACATAATTTTGTGCTTCTGAGAATGTACCATTGCCTGTCGGAGTTGTACCTGCTGGGTTGTATTAGACTCTCTATCTGTGCTTGGGTCAAAGAAAAGTTGTGGCGGTGAAAATTCAATTTGACCCGACTGTGAACGACCCATCCTGGCCCGTTTTGTTTGGGCCGCCCCACTTGGTGGCCCTTTCACCCGATCTTGGTGGCCCTTTCACTCTTAGCAGTTAGCGGCGAGGCAGATTTGCGTATAATATCTGCTACCCGCCCTACCTATCATTTTTATTATATTTAATATATGTTTTACGAATATATTATATATGATAATGTAATTATTATATAATTAATACTATATCTAACACATAATATTAATAGTAGTTTTTATAAATAATATGCATTTATAATACTAAAAATAGGATTAAAAACTCACAATATATTTTTTATTTTACACAGGTCGACTTGCCCTAGGGGTGTCAATTTCGGACCTGACACGCAAACACGACACAAATCTAACACACAATTAATGGGTATGGGTCCAGGCTTCATGGGTCTGTGTCGAAATCGGGTCAAACCCGAATAACTCATCAATTAACACATGTTGGGCTTGGGTCAACATGTTATGACCCATTTAACACGTCTAACCTATTTGTGAATTTAAAATAATTATATTGCATCTTTTTTTGTATGTTGTCCTCAAAATATGATTAGTATGTTATGTTATTTATGCAATTTTTTTTTGTATGTTGTGAATTGCGATATCTTTTATTGATTGAATATAGTGTCATTGTGGTTAATTTTTAAATTAAAATTTATTCAGTTGAAACTATTAGGTGTACATAAAAATAATTTTTTTAAACGGGTTAGACAGACCAGCTCTGAGTTACCTATGAAATAAACAGGTCAAGTCTGAGTTTAAGATTCTGACCCGTCTAACCTGTGAACTCACGAATCACGAACTGTGCACCCACGAACCCAAACTCAACCCAAATTGACACCCTAACCCACCCGCCCCAGAGGTGAATGTTGTTGAGATAGTTAATATTCTAGTTATTAAAGTGTGTTTCTATTAGATGCGTTTTTTCTATTTTGCTTTCCAGTATTCCACCCTTTGGACTTTAGTATAAAAGGGGTTTCCTTCCCTTAATGTAATAGGACTGATTTCCATTTTCAATTAGTTGAAGCTTGTGAGCTCGTTCTATTTTCTCATCCATGCATCTTCTATCATTAATTCATCTCCAGGTCTATCTTCTTCTTACCCTATTCATACTTTTCCTTATTCAGTTTCTCCTTATTTCTCCCATAAGTAAATGTGTTTTCTAGCCAATGTAACTAACTTCCAGGAACCACATACTTATGCTCAAGCAAGTGTTGATCCCAAATGGATTGAGGCTTTGGATCAGGAATTAGCAGCTCTTGAAAAAAATCTGTGATAATCCATTTTCTTATTTGATTAGAGGTTAGTATAGGGGTTATGTTAGAGGTTAGTTAGGGGTGAGTTTAGGGGTTATTTTTCAGTATTTAGGGGTTAATTTTAATTACTATAAATACGTGTATATTCATACACAATTTTACATCACATTTCTAATAATTATAAGGTATAAGTATTTTTCTACTTCAAGTTTCATATATATATATATATATATATATATATTCACAAATCACAAGCCCTTTTTCAATATTTTCACAAATTCTTTCATTATTTTGTTTGATTTATTAAAATCACATATTAATTATAATTTTATTTAATATAGAAAATGAAGGGGTCAAGGATTACGACTTTTACTGTTCATTTTTCTACATTGAATATCTACAATTATTAAGGTAGGGATTTTTATAGTATTTGTCTTTATTTAATGTTCCATGATTATATTTCATTGATTGCAACATATGTCAAGAGGAAATAATTCATATAAGCTAGTGGCCATGAAAAGGGTCCGGGATCGAACGTTTCTTCGGGGTGAACCCGCAATGCTATATGCGAATCGCCACGATCGAGGAAAAAAAGAGGAAATTAATGAATTTATTGTTGTAATTATGTGAATGCTTTTCATGTTATATTAAATATTGACAGATATATCCCTACTGAGCGAGATAAAGCTCACCCTATTATTATCATGACTTTCAGGTTGAGGAATCCGGCTGAAGATATGATGTTGTGGATGAAGGAATAAATCATGTTATATTTATATTTGAAATAATTATGGCCGAACTAAATTTTAGATTTATGCCTTTAATTTTTCCTATTATGCTTGGAATAATTGTTGGATATTTAATTCGTAAGATGTATTATATTATTATTATTATTATTATTATTATTATTATTATTATTATTATATTATTATTATTATTATTATATTTCTTCCTTAAGAATTAAAATTCTAAATAATGTTTTTAAAATTATTGGGATCACTTTAATTTATAAATTTGTGTTTTCTTAATAATATTTTTAGAATACTTTAATTTCATAAAATTGGGTCGTTACAAGTGGTATCAGAGCAGGTCTACGTTTCTTTAGGCTTGTTAAAAAAAAATTAAAATTAAAATGTACAGTTTTTCTTTTAAAAAAATAATAATAAAAGTCAAACTTTGTATAAGATAAAATAGTATAATAACATCCACCTTCATCATATCTTGTGAGTCTCCTCAAGGTATGAGAATTATTAATGCAAGTTACATTATACAATTGTACCAGTATGCTCATTTATGTCATGATGTATTCTATATTATTATATTCTGCTTTAGAAACATAATACCAGTTTATATGTTAGATGAATAGAAATCTTGTATTCTCTTAATTTTTTTTGGTAAAAACTGACTTATAGTTGCAAATGCACACACACACACACACACACACACACACATATATATATATATATATATATATAGATGGCAGGAACTCGCACTCACCACACTGCAAGAAAGAACAATAATAATAATAACTGGGATCCGAACCATCCCATTAACCGACTCAATCATTATTTCAACTATCAAATTGAGGAGGGGGATAGCATTGGAGAATATATAGTTAAAATTCACCATTTGTGGTACAATGTGAGGAATGTCATCAGCGCTCCAAACGAATGCGCTGCCTCTCATAGAGTGATTGATAGCTTACCCTGGCTTTGGAATGTTAAGGCTAAAAAGCTTTATGCCTCATTATTGGAGTATGACGGGCATGATGACCGTCCTAAAATTAACTACGGGACATTTACTGCCAGGTTATACCGTAAATGGATTGAGTTTTTGAACAATGAGGCTATGACAGAAGATGAGGAACCGGAAGAAAACCTGGAAGAAGACCCAAAAGAAGATCCAGAAGAAGATCCGGAGAAAGATGAAGACATGGATCAGTAGAAATAGATGGGTCTATGTATTGCGATAATTGATAAATAAATTCGTATTATATATAAAATTTAGTTGTCCTTTAATTGATATTAATTTATTTGACTATTATATTATGATATTTAGATTTTAAGTTAGATATTTCATGCAAAATCCATTAATAACTTGAGATAAATAATAATAAATACATTATGTATGACCTTAGGAATATGGCTCCCCGTCGTGGAAATCAAGTCAATGGTGAGAACTCCACTAACACATGAAATCAAACCACTGCTACTGCTGGAGATATAATTGCTGAGTTCCTCAGAGGTATGCAGAACAACTGGGACAACAACAACAACAATGCACGAGTTGTGGAACAATTCCATCACTATCGTTCACCCACATTCAATGGACGTGATGGCCCGACCGCAGTAGAAGAATGGTTCCGATCGTTAGAGAGGATTTTTCAACTTATTAGTTGCACAGACAAACAGAGAGTTGTATGTGCTGCCTTCCAACTCACTGAAGACGCTGATCATTGTTGGGAAGGGTATTAGAGGACTAAGACCGAGGAAGAGCGGAATGCTTTAACATAGGATGAGTTCAAAGTGATTATAATGGAAAAAAAATTCCCACAATCATATCGAGACAAGAAGGAGACATAATTTCTTAGCTTTAAACAAAGAAACATGACTGTCACAGAGTATGAGAGACAGTTCAATCAACTAAGTCGGTTTGCTCCACACCAAGTGGATACTGATTTTGTAGGTCCCAAGGGGTGTGAGTAAGGTTTATAAGGGGGGGAGGGGTTGAATAAACCTTATCAACTTTTTAATTTTAGTCTTTTTAAGATTGTTACAGAGTTAACTCAAACAGTTGTGTCCTTGAGGGACATCTAAGTTGGTTATTCAAATAGAGTTAGCCACTCAAATGACTTCGATAGAGTCATTGATAGAATAACTCACTGTTTAACCTGAACTTTAACTTGGTTGTGTTGGTTTTATCAGCGGACAACTTAACACCCTTTGAATTGTTTTAAACTTGTTTTACACTTGATTTTAGCACTTGGTTATTAATCAGTTGGATAGCAAATATGAGTTTATCAGCATATATGATATAAGTATGCAGAAATGTAAATGTGCTGAAAAATAAATAAAACATTTAAATTTTATAGAGGTTCGAAGATGGGGTAATTCTTCTAATACTCTCTTCTCCAACTCGTGGAGGAATCCACTAAATAATAGATCCGTTTACAAAGTGGTGAACAGTCTAGAGACAGTCTTGGTCACACAGTTGGCTTCTCTTCCGACTCAGCTTCTTCACAGGGCAGCTGCCTTGCTACTTCAGCTCACCTTCTCAAGCTCTTGGATTTGATCACGAAGCCCTCCAATAACTTGATACTGGTTCGACCTTGAACCTTCCTACAATTCTCCTTGGAAAGTAGACCCCTTTTGATTCTTCAAAAGTTTCATCTTCAACAGACTTGAAGTTGTTTTTTCTTCACAGCTTGTGTTGGATCGATTTCCTTCGAGTTTTAGGCTTGAGGATTTGCTTGAATATACTTGAGAATATTTCAGGTTAATATCTTGAATATTGCTTGCTTGTTCATGGTTCAGGTAATATTTTCTTAATGAATTTCCTCACCTTTTATAATGAACTTTTGAAATTTTGCTCGTTAAAGAGTTAGGCTGATTTCAAAAGTCACTTGTATTCGTTGGCTTGTCTTGTTGCGATCTTTGATGTTGACATTTCCTCGTATTTAATGTCTTGCAAAGATTGCGGCGTTTCGACACTTGTGCGAGTGTTTCCCATTGGTTTGTTCCTTTTGCACACAATCGAGCTAACACTTTATCTCTGAAACTTTAACATGTTACCATTCTCGAGTAACATTCTTGACTTTCATCAACGGATCTCATTCAGTTGTCTTGACTTGACTGCATTCTTTTATTCCCCAGGTGACTTGAGTTAGCTTCCAATCCTTGGATGACTCATCTATCACTTCAACTTGAGACATGGCTTCTTGAGTTGACTTGACTGACTCTTTATACAGCTGTTTCACAGCCGATACATCTTCAGTCAAGTTCTTGACTTCCCTTCTTAGCCATACTCAGCTGTCTTGCAGCGGAGTCTTCACTTCAGTCTTTAGTTGACTTCTTGTATTTCCAGGCGTAGCTAACTTGACTCAGCTTTTCCAGCTTTATCTATTACAATGTAAATTACAAGGAAAATCGGGTGCCAACTTTCTAGTTTAAGTTTTACATGGTATCATCAAAATCTACAAGATAAATTTCCTAACAATTTGCCCCTTTTTGATGATGCCAAAACTTAAAAACATTCAACAAAATGTAAACATTAGAGATACATACAGACAATGCAGTAACAAAGAATGTATGCTTAAAGAGACCGTTTTATTGATCATAGCATTCTTGTCCTTTACATAGCTATTTACAGATAGTATCATAGCATTCTTATTAAAACAAAACACATATCTATGCTAAGATATAAGAGTAAATACAAAGTGAAAAATTACAGGGAAAATTACTAAGTATTACAGATAACTTACAAAAATGTATTTACATAAGTAATATACATGAAGGGTTCGCAACAACACTTCAACGTCTTCGCTGCCTCCTTCTTTCTTCTTCAGCTCTGTTGAAGTAATCAGCTCTCTTTCTTTTTCTTTCTTCTTCTGCAGCTCTCTGCTTCTTTTCATATGCTCTTTTAGAGGCTTCATCCCTCCTCTTCCTCTCGAGCCATAGCCGAGTCCCCTTTCATTCTCTTCTTCTTGTCTTCTTACAAAGATCGCATTCTTCCTTGCCACTTCCCGTTTTACCACTTTGTCATACCCAGCCAAGAGATCCTCTCCTTCTTTCCAAGATCTACATATTAAATATTCTTGGGTTTTGGATGAGGTTGAGAACCTCTTCCACCACCACTTCTTCCTCCTCCTCTGCGGGTGTGTCTTGCACGGAGTCTTCTCGCTTAATAGCCGAGTGGTTCTTTAGTCTGCTACTTTTCAACTTTCTTCGCACAATGTAAGACCTTTCTCCCAAGATGCATCCCCGGCTTGGGCTAGTGACATCCTTGAAATAGCCTTCGGATTCGATCGTCTTGAATTATTCAACCGATCTCGACTCGGATCCATTGTCGGTATAAAGCATCTTGATCATTCCTTCGAATACCACCATACGGTTTCGGCACTTCTTGAACGCGGGGCATCCTGTTTTTGGAAAACTCCTCAATCTCTCGCTTCAATGATTCGTCTCTTCTCCGATATTGGCACAACTGTAGAATGCTCAATGGGTAGGTTTACAGGAGTTTGCTCAAGATGGAGGCGATAATTTGACCTGTGAGGGTTTCAAATTATCAATAACGTCAAATCCTTCGAACGTTCCCCCTCAGCTGCTTTTTCCTTCTTCTCAGCTGCAATCTTCTCAGCTACAGATTCCTTCAACTTTTCTTCTTTCAATTTCCTTAGGGACTCCTCTTCCCTCTTTTTGGCATCATCAAAGGAGAGAGGAACCCCAGGGAACGTGCCTGCGAGCATGAAGTCGAGTCTGCTGAGAGCTGAAATCTATTTGGAGTCTCGCTAAGCTAAGCTTCAAAATTTTGATCGAGTGGCTTTGGACTCGGCTACCACCAACTTCATTTCAGCTATGAGTAGGCCAAATTTTGCATTCATTGTTTCCTCAAGGTGCGAAATTTCTTTTCTTTGGAATTATTGTAGCAGCTCCATTTCAGTCTTGTGAGACTTGTGTAACCTTTCGATATACGCCTGCATCCTTTGCTTTAGATCAGCGTTGTCACCCATCCAGACGAGCATTCTGCCATATAGTGCTTTGAAATAGAAAACTTGGTCGGGTCACATGGCAGATTGCTCTTGAGACCATTCCCTGATTCGTACTACTATCCCTCTCAAGTCAGCTATGAGGGTAGCATCCCTGTTGTCCAGTCTTAAGTCGAGTGAAGCCTGATGTCTTTCAATATTCTCAATCTCTTCGCAGATTTTCTTGAAGACCTCACGAATCTCAGCTGTCTCACTTAATTCAGCTGCAGGCCACTCTTCATCAAAGTTGAACACGGCTGGAACAATGGTGTCAGTGATAATGATTGGATCCTCTCTGACAGTGAATCTTCCTTGTTGAGCGGCGGTCTCTTCTTCTAACTCTGCTAGGATCGGCGTGAAAGAAAACATCTCCTAAAAGGCATCATCATGGACATATGGAATGGCTTGCGAGGTTTGTGCCTGCGATGACGGAGCTTGTGGAGTCGTAACTGCTGCAGCTGTGGAAGCCTGCGCAGATGACTCGGTTTCAGCTGGGGCTTTAGGATTGCTTTTCCCAGCTAACTAAGTCTCAGCTGTCTTAACAACTTCTTCGGTCTCAATAGATTTTTCTAAATGAATTACCGGTTCCTCTGCTGCATCATCAACGTCATCGGATGATGATGAAACCTGTGGGCTTGACTCATCATCGAAGTTGAATTTTTGACGAGCAACTTTGTCACTTGGTTGGCTCGTAGTCTTGAGAACATCCTCAGCTGGGTCCATAGGATTTGCAATAGGTGTGGACTCAGCTTCGTCTTCAGATCCCAAGAATAATACATCAAGGTTCTCCTGGGAGTCATGAAGTGCACTTATCTACTTCTCAATTTCAACGCTTTGAACATGAGGAATGTTCTGAGTCTCTTGGGCCTTACCCAGGGAAGTCTCAACCTCCCTTGGGCCTTCAATACCTCCAACTGACTCAAATGCTGCGAGGCCTTCAATATTTTCTTCTACAGTCGTAGCTGTCTTAGGGTCTTCAACCATGGAATCCATAGGAGTCTCAACCCCTTGGATTTCACTTTCACTGCCCAGAGTGTTAACTCCCGGGGCATCTCCATCCTATGCCTTGACTGTAAGAACAGTGTCATTGGCCTTCAAAGTAGTAGACATTTCAGTTGGGACAGACTCAACTCATTTGTCCGAGCTTCACAAGGTGTCACTCTCTGCGGTTCTTTTTCTGGTTTTCCACTTTGCCTCCTTGCTTCAAGTTGGAGTCTTCCACAGCATCCTCCAACCCTGCTGTGGTGGAGAGAGCTTTCCCCTCAGCTGGCCCACCAGCTGAGTGACTAACAGTGGGGTCACTCTACTCTTGACTCACGACCTTTTCCATTGAGTGCTCAGCCGCTGGGGCAGGTGGTAAAACACTTTCTTCAGGGGTTGGCTCAACTTGGGTGCCCAAAAGCCCAGTGTCATTGCCAATTCCCTTGGATCCATCCTCAGATTGTACAGGGGACGTGGCTACAATGATGATTGAAGCAATGTGATGTGCCACTCCCAGAGGATCGGTCTGTAGGAGAGATTGAGACGACTCTCCTGGTACTTCAACCAATTGCTACTCATGCATTAGCCTGGATTCCCTCAGAGCCTGCTGCATATCTGACTTCTCTGCTACAACAACGGGATCCATATCTTCATCATCAAGCCGACAAAGACATCAAGATGTGTATGAGTATGATCGAGAGAACCAGTGAACTCACATATCTTGGCCTTCTCAAGAGTTTGTGCTTCCTCGGCTTCTTTCTCCCTTATGATGTGAAGAATATCCATGCAATTTTCTTTATAAAGGGCCTGTAGCATAGTGGTAACACCGAGAAACCACAATAATTCCTCTTCTTCTTCGATATACTCAGGGTGAACAAACTGCACCCTTGAGTGATCAAGTTTCCATGCCCTCCACTCTCGTAGGCATCTCTGGATGTCTGGATATAGTGGAGAGTACATGATTATATCATCGTCATCCTCTTCGTCTTCTTGTCCTCCTTTTTCAGGAATTGAAGGCGAGAGATTCTGCTGCTCCTCGCCTTCAACAGCATCAGTAGCAGGTGGAGAGACAACCTTTTCAACTAAAGGTTCAGTTGTCTCTGCTGATTTACTTCCCTCAACTGTCTCTCGTACAACTGTGTCTTCCACTGGTATCTGCTGATCGTTCTCAGCAGACTTCCGTGATACATCAATTACTTCAAGAGACTGCACTTCCTGAGTGTCAACAGTCTCGGATGCTTTCTCTAGCTGAGTTGCAGATTCAGCTGCCTTCTCAAATTCAAACTGCCTAACTTGTCATCTCATTTTGGGCAGCAGGGGAACCTCTTCCTCTATGTTTTCTGGTTCTTGGAAGGAGATAGCTTTCGTAGCTGCCTTCCTTGTCTTGGTAGTATGTTTCTTCTTTTTAACAGCAGGAGAAGGAGTATGGTGTTCCTCCTCTCCCTCGGCTGCAGGGGCAGGTGATCTGGCTGCATGGGCAAGAGTCTCGGCTGCTCGGGTAGGGGACTAGGTTGCAGGGGCAAGTGCTTTCTTGGACTTTGCTACGGGAGCCTTCTTTGTCTTAGCTGCTGGGGCAACTTTCTTCTTTGGGGAAGGGGTTGCAGCTGTGTCTTCGGGGTCAGTTGATTCCCCCTCACTTGTTTCCGCCTTCTTGGCATGGGCTCTCTTCTGTGCACCTGATAGATTTGCCCTGAACATTTTTTTGTTGACATGGAAGGGTTTGCCATGGCAAAGAGCAATACCCTTCACTTCCATCAGGTGGCCAATTACAAGACCATATCCAAGAGATCCTCCAAAGGATCCATCCTCCTTAAAGGTCTTGTTCATCACATTCAGGTAGAGTCTGTTGTACAAGAACTCAACCCAGTTAACCTTTCTGCCCTGCATGATCGCAGCCATGACGATCAGCTTAGTCTTTGACGGCTGGTTGAAGTTGCCAAACTTCATATCTACACACTTGGAGACGACATCCATCAGCTTATGACAGTCGTACTTCAGCAGTTTCTTATCAGATGTGTAGACTACCTTGGCAGCATACCCTGGTTTGGCTATCTCTTTCCACGCAGCAACCAAGTCTACATCAGCTTCATGAATTTCCTTTATGCCTTCCGACGGCATCAAGCAGTGCTCAACAAGGTCCTTAGCACTTATTATGATGTCCTTTCGGTGGACAGAAGACTTGATTCTTTCGTCATGCACCTCTGCGTTTACATAGAACATCGCTACCTCCTCAAGGTAGGTGTGGGAATACTCCATAGTCAGAAAAGCTTTGAGACCAGACTTTTCCAACATCTCCGCTATCTTCAGAATAAGGGTTTCATAAGAACCCTGCTTCACCAAGCCTTCGAAATCCACTGATGATCCTGAGTGGATTTGCTTAGAGAGCTTCACGTAATCGAGCTTTGGTGCCATTTTCAGAAAATTTTACCGATTAAAACTGACGAACTTGCTTGAGAGTACTTAGGGTTTTTGAGAGAAAAATAACTTGCTTTTGCCTTGCTTAAAGATGAACAGTTTGTGTAAGTGAGAGAGAAGGCTGAAAAACGTATATATGAGGGTAATGAAGGGATAGTTCTATGGATTTTGAATTTTGATCAAGATCAACGACTCAGATTAGAACGTCAAAACCATATTTAATTCCTCGCATTTAATGCGGCAACATTTATATCCAATCATATGCTTACTGTGCAGATTTTTGCTGTACCTGTCATTATTACACTAACATTATCCTTAAAAACATTCCCGCTCATTTAAAACGACTGTGTTTTTGTCACTTAGTACATAAATGACTCATCTTATGTCAAATATGACTTAACTCTGCTTCTCTCTTTTTATAATGTGACTCAGCTGTTAGCTAACTCGATACAACTGACTTTCTGACATGGCTGTTTCACTTGGCTGATTTGTGAAACTTGCTCTTTTCTTATTTTCTCATCGATTATCTCTGCTGATTGAGTCTTTTGAGTGTTAACTCAGCTCAATTAATCCTAGCTCATTCTTAAGGTCTTCAAATCTTGATTTACATAGGGGCTTAGTGAATATATCAGCTAACTGCTTATCAGTTGAGATATATTCCAAAGTGATGTCTTTCTTTTCAACATGATCTCTTATAAATTGATATCTGACATCAATGTGCTTTGTTCTTGAATGCAACACAGGATTTTGAGTGATTGCAATAGCACCTGTGTTATCACACATAATTGGAATCTCTTTTTCTTCAATCTCATAATCTCTCAGTTGTTGTCTCATCCATAAGACTTGGGCACAACAAATTTGCCATAACTATGTACTCTACTTGTTGTGGATGTGGCTATCGAATTTTTCTTCTTGCTAAACCAGGAAACCAATCTATTTCCTAGCATTTGACATGTACCTGAAGTACTTTTCCTATCAACTCTACATCCAACATAGTCTGAGTCTGAGTAACCAATAAGCTTGAATCCAACTTCCTTTGGATACCATAAGCTAACTTCCTGGCATCCCTTCAAATACCTTAGAATTCTCTTAGCTGCAGTCATGTGGCTTTCCTTTGGTGCAGATTGAAATCTTGCACATACACCTACTGCAAAGGTGATGTCTAGCCTGCTGGCTGTTAAGTAGAGCAATGATCCAATGAGTGCTCTATATCTGGTTTGATCTATAGCCTTGCCATCTGCATCCATGTCCATCTTGACTGATGTGTTCATTGGTATTTTCACAGAAGACTTCTCTTTCATACCAAATTTCTTCATTAAATCTCTGGTGTGTTTTGTTTGACTTATGTAGGTTCCATCCTTCAATTGCTTGACTTGAAGTCCTATGAAGACAGTCAGCTCTCCCATCATGCTCATCTCAAATTTACCTTGCATGAGGTTTGAGAACTTATCACATAGTTCTTTATTTGTTGATCCAAAAATGATGTCATTCACATATATTTGAACAAGCAGTATACTCTCTCCATCTTGAATTCTGAAGAGTGTTATGTCTACTTTTCCTTTGGTGAATCCATTGGCAGTTAGAAACTGAGACAATGTATCATACCATGCTCTTGGTGCCTGTTTCAATCCATATAATGCTTTCTTGAGCTTGTACACCTTATCTCCAATAGTCTTCTGCTCAAATCCTGGAGGTTGTTCAACATAGACTTCTTCCTATAGTAGTCCATTTAGAAATGCACTCTTCACATCCATTTGATACACAGTGAAGTTCTTATGTGCAGCATAGGCAAGAAACATCCTTATTGCTTCTAATCTTGCAATCTCAAAATTTATTCCCTATTCTTGGCAATACCCTTTTGGCTATCGATCTTGCTTTGTTTCTCAACACAGATCCTTCCTCATTCATCTTGTTTCTGAAAACCATTTTGTGCCAATAACATTTTGATGGGTTGGCCTCTGCACCAATTCCCATACCTTGTTTCTTTCAAATTGATTCAGCTCTTCTTGCATGGCTTGAATCCATGGCTTGAATCATCATCAATGCTTGAGACACATCTTTGGCTTTATTTGGGAAATAAAATAAGTAAACATTGCTTCATGCTATGCTCTGGATCTGGTTCTTATGCCATCTCTTACATCTCCAATGACTAACTCTGGTGGATGGTCTCTCAGCCATCTCACAGCAGGTTGGAGCAAGTCAACTGGATTCAGCCGTCTCGCAGCTAAGTTGTCTTGAACAACTCTTTCATCTTCATTCAGCTGTAGACTTTCCAGCTGTCTTTGAGATTCAGCTATCTCATCTTCATCTGTGTTGATTGCTCTTATTTCAGCTTCAACATAAGGATTGTTCTGCATAGTTGGCTGATTCAACTTGTCAGTTAACTCTTTAATGTCTTCTCCATTTACATTAGGTTCATAAAAAACCACATGGATAAACTCTTCTGCGACCATAGTCCTTTTGTTCAATACTCTATAGGCTTTGCTCTCAGCTGAGTATCCCAAAAAGATACCTTCATCAGCTTTAGCATCAAAAGCCTTCAAATTATCTTTGCCATTGTTGTGGATGAAACATTTACACCCAAATATCCTAAAGTACCCAACATTTGGCTTTCTCCCTGTCCAAATTTCATAGGGAGTCTTGGTTAATTGCCTATTAATCATGCATCTATTTTGAGTATAGCATGTTATGTTAATGTCTTCAGCCCAAAATCTCTTAGGCAATTCGGCTTCAACTAACATGGTCCTTGCAGCTTCCTTGAGAGTTTTGTTCCTTCTTTCAGCTACTCCATTCTGCTGTGGAGTTCTTGCTGCAGATAACTCATGAGCAATACCATTTTCAACACAATACTGAGTAATTATCCCATTGACAAACTTAGTTCCTCTATCAGACCTTATCTTTATAATGGTTTGACTCTTTTCATTTTGAACTCTTTTTATCAGCTGAGGTAACTTCTGCAAAGTTTCCTTCTTTTTGCACATGAAGATTGTCCATGTATATCTTGAATAATCATCTACCACCACTAAGGTGTATTTATTTTCACTTATGCTGGCTGGTTCAACTGGACCAAATAGACCCATAAGCAACAGATGTAATATCCTTGTTGAAGAAGGATTTGACTTATCCTTGATTAAAGTTTTTATTTGCTTTCCCATCTGTCATGCATCACATACACTTTCTTTTTTGTATACTAAGTCTGGCAATCCTTCAACAAGATGACTTCTTGCAAGCTTGTTGATTGTCTTGAAATTCAAATGACTCAGCTTCTTGTGCCACAAAAACTTTTTCGTTTGTGCTCTTTGCTAACAGACAAGTGCTTGGTGTGGCAAAGTAGACCAATCTACCACATACATATTCTTCTGTCTTGAATCTTGCAGCACTATTTCATTTGATTCAGCATCTTTGTGAAAGAAAACAAGCCTTAGCCAGCTCATGGGATGATGACACTCAAATATATAGCCGTTAGATTCCTATAGTACAGAGATAG
This sequence comes from Rehmannia glutinosa, assembly GCA_016081115.2. Lineage (NCBI taxonomy): Eukaryota > Viridiplantae > Streptophyta > Magnoliopsida > Lamiales > Orobanchaceae > Rehmannia > Rehmannia glutinosa. The sequence goes on along the minus strand of JABTTQ020000091.1, from coordinate 99,888 downwards.
TGGAATAATATCAGCAACCTAGTAGCTCATGATATTTACATGATTGCAATCTCCAATAATAAAGTGACAAGTGTTCATTCTAGGTCCTTCTTAGGTTCTATATACACTACCACTATTCAGCAGGAATGTAATTGAATATTCATAGAAAATATATCCTTGCATAAAAGCTGCTTATTGTCTTCTTGTTATTAGCTTGTGTTTTCATTAATGGCAACTGCTGTTTTCTTTTATGGTATCAGAGCAGGTTGATACCTGTCTTTGATCCATTTAATTTGTCATTGTGTTTTATCCTTTTTCAATGGGTACACCACAAGTCCTCACTCTTTGCAACTTCGCAAAATGAACAAATTATCCACTCAATCTCACTCATTACCATCAAGTTAAATGAGTCAAATCACCTTCTTTGGAAGCAACAAGTTTTGGTGCCATAAGAGGTTATGGTTTAGAGCGTTTTATCATCAACCGCAAGAGATACTGCAGAGTTCATTGCGATGCCTCTACTAAGGAAAAAAGATAAATCCTGCATATTTATTATGGTGTAGACAAGATCAATTACTTGTGTCTTGGCTTTTATCTTCTCTCGTCTGAAAGTGTTCTTATTAGCACCGTTGGATTGACAACTTCTAAGGAGATTTGGGATTGTTTGCAAACTGGTTTTGCTAGTCAAAATGATGATAAAATTTTACAGTATAGGCTGCAATTGCGTACCATTAGAAAAGAAAATCTAAGCATGAGAGACTACCTTAACAAAATCAAAAACTGTTGTGATTTATTGGGTTCAATTTGGTGAGAAAGTCAAAAAAGAGATCATCTCCTCTATATATTGTCGGTCTTGGTCAAGAATACAATCATGTGCTTGTATCTCGCACCACTAGAAAGCCTCCTTGCACATTGATGAATGCATATTCCATATTAATGAGTTTTGAGAATAGACTTGAAGTCTCGAAAATTTCGATAATGGAGCCGAAAATGGATCTTTCTCGGTTAATCTTATTACACAAGGACAAGGGAATAGGAGAAACAACAACAATAGTCAAGGAGGAAGAGGAAGTAGATATGTGTTACAACAAACCAACTTTAGAGGAAGAGACATGAGTAATTTCAGAGGCAGAGGAGGCAGAGGTTTTAACAATAGACCGCGATGCCAAATATGTCACTACAACAATCATACAACCGAAAAATGTTTCTATAGAAGTGATTTAAATTTTGTGCCAGGATACAGGGGAAACAACAGCAATCAATCAGCACCAAGAGCATCTTATCAACAAAATTCCTATGGCAGCCCTGCAGTCAATGTTGCTAATATTGCTGGAAATGAAATATCTACTGATTACAATTGGTACCCTGACTCAGGGGCAACCAACCACGTTACTCATGAATTGAGCAACCTCAATATTGCAAGTGACTATCAAGGAGGAGAAAAGGTTCAAATAGGCAATGACACAGGTTTGTCCATTTCTCATTTTGGTAACTCTATAGTGAAAGCTTCTGAAATTCCTAATTCTCAGTCATTCTTGCTCAAAAATCTTTACATGTTCCTGATATTACCAAAAACCTTATAAGTGTTAGTCAATTTGCTAAGGATAACAATGTATTCTTTGAGTTTCACCCTACCCTTTGTCTTGTAAAGGATCTTTGCACAGGTGTGGTACTCCTCAAATGGATCCTTAAAAACGGCTTATACAACTTCAATCTGTCAAGCACCAAGAATTCCTTCCTTCAGTCTCAGTCTTCCAATGGCCAGAATAAGAAAAGTGTTGAACATCTGTCTGTCAACACTTTGGAAAATAAGCTAGACTTAGAATTGTGGCATTCTAGGCTTGGGCATCCCTCTTTCGATATTGTCAAGAAGGCCTTGATTAGTTGTAATATTCCATTTTCTGTTAATGAGAATCAGTCAATTTGTGTTCCTTGCTTGCAATCTAAATCTCACAAGCTTCCATTTTCTGAATCACATTCTGAAAATTATGAATTATTTAATCTTGTGCATACAGACTTGTGGGGCCCTGCCCCATTAAAATCTTTTGGTGGATATAAGTATTATGTGAACTTCATTGATCATACTTCAAGATACAGTTGGCTTTATCTTCTTAAAAATAAATCTGATACCTATCAATCCTTTGTTCACTTCAAAACTCTTGTGGAAACTCAATTCAATAAGAAAATTAAAAATGTGCAAAGTGATGGAGGGGGAGAGTTTCAAGCTCTTTCTAAATTTTTTCTTGATCAAGGAATCAATCGCAGAATATCTTGTCCACACACTCCAGAACAGAATGGCCTTGCAGAAAGAAAGCATAGACATGTAATAGAAGTAGGATTATCTCTTCTTGCTGAGTCAAAAGTGCCACAAGTTCACTGGGATTCTGCTTTTACCACAGCCATTTATCTTATTAACAGAATACCCTCAAAAGTCCTTGGTTATAAAAGCCCTTTAGAATTTTTAACAGGTACTAAACCCAATTATAAACACCTCAAAATCTTTGGTTGTCAATGTTTTCCTCACTTGAGAGCATACAATAATCATAAGCTTCAGTTTAGAAGTCAAGCTAGCACATTCCTTGGATATAGTCCTACTCATAAAGGCTATAAAATCCTTCTGCCTAATAACAAACTTCTGATTAGCAGACATGTAATTTTCAATGAGTCTATTTTCCCATTCAAAAGCCATGCCACTGACCATCGACATACTGATCCTATAATAGAACAAAATTCCAAGTCCCCTCTTTTGATTGCTAATGAATCTGTCTCCACTTATCCAACGTCTCCTGATTTTTCTTCTCCAACTTCTAATTCTCATTCTCCAAATACTTCTATATCCACCTCTCCTACTACTACTGATTCAGCCTCTCCTACTTCCATAACACACCATATCCCTTCAGGAGGAAGAATCATCAGTTTTTACCAATTGAGATTGGAAATTCCCATGTTGCTAACACAGATGCTACTAATAATGTTGATCAGTCTTGTGTAGCTACAAGTGGACACCACATGATTACTAGATCTAAAACAGGTATTCATAAACCCAGGGTTTTCATAGTAGGAGATGATTTATTATCAGAACCTAAATCAGTTAAAGAAGCTCTTGCAATACCAGAATGGAGAGAAGCAATGAAACAGGAATTTGAGGCTCTCATAAAGAATAATACATGGAGTTTAAGTCCATTGCCTCCTGACAAACAATTAATTGGATGTAAGTGGGTATTTAAAACCAAGAAAACTGCAGACAGAAAGCTTGCCAAATACAAGGCAAGACTTGTGGCAAAAGGGTATACCCAAAATTTTGGCTTTGACTACACAGAAACCTTCAGTGTAGTGGTCAAACCTTCCACCATCAGAATTATCCTATCTATAGCGCTCTCCAAGTCATGGTCCATGAGACAGTTAGATGTAGCAAATGCCTTTTTGAATGGAGAATTGGAAACAATCTATACATGGCTCAACCACCTGGTTTTGAGCAACAAATTTCAAAGGGATTGGTTAGTAAACTCAAGAAATCATTATATGGTCTCAAGCAAGCTTCAAGGGCATGGTCTAGTAAGTTGAGCAGCATACTTGTCTCCTTAGGATTCTCCATCTCAAAGGTTGATACTTGTCTTTTCTATAAGCACAACCATCAATCCACACTTATTGTCCTTGCATACGTAGATGATATCATTATAATCTGGTGAACATGATGAGGATATTGAAAGTCCGATCAAGCGGTTAAATCACTTTTTCTCCTTAAAGGATATTGGAAAACTACACTATTTTCTTGGCATTGAATTTAACAAGATGTTGATGGTTGTTTTCTCTCCCGGAAGAAATATATTGCGAAATTACTTGATAAAGCGGCATGACAGGGGACAAGGACTTACCACTCCTATGGTAAGCGGTCCACCATTATCTAAGCATGATGGATGTCCAATTCAAAGATGTTGCTCAGATCGAAGTCTTGTTGGAGGCCTCCAATATGCTACAATTACAAGACCAAATCTCATATAGTGTGAATAAAGTGAGTCGGTTTATGCGATCACCTCTTGATAAGCATTGGAAGGCCGTTAAACGTATTTGAAGGTATTTGACAGAATAAAGGCAATATGGCCTCGTTTTACGGCTTCCTCTTCCTTCCATCTCACAAACTTTTGCGGATGCGGATTGGGCCACCGATCCAGATGATAGAAGGTCAACTTCAGGCTTTTGTGTATTCATGGGGGGAAATTTGATAACATGGAGTTCAAAAAAACATTCCACAGTTTCTAGAAGCAGCACAGAGGCTGAATACAGGAGCTTAGCAAGAGCTACATGTGATCTTCTGTGGATTCAGTCTCTATTGAAAGAATTGGAAATTTCAGAAAAGAAGGAACCAATTGTTTGGGTTGACAATTTAGGAGCTATTTCATTAGCAAAGAATCCAGTCAATTACTCAAGAATGAAGCATGTTGAACTTGATCTGTTTTTTGTTAGAGAAAAGGTGATGAATAAAAAGATTACAGTTCAACACGTTCCCTCCATTGAACAGGTGGCGGACATTCTCAGTAAGCCTTTGTCAGGACAATTCTTCACTCGATTACGCAGTAAACTTCTAGTTTCTCCTCTCTCGCTCGAATTGACGGGGCATGAAAGCAAACAAGCCTTAGCCAGCTCATGGGATGATGATACTCAAATATATAGCCGTTAGATTCCTATAGTACAGAGATAGTGGAATAATATCAGCAACCTAGTAGCTCATGATATTTGCATGATTGCAATCTCCAAAATTAAAGTGACAAGTGTTCATTCTAGGTCCTTCTTAGGTTCTATATATACTACCACTATTCAGCAGGAATGTAATTGAATATTAATAGAAAATATATCCTTGCATAAAAGCTGCTTATTGTCTTCTTGTTATTAGCTTGTGTTTTCATTAATAGCAACTGCTGTTTTCTTTTACTTTGATCTGGCACACTCCTATATTAAATCCAACATTGTAGCCCTTGTCACAGAGTTGGCTGATGCTTAACAGGTTGAAGTTGAGGCCTTCAACATAAGCAACATCTGTGATTTCCAATCCATTCTTCTTGATGGATCATGTGCCTTTGATTTCCCCTGGAGCTTCATTTCCTCCAAATATGACGTTTGCACCTCTAATCTCCTTGAATCTTGACAGGTTTTTCTTATTTCCTGTCATATGTCTGGAACAACCACTATCTATGTACCAGGTTCCTTGGCACTCAGCTGTTCCTTGAACCTGCAATCAAGGAAGTTAGTTTTTAGGTACCCATACTTGCCTGGGTCTTGAGGGGTTAGTGCTGTAAGATGATCCAACAAACCTATAGCCAAAGGGCTTGACTCTACGAGGTTTTCATCTATCAGTGCCATAATCATAGTGCACATTAGCAAATTGCTTGGGGGTTTTAGGTTCATACAATTGTCTCTTTTGTCTGTATGCATGTGTGTGTGTTTTAGCAATTGCTTTCTTGGGATATTCGTGATATTTCTGAGTGTAGTGTCTGGGTGCATATGTGTGCTGATAATAGATCTTTTCCCTTTGGAATGACCTTTGCTGAGGTTTAGGTCTTTGCCATTTAGGCTTGTATTCTATTGGTCTTTGCTGATATTTCACATTGTCCCAATCAACTTGGTTTGGATAGTTTCTACCATTCCCATCATATGCATTTCTCTGATGAAATTTACGGGTTTACGTAGGTCTGTTTGCTTTTCACAGTATTTTTTTTTGGAGTTTGCTTTGAGAAACTTGGTCGATTTCTTCTCACCGTGTGCTCTCAAAGATACTCAACTGGATGATTTCCTTTCCCTTTATATCCAAGGCCAGTTTGTTTGTGATTGTGCTTAGGAGTGAATGTTGGTGCAATATTTGGTGTTTTGCGTTTTTGGGATGCTTCATGGCTGGAAGATCCTTTTTCCAAAATCACTCTTGGAGTTTGACTGTGCACAAAGGAATTGCATCATATGCCTGTCTTATCTCCACAATCCTTTTGACTCATGATAAGATCACCCAATGATTTGGATGCCTTTGTAAATGATGCAATCACATTCTTGAGATATTTTTCCCTCTTTTCTATAGCAGCTATCTCTGCTATCATTTTGGCACTCTCAGCCTTCAACTCTGTGTTCTCAACAACTATGTGACTTAGAGTACTCAGCTCCTTAGTCAGTTGTGAGTTTTGGATTTGAGTTGGTTGTTTTCCTCATTTAGAAGTGTGTGTGAGGATTTAATGTGCTCAAAATATTTCATCATTTTGCCTAATGAATCATAAAGATCAGTGGGTGATGAAGTGTGTGTATCACAATCACTATCACTTGAATCTGAATGAGATGAGTTAGAATGTACCTCATCTTCTTGGTCTGGTTGATCTTGTTCTTTACCCATAAGACAGATCATGGCTTCTTCAGAATCACTTGAGTAGTCAGCTTCACTACTCTCTCGAAATCAACTTTTTTAGACTTAGTTGTCTCGGCAGACCAACATGGCTTTCTTCTTTTTCTGTCTTCTTTCTCTGAAGACTTTTCTTTCTTCTTCATTCCTATATTTGTTGACTGGTGGATAGGAACAATCATCTGCAAAACGTCCGATTGTCTGCAGTTCCAACATAGGTTCTCAGCTCTTTGATCAACTCTTTCTGTCCTTGGGTTATCAGCTCTCTGATATTCTATCCTTTGATGCTCAGCTCTCTTGGGTAGCTTGTCCTCCCTTTGACTTAGAGGGAGCTGAATGTCTCCTTGAGGTTTCACCCTTGTTTCTTTTATAGTTCTTATTGAAGAACTTGTTGAATCTTTTAACCATTAGGGCAATCTCCTTCTAGTCTATGGCTTCCTTTGGTTCAACTCTCTTTCCATCCTTGACTACCAGTCCAGTTGTCTTGGGTACATCTGTCTCCTCTTGCTCTTTTCTTCTCAGCTCAAACTCGTAGGCTTTGAGGTCTGAGAAAAGCTCATGGTTAGATGTTTTTGAGAGGTCCATGGAGTGTCTCAGGGCCATAGTCTTCATTTCCCATTCAGCTGGAAGGCTCCTCAAGATCTTCATACACATCTCCTTTTGTGTGTATTCCTTCCCAAGAGGTGAAATCTCATTTGTGATTTCAGTGAATCTTGCATCCAGCTGATCCATAGATTCTCCCGCAAACATTTTAAAATTTTAAATTTTTTTAACAGCAACAGACAATTTATTTTCTTTAATTTGCTCTGATCCTTCAAAAATTAAAGTTATCTTATTCCAGATTTCTTTTGTTGTTTTGCAGAATTTGACTTTATTGAACATTGCTTTGTCCAAAGTCTTGTAAAGTATGTCCTTGGCCACATTGTTCAAGTTGTATCTCTTCCTATCATCATTAGTCCACTCAGTCCTTGGTTTTTCAACCATGGTTGGTCTTTCTTCAGCAGCAACTTCTCTTCTTATAGTCGTGTTCACTTTCAATATTTGCAGTGGCCCATCCTCTATCACCAACCACATTTCATCATGTAGAGCGGATAGATGACTGCATACGAATTTTCCAATCATCAAATTCTTCAACAAAGTGAACATAGGAATGCATGTCAAATTTGCTCCGTGATAATAACTTTGCTAAAAATGAAAGATTTTTAAAAAGCAAGTGTTTAAAACCTTTTTTTGAAAAGATAAAGATCTAGTTCAGTAACCAGTGCGGAAAGCTTAATGAACCAACCTGGCTCTGATACCACTTGTAGGTCCCAAGGGGTGTGAGTAAGGTTTAGAAGGGGGGGTTGAATAAACCTTAGCAACTTTTCGATTTTAGTCCTTTTAAGATTGTTACAGAGTTAACTCAAACAGATGTGTCCTTGAAGGACATATAAGTTGGTTATTCAGCAGAGTTAGCCACTCAACAGACTCGATAGAGCTATTGATAGAATAACTCAGCTGTTTAACCTGAACTTTAACTTGGTTGTGTTGGTTTTATCAGCAGAAGACTTAACACCCTTTGAATTGTTTTAAACTTGTTTTACACTTGAATTTAGCACTTAATTTTAGCACTTGGTTATTAATCAGTTGGATAGCAAATATGTGTTTATCAGCAGATATGATGTAAGTATGCAGAAAGGCAAATTTGCTGAAAAATAAATGACACAATTAATTTTTATAGAGGTTCGAAGATGGGGTAATTCTTCTAATCCTCTCTTCTCCAACTCTTGGAGGAATCCACTAAGTAATAGATCAGTTTACAAAGTTGTGAACACTCTAGAGACATCATTGGTCACACAATCGCTTCTCTTCCGACTCGCTTCTTCACAGGCAAATTTTGCTTGCTACTTGACTCACTTTCTCAAGCTCTTGGATTTGATCACAAAGCCCTTCAATAACTTGATACTAGTTCGACCTTGAACATTCCTATAATTCTCCTTGGAAAGTAGATCCCTTTTGATTCTTCAAAAGTTTCCTCTTCAACATGATTTGAAGTTGTCTTTCCTTCACAAAATTGTGTTGGATTGATTTCCTTCGAGTTTTAGGCTTGAGGATTTGCTTGAATATACTTGAGAATATTTTAGGTTAATAGCTTAAATATTGCTTGCTTGTTCGTGGTTCGGTAACCTTTTCTCAATGAATTTCCTCGGCTTTTATAGTGAACGTTTTGAAATTTTGCCCGTTGAAGAGTTAGGTGATTTCAAAAGTCACTTGTGTTCGTTGGTTTGTCTTGTTGCAATCTTTGATGTTGACATTTCCTCGTATTTAATGTCTTGTAGCATTGCGGCGTGACACTTGTGCGTGTTTGCCATTGGTATGTTCCTTTAGCACACAAATCGAACTAACACTTTATCTCTCGACAACTTTAACATGTTACCATTATGAGTAACATTCTTGACTTTCATCAACGGATCTCATTCAGTTTTCTTGACTTGACTGCAGTCTTTTGATCCCCAGGTGACTTGAGTTAGCTTCCAATCCTTGGATGACTCATCTGTCACTTTAACTTGAGACATGGCTTCTTGATTTGACTTGACTAATTCTACATACAGTTGTTTCACAGTTGATACATCTTCAATCGAGTTCTTGACTTCCCCAGCTGTCTTGCAGCGAAGTCTTCAGTTCAGTCTTCAGTTGACTTCTTGTATTTCCAGGCGTAGCTGACTTGACTCAGCTTTTCCAGCTCTATCTGTTACAATGTAAATTATAAGAAAAATGAGGTACCAACTTTCTAGTTTAATTTTTACATGGTATCATCAAAATTTACAAGATAAATTTCCTAACAGATTTGAAAAAGGCTCTGAGGTTCAGAAGGGACTTCGAGCACAACTATCAGGAATACTATCTGCTCAAGGAGATTTGGAATACTCGGTGATGGTGAGAAGGGCTCATGAGGTAGAGGCAAGTTTTGCTGGGGACGAGGACGAGCAAAAGTTGGTTGTGTTGTCTGAGAAAAGAAAATGGGAAGGGGCAAAACAAAATAAAAATTAAAATCAAAATAAACAGATAAAGACTAATGGAAATGCACGTCCAACTACGCAAACAAATAGGCCAACTTGTCCAAAATGCAAGAAGAATCATTTTGGAGAATGTTTAGGTGGACAAAGAAAATGCTTCAAGTGTAAGAAGCCAGGACATGAAGTATCTAATTGTCCTCTTTTAAAAGCTGAGCGGGAAAGAATAGAACAAACATCTAGAGGTAGAGCTTGAATGTATGTTATGACTCAGGAAGAAGCTGATCAGAACCCGGGTACAATATCAGGTATGCTAACCATCTCTGGAATACCTGCTCTTGTACTTTTTGACACGGGTGCCACACATTCATTTTTATCTGTCAAATTTCATGCTATATTAGGACATAAGAGTGTTAGAGTAAGTGAACCCCTTGAGGTTGGCTTGCCATCTGGAAATTCGACAACAACTGACTCAATGAATAAGGTTGTTGAAGTGAATATAGGGGGAAAATATCTTAAAGCTGATCTATACATAATTAAGATGAAGGATTTTGACGTAATCTTAGGTATGAATTGGCTTAGTAGATATCAGGCAGACATTAAGTGTCACGAGAAAGAGACAATATTCAAAGTGCCAAAGAAATGATGAGATAAAATTCTATGGGATTAAGTCTAAGGCAGTACCACGAGTGATATCGGCAATGAAGGCAAGAAAGATGTTGAAAAAGAAAAGTTGTCAAGGATATCTAGTGAGTTTAGTAGATACCTCGACAATCGAAGTGACACCTAATGACGTACCAATTATGCAAGAATTTTTGGATGTATTTCCAAAAGAATTGCCGGGAATTCCTTTAGATCGCCAGGTTGAATTTGGAATAGATTTGGTACCTGGGGCAGCACCTATATCTAAGGCTCCCTATAGGAGGGCGCCAAAGGAGTTGCAAGAGTTAAAGGCGCAAATACAAGAACTTTTGGATTTGGGATTTATTAGACCTAGTGTATCACCGTGGGGAGCACCAGTTCTATTTTTAAAGAAAAAAGACGGGTCACTTAGAATGTGTATCGATTATAGAGAACTTAATCGACTCACAGTGAAGAACAAGTACCCGCAACCGAGGATTGAAGATTTGTTCGATCAATTGAGAGGTGTCAGCGCTTTCTCTAAGATTGACTTGAGATCCGGATATCATCAGTTAAAAAATAAAGAGAGTGATATCCCGAAAATGGCATTTAGAACCCGATATAGACATTATGAGTTTATAGTAATGCCATTTGGGCTAAGTAATGCACCAACAGTATTCATGGACTTGATGAATAGAGTGTTTCATATGTATCTAGACCAATTCGTCATAGTCTTTATAGATGATATACTTGTATATTCAAAGAATAGAGAGCATCATACTGAGCACTTAAGAATAGTGCTAGAAACACTTCGCAAGAAAAAGTTATATGCAAAATTCAAGAAATGCGAGTTTTGGCTAGATTGAGTGGTGTTTCTCGGACTTGTAATCACTGCTCAAGGAATTGAAGTGGACCCGGTTAAAGTTGAAGCAATCAATGAATGGAGTGCACCAACGAATGCGAATGAAGTTCACAGTTTTCTAGGTTTGGCAGGCTATTATCAGAGATTTATTGAATGATTCTCAAAGATAGTTGTGCCTATGACTCGACTGACAAGAAAAGGGGAGAAGTTCCAATGGAATGAGAAATGCGAAGAAAGCTTTCAGGAGTTGAAGCAAAGGCTAACTTATGCATCAGTATTAACAATTCCTGACCCCACTAAAGACTTTGTTATTTATAGTGATGCATCAAAACAAGGCTTGGGATGCGTTCTAATGCAACATGGTAAAGTGGTTGCCTACACCTCAAGACAACTAAAGCCACATGAGTTAAATTATCCTACTCATGACCTAGAGTTAGCTGTTGTAGTGCATGCATTAAAGATTTGGCGCCATTACCTATATGGAGGGAAATGTGAAATCTTCACCGATCACAAAAGCTTGAAATATTTGTTTACTCAGAAAGAGCTAAACATGAGGCAAAAAAGGTGGTTGGAATTGGTGAATGACTACGATTGTACTATTAGCTATCATCCGGGTAAAGCTAATGTTGTAGCTGATGCATTATTAAGTCGTAAAACAAAAGGAGAAATATCAAGCTTCATATCTGAGCAAGAACATCTTGTGAGAGAATTCACCAGGATGAGAATTGAAGTAATGGTGCCACCAAATAGAACAGAGATAGTACTAGCATCTTTGGTGGTGCAACCTACTTTGAGAGAGAAGATAAAAGAAGCTCAACCTCAAGATAAATTTTTGAGCAAAATGAAAGAAAAAGCTCGTGAAGGGAATGTAAAAGGATTTGTTATAACAAATAATGGTACCTTGACTTTTTATGGGAGATTATGCGTTCCTAACAATAAAGGGCTTAGAAAAAGAAATTCTCGAAGAAGCTCATTGCACGCCGTACACAGCTCACCCTGGAGGTACAAAAATATATCGAAATTTAAGAGAAGTATTTTGGTGGCGAAGTATGAAAAGAGATATTGAGAACTTTTGTGGAAAAATGTTTGGCTTGTTAACAAGTTAAAGCCGAACACCAAAGACCATCTGGTTTTCTCAAACCATTTGACATCCCAGAATGGAAATGGGAACACATAACTATGGATTTTGTGGTAGGGCTTCCACCATCAGTCAAGGGAAACAAGGTTGTTTGGGTTGTAGTAGATCGGTTAACAAAGTCAGCTCATTTCTTACCTGTTAAGATGACGTTTAGTATGGAGCGATATGCACAAATTTATATTGAGGAGATAGTGAGACTTCATGGAGTTCCCGTGTCAATTGTTTCAGACAGAGATACACATTTTACTTCTAAGTTTTGGAAAAGTTTACAAGGTGCCTTGGGAACAATGCTAAACTTTAGTTCGAAACTTATCATCCGCAAACAGGATGGCGATCAAAAGACTATACAAATATTGGAAGATATGTTGAGAGCATGTGTGCTCGACTTAGGAAGAATCGGGAAATATTATTACCCTTGGTAGAATTCGCTTATAACAACAGTTATCAAGCGACTATTAGATGGCGCCATACGAGGCGTTATATGGAAGAAAGTGTAGATCACCATTATATTGGAGTGAAGTTGGTGAAAAAAATTTTGGGGCCTGAATTAATTCGCAAACTGTTGAGAAGATATCTATGATACAAGATCAAATAAAGATGGCTCAAGATAGACAAAAGTCATATCTTTGATAGACGGAGAAAACATATACAATTTGATGAAAAAGAAAAAGTATTTCGAAACTAGCTCCTATTAAAGGTGTTATCCGATTTGGAGAAACGGGAAAGTTGAAACCGAGATATATCGGACCATTTGAAATCCTTACACGAGTTGGAGATCTAACTTATCAACTAGCATTACCACCGAGTCTATCAAGTGTGCATAATATTTTTCACGTCTCTATGCTAAGAAAGTCGTCCATGATCCAAGTCACATTGTGAATTATAAAGATCTGACAATCAACAATGACTTAACTTATGAGGAAACACCTGAAGCTGTTTTGGAACGTAAGATTCACCATTTGAGAAATAAAGATATTGCTTTGATCAAAGTACAATGGAGACGTTATGGCAGAAATGAAGCTACTTGGGAGCGTGAAGAGAAGATTCGTGTCAAATATCCAAAATTTTTAATTCCGTGGTAAGATATTGAATTTCGAGGACGAAATTATATTAAGGAGAGTAGAATGTGATAATCCATTTTCTTATTTGAGTAGAGGTTAGTATAGGGGTTATGTTAGAGGTTAGTTTAGGGGGTGAGTTTATAGGTTATTTTAGAGTATTTAGGGGTTAAATTTAATTACTATAAATATGTGTAATTTCATAGACAATTTTACATCACATTTCTAATAATTATAAGGTATAAGTATTTTTCTACTTCAAGTTTCATATATATATATATATATATATATATATATATATATTCACAAATGACAAGCCCCTTTTCAATATTTTCACAAATTCTTTCATTAATTTGTTTGATTTATTAAAATCACATATTAATTATAATTTTATTTAATGTAGAAAATAAAGGAGTCGAGGATTAGGACTTTTACTGTTCATTTTTCTCATCGAATATCTGTAATTATTAAGGTAGGGATTTTTATAGTATTTGTCTTTATTTAATATTCCATGATTATATTTCATTGATTGCAATATATGTCAAGAGAAAATATTTCATATAAGCTAGGGGCTATGAAAAGGGTCCAGGATCGAACGTATCTTTGGGGTGAACCCGCAATGCTATATGCAGTAACTGGCTAGTCAGAGGAAAAAGAGAAAATTAATGAATTTATTATTGTAATTATGTGAATGCTTTTCATGTTATATTAAATATTGACAGATATATCCCAACTGAGCGAGATGAAACTTACACCTATTATTATCATGACTTTCAGGTTGAGGAATCCGGCTGAAGATTAGATGTTGTGGATGATGGAATAAATCATGTTATATTTGTATTTGAAATAATTATGACCGAACTAAATTTTTGATTTATGTCTTAAATTTTTCCGATTTATGCTTGGAATAATTGTTGGATATTTAACTCGTAAGATGTAATATTATTATTATTATTATTATTATTATTATTATTATTATTATTATTATTATTATTATTATTATTATTATTTTTTATTATTATCATTATATTTTTTCTTAAGAATTAAAATTCTAAATATTTTTTTAAAATTATTGGGATCACTTTAATTTATAAATTTGTGTTTTCTTAATAATATTTTAGAGTACTTTAATTTCATAAAATTGGGTCGTTACAAAATCACACATGGGATCTGACAGATTTACCTCCAGGGAAATAATCTATTGGGTGTAAGTACGTTTACAAGGTTAAGATAAAGCCTAATGGGATAGTTGATAGGTATAAAGCATGATTGGCAGCTAAGGGCTACCATCGGGTTCATTGGATTGATTATTGGGATAGTTTCTTCTCTGTTGCCAAGTTGGTCACAGACAGGTTGTTCATTGCTCTTGCAACACTTAAGCATTGGCCTTTATACCAACTTGACATCAATAATGCTTTTTTACATGGATTATTGGATGAGGACATCTGTATGGACCCTCATGCTGGTTACACCAAAGCTAAACCAGGTCAAGTGTGTCATTTGAAGCGAAGTTTGTATGGGCTTAAGCAAGCCTCGAGGCAATGGAACACATAATTTTGTGCCAAATTAATGAGTTTTGGTTTTGAGTAGTATGTCCATGACAACTGTCTTTTTGTGAAATAGACTAGTGACTCTTTCTTAGCCTTGCTTATTTATGTAGATGATGTATTGGTTACACAATCAAATAAGACAGATATAGTTGACATCAAACACTATTTGGATACCCTATTCTCTATCAAAGATTTGGGGCTTGCAAAATACTTCTTGGGGTAGGAGATTATTAGAATTGTTGTGGGAACATCCCTAAATCGGAAAATATGTTTTGGATATCCTCCAAGACACCATATGTTGTAAGCTTTGCCTCTACACCATTTCCTTTGGGCCTGAAGTTGGTCGAAAACTGCGGGGCTCCATTGATCGATCGACAAATACGAAGATTGGTAGGAGATTTCTCTATCCCAACTTGACGAGGCCGGATATTACCTTTTCTCGTTCAACAACTCAATCAGTTTGTGAACAATCCTTTTCATCTCACTTGGAAGATGCCTTACACCTGTTAAGTTACTCGAAAGGTTGCCCTTCCCTTTGTCTTTCTTATCCTGCAGATTGTGGAGTTTCTATTAAAGCATATATTAATGCTTGATTGGGCATTTCCGTGATACAAGAAGGTCCATTACTAGTTATTTCATCTTTATTGGTAATTGTTGGATTTCCTGGAAGGGTAAAAAATAGCATACTGTATCTAAGTCATCTGTAGAAGCGGAGTATAGGGCCTTAAGTTCCATTTTATGTGAGATAAAGTGGTTTTCTTATGTTCTAAAGATCTCCATATTCCATTCCCATGCATGTTAAAGATCTCCATATTCTATGATAATCAAGTCGCCTTTTACATTGTTACAATCCTATTTTTCATGAACGTACTAAACACTTAGAGATTGATTGTCATCTCGTTTGTGATTAGTTCAAAGCCGACTTTGTTACTCCTCAGAAGGTTCATTCTTCCTTGCAGTTGGGAGATATTTTCACTAAGGCAGTTGGTCCTGGTCTTCTGCATTGTTTTCTGTTCACGTTGGGAATGTTGGATTTGCACCACATTTCAACTTGAGGAGGGAGTTGAGATAGTTAATATTCTAGTTTTTAAAGTGTGTTTTTGTTAGACACTTTTTTTGTATTTTGTTTTCCAGTTTTCCAGCTTTTGGACTTTTGTATAAAAAAGGATAACAGGACTCTGATTTCTATTTTCAATTAGTTGAAGCTTGTAAGCTCATTCTATATTCTCTCCTCCATGGATTTGTTTTTTCTACAAATGTGGCTGATCTGGATCTTCAAGTATAATCCCTCCTAGCCCTGTCGCCATCCTGGGTGAAATGGCATTCGAGCAAATTACTTAAATAGTATGCTTCATTATTATGAGAGCTTTTATTGTTTTGTTAGTTTATTTTTTTCTTTATTGGCTTTGTACTTGAATTCTTGAAAGGAAATTTGAAGGTTTCACTATAATAAATCCAATTAAATACATGATATAATTAAAAGAAATTAATTTAGTCATGTGTTGGCATTGAGTTTGTAAACATATCCAGCCCATTTAGATATATTTTCCATTAAGTAACGGCGAAAAATCAAATTGGTCTCGATGTTCTAAAATACAAATTCGTTGGACGGTTTATAAGCCAACCCAATATTGGTTGTTAGTAGTAAACCATCAACAATTGAGCAATATCATATAAAAGGCTTCATGTTCTATTTGGATTGATGGATTTGGAGCTAAAGATTTCAAATTAATAATAACAAATTTATTGAGATTGTTTGAATTAAGTCATTTTGTTAAGGATCTCAAATCCTCGGAAACTAATTTTGGAGTAATATTGGAGGATTTCAAATTCATTCTAGATTGAGTCATTTGAAATCTATATCCTCAAATCTAAATCCTTTCATCCAAATGCAATTCAAATTCAAGAGATTCAAATGGAATTGCAGCTAGAGTTCAAATCATCATTGGTGAAGAAAAACAATCTAAAGCTTGTTTGGCTAAAGTTTTATCAAAAATGATCGATCGATGATTATCTAGCTCTTTAATATTTATATTTACTCTTTTTATGTTTTTTGTAAATAACTAGAGCCAGATGATAATACTATTAGTGAACAAATTCTATTATTGATATTATTGATCATTCTTTCAAACTATAGTCCCTTCTGTAATGCATAATTGGGAATTTCGGGCCGAATTACACCTTCACGGCATGGTCTCTTAAATCAATTGGGAATTCTGAACCAAGATGTTTATGGAAGCTATTGATCACTTTGCCCTCATGGTCTCTTAA
Source organism: Rehmannia glutinosa (assembly GCA_016081115.2). Classification (NCBI taxonomy): domain Eukaryota; kingdom Viridiplantae; phylum Streptophyta; class Magnoliopsida; order Lamiales; family Orobanchaceae; genus Rehmannia; species Rehmannia glutinosa. The sequence goes on along the minus strand of JABTTQ020000091.1, from coordinate 83,040 downwards.
AACCGCTCCAATTCCCGTACCCGACCCTCACCTAACAGGCGCGTCCGTGTTGAGCTTGAACGTACCAATATGAGGCCTCGTCCAGCTGCTGTCTCTTGGATGGTTTCGCGTTTGTTTGAGGTTCGTGTACTCCCTTTCATGGTATTCATGGAGTATCCTTATGGCCATTTGGAAGCAGTCTAGGTGAGGGAGTTCTTTACCTTGAAACACCAAGCAATTCCTTGAATACCATAAGGACCACAACAAAGTTATGAAAAGAGTTTCAACATCTTCATTTCCAATTTTTGAGATAACGATGAGCATGTCCATCATCGTAGTCATGCGATTAGATAGAAGTTTTTTATCTAAGCGGAGGGCGCTTGCACGCTAATAAAAATGGTTCCATGCACAGTCCCTGAGCGCGTGTTCAGTGGATTCAACCTCTACACCACATCTTCTACAAATAAGGTCAATTTGGATATGCCTTTTTAGAAGGCTTGTATTAACTGGCAGCCATCCATGGATCACTCGCCACGTGAGAATTGAATTTTTGGTGGTATAAAGCGACCAGACCCATTTCCAAAGTGCGCTAGATGGGTTCGAAGGGGACAGCATGTCCACCCTGTTAATGATTGATAGTGTAATTTTGTATCCCGATTTTATCGTGTAGCAGCCTGTTGGAGTGAAATGCCAGGCAAGGTGGTCACTAGTCCAATAGTTACGTAGCGGAATGCGTAATATTTGATCAGCCTCATCTTTTGGGAATAATTGATACAACCTGGTTTCATCCCATTCTTCTTCACCAACCCGAAATAAATCGCCCATTTTTAGGTCCGCTAGTTCGTCCACTACGAGAGCATGTATTCTAAAATTTGGTTGTTCTGGAAGATTTGGGTTCGTCTAAGTGCTGATAGTTGAGCCATTTCTGATCATCCATATAAGACCTTCCTCGAGTATTTTTTTCCAGCAAGAATGCTTTGCCAATTAAAACTGGGGTTGTAGCCTTTCGTAGCCATTAAAAAAGACCCATTCGGGAAATAACGGGCATTGAGGATTGCCCGAGTAATGAGGAGTCGTTTATGGTAAGTTTCCACCCTTGTTTTGCTAGCATTGCAATATTAAAAGCCCCGATGTCTCTTAGTCCCAATCCTCCATCAAATTTGCTAGTGCATAACTTTTTCCATGAGACCCAATGAGTTTTTTGCTCCTCATTTTTCTGCCCCCACAGGAAGTTGGCAATAAGAGAATTTATTTTTTCGCATACGGATTGTGGGATCAAGTTGGCAATAAGAGAATTTATGGTAAGGTTTATAGGTCCCAAGGGGTGTGGTGTAAGGTTTAGAAGGGGGGTGAATAAACCTTACCAAATTTTCTCTTTTAGTCTTTTTAAGAATTTCAATAGAGTTGACTCAAATCAGTTGTGTCCTTGGGGGACAGAGAGGTTGGCTATATTTAGCTAAGTTACCCACTCAACAGACTCGACTGAGCTGTTGATAGTATAACTTGGATGCGTCAGCTAATACTTAACTTTAGTTGATTTGGTTTTTCAACAAATGGAAGACTTAACACTCTTTATTTGATTAAAGCTCATTTTTAACACTTGTTATTTATCAGTTGGATAGCAGATTAACTTAACAGCAGATATAAAAATATAAGCAAGAAATAAATGTTGAATGTAAATGACACAAATAAGTTTTATAGTGGTTCAGGATGGGGTAATTCCTCTAATCCACTCTTGTTCAACTCCTGGAGGAATCCACTTGGTAACAGATCAACTTACAAAGTAGTTCTCAGTCTAGAGACAACCTTGATCACACAAATAAGCTTCTCCAAAGGACTCGACTTCTTTACAAGATAGCTACCTTGCTACTTCAGCTCCCTTCAAGTCTTTGGATTTGTTCACACAGCCCTCCAACAAACTTGAATCTCCTGGTTCGACCTTGAACCTTTCTACAACTCCTTCAACTTGGAGAGTAGACCCCTTATTGTTCTACAAATGTTTCCTCTTCAACTGGTTAAAGTTATCTTTCCTTCCAACATGTGTTGGATCAAGTTCCTTCAAGTTTTAGACTTGAGGAATTTTCTGTATAAGCTTGAGAATATTGCAAGTTATGCTTGCTTGATAATAGCTTGCTTTGTTCGTGCTAGGTTTAGGTAACTTTTTCTCAAATGCTTCCTCAGCCTTTTATAATGCTCATTTGAAAATTTGTCTGTTGAAGAGATAGGTTATTTTCAAATGACACTTCTTTTTCGTTGGCTTGTCTTTTCTTGGTCTGCGGCAAAGACTTGTGATGTTGACCCTTCCTCGTATTAAATAGCTTCAGCTTTGACTTTACGGGTCCCGACACAAGCTTGATGTTTCCCATTGGCTTATTTCTTTTGCATGTTTACAAAAACACTTTAAGACACAGGCGGCTTGGGCATATTACTATAATGAGTAATATCCTTGACTTCCTTCCAACGATCAATGTCGATTCTCTTGACTTGATCGCCGCTTTACCCTTTGTGACTTGAGTCTGCTCCAATCATGGGAATGAATCAAATGTCACTTCAATGATAGACTTGGCTTCTTTCATTGACTTGACCGACACTTCCTCAAACTTCACACAATCAAGCTTTCCTTTAGTCGAGTCCTTGTCTTCCTTCTTGGTCATACTCGGAGGACACACAGAGTCTTCACTCTAGTCACGTAGTTGACTTCTTACATTCTTGACTTAGTGACTTCACACAACTCTTTCAAATATCTATTACAATACATAATTACAAGAAAAATAGGGTGCCAACTTCCTAGTCTAAGTTTTACATGGTATCATCAAAATCTAACAAATAAATTTCCTAACAATTTCCCCATTTTTTGATGATGCCAAAACTTAAACAAAAAAATAAATAAAAAACAAACACAAGCAGTCCAGTAACAAAGAATGTACGCTTTGAATAATCAATTTTATTGATCATAGCATTCTTGTCCTTTACAAAGTTGTTTACAAAAGATAACAAAGCTTATACAAATATTATATTATATTGTTTATCTGAGCTAAGTTACAAAGAAGATAACTATTACAAGGAAAATCTCAGAGCTATATTACAGGAAAAACTTACAGCTATGTATTTACAGCTAAGTAAAATACATAAAAGGGTTTGCAACCGTCTTCAACGCTTTGGCTGCTTCCTTCTTCTCTCTTCTTCATCAGCTCTCCTCCTGTCTTCGTAAGCTCTCCTCTTATTCCTTTCCTCTTCCTCCTTCTTCTTTTTCTCATATGCTCGCTTCACATCAGGGTCATCCCTACACTGCTTTTCCTCCCATTCTCGATTTGTTCTTTCATTCTCAGCTTCCTGTCTCCTCATAGCTTCAGCATTCTAGGGTATAACTTCTAAGTTAGCAAGATGATCAATTCTAGTCTTGGCCGTGGTTGAACACTTCTCCCACCGTCACCATATCTTACCCTTCCGGATTCAGCTCCCCTTCCTCTGGGAGTGTATTGCACTGGAGCTTTTGATTTTCCAGCCGAGTGACTACTGGAACTTGGCTGCTTATCAGCCGTATTGCAAAATTCAAGTCCCTTTTCCCAGTACAAATCCCAGGCTTGTGGTAGAGTCATGTTTTGAAAATATTCTTCTGCTTCTCGAGTCTGGAATTCCTCTAGTGATTTGGGCTCAGATCCAGCATCAGGCATGGCAATATCTCTCGGGGGTTTTATTGTAGCGTAATCCTTTCCGGCTACAGGATCATCATACTATTTTCTCATATTCTTGATTCTTTCATGGCCCTTTCGACTTTTCTGCTCAACAGATAGCTCTTTCGCAATTTCTTGAGAATCAAAGTCGTGACTTCTCCTTCTTTGGGGTTTTGAAAGAACGTAAGTTTCAAAGGGGGTTCTTCACGCTTCATTCCCCTTTGCGATTCTCCTTCTTCACCTCTTTATTACTCCTTTCTACTTCTCCCTTCGATTCCTTTAAGGCCTCATCTTCCCCTTTTTGGCATCATCACCAAACAAAAGGGTCAAGCCAGGAACATTCTCGCTCGAAATGAAGTCCATTGGTTGTTTGTTGAATTCTCGCTTGATATCTACTTTGGAGTAGGTCATGCGGAACTCGACCGTGTAGCCTTTGACTCAGCTGCTAGCAACTTCATTTCTGCGGAGACTGACTTTTGGTTCATGCTCTCTTCCAGGAGTGCAATTTTGCTTTGATGGTGCAGCTTGAGCAACTCGATGTTCGATTTGTGGGAATTTTCCATTCTGACCATATATTCCTTCCCTCTGCTGAAATTTGGAATTATCTCAGACTCCAAACAAACGACTTTGCAAACAAAGCTTTGAAATAATGGACTTGCTCGAGCGCATTGCGATCATCAGGTGCGGCCCACTCCCGATCCTAAGACAACTCCTCGAATATCTCGCAGACCGATAGTGGCATCACGGTTGTCCAAACGAAGATCTAATGATGCATGATGGCATTCCATTTTCTCAATTTCATCACATATTTTCTTGAATGTGTTACAAAACATGGCTGTGGAAGCTGACTCGTCTTCCGACCATACTACATCAAAATCAAATCCCATTGACACAATCGTATCAGATGGAATGATGGGCTCTTCCTGCACAGTGTATTTCTCGATTCTTGGGCGGTTCGGCCTCCATATCGAGCGATTGAAGAGTGAAGGGAAATATTATGTCTTCAAATATATCATCTCTAACAAGAGGATCCCCGCAGGTCCGCGCCGGGGCTTTTCCCTTCTCTTATTGTAATGTATCGCTCTATGTGCCTCGGGTGAGCCAGCGTCATCGGCAGATAACGCTGCTGTGGGAGCCTGCGATAGAGCTGTTTGAGTCTTTGTTGCAAAGATTGTGGTTGTGGTAGATCGTCACCGATCGTGTTCCAATTGGAGCGATTGTATCGGTCTGCTTTCGGTGATCGAGCCTCACTTTGTGTTAACAACTTCGTAGGTCTTAGTGGGTTTTTCCTTTGAGTAAACGAGTCCTCAATTTTGTCTTAACAACATCATCGAGTGTGATGTGGCACGAGGCAATGGCTCATCATCAAAATTGAATCTCATCGGGGCTTTCTTATCACAAACATTGCTCCATGAGTTAAGAACTTCCTCGCCTCGTCTGCATAGAATCTCGAAGATGTGTGGACTCGGTTTCATTCTCGATCCCGAAAAAGTTGTATCAATATGTTTTAGGGAATCATGAAGGGCACTGATCTCCTCTTCTTCACCACTCCCTCTACTTGAGAAATGTTCTCCTGTTCGCTCTTTACCTAAGGAAGTCTCAACCTCCTTTAGGCGCCCATTACCCCAGCCAGCCTCAACCGCTATGGGGCCTTCAACATTGCCTTCGACAGACTCAGTTGTCTTGGGTTCTTCAATGGCATCCTTCGGAGTCTCAACTCCTAGGATTGCACTTTCAAGGCCAAGAGTCTCAACTCTCGTGGCCTCTTTCACATCATTTGCCTTAGCTGCATCAGTAGCTTCATCGGCCTGCACATCAGAGGAAACCTCAGCTGGAACAGTCTCAATCATTTGAGCTTCGTTGATTTTACTCTGCTTATCAATTGTTTGCTCTCCTTTGTCTCCAAACTTTGTAGTGTTGTCTCCCACAATGTCCTCCGACCTAGCTGTGGTCTCAGCTGGCGCACCAGCTGAGTGAACAATTTTGGGGTTACTCAGCTCCTGAGACATGGCTGTGTTTCCTGTTGAGTAGTTAGCCATATGGGCAGGTGTCTCAACACCTTCTTCGGGGGTTGGCTTGGCTAGGGTATCCACATCATCACCGTCCCTAGCTTCATCGTCGTTCCCCTGAGAGCCATCTTGAGAATGCACAGGAGGAAGTGGTCGCAGCAATAATGGTTGCAATCTTCTGTGCCACTCCCAAGGGATCAGATCGAGGAGAGATTTGGGAAGAATCTCCTGGACCTTCCTGAAGATGTTGCTCGTGCATGCTTGGGATTCTTTAATGGCCTGTTGGAACTCGTCCTTTTCGACTGTCGCAGCTGGGTCCATCTCCTCTAGGTCGCTGCTGTTCGTTGACTCCATGAGATGCTCATTAGTCCCCGTTTGCATACATATTTTCGATTTCTCGAGGTCTTTGGCTTTCTCCAGGGCTTTCTCCTTCTCATCCTCTTTAATAGCATAGAGGGCATCCATGCAGAAATCTTCATTGAGGTATATTGGGCGGTGACATTTCCAAGGAAGGTTTGGAAGCTCCTCTTCTTCTTCTTCGATGAACTCCGGATGAGGGAATTGTTGTCTAGAGTAGTTTAGCTTCCATCTTCTCCAATCCCTTAGCCTCTGCTGGATGTCCGGATAGACTGGAGAATATATTATTACATCGTCATCATCTTCTCTGTCCTCTGGGATCATAGCCAACGAAGCTTTCTCGCCTCGGGTTCAAGTACATCGATGAGAGGAGGTGAGACACTTTTTTTTATGTGACTTGGCTATCTCGGCTCCATCCATCTCCTCAATTGTCTCCCGGGCAGTTGGGTCTTCGACACTCTGGACCGATCCGTGCTTGCGATCTTGGGGTCTCATCAACTTTCTCTTGAGACTGCTCCTCTTGAGCATCAGCTTTCTCCATGGGCTTCTCAGGCTGAGTGCCAGACTCGGCTGGCTTCTCCAGCTCTGACTTCTTAAATGGCCGTCTTCGCTTTGTAGGAACCAGGGAATCTCGGCTCTACATGTTGATCATCTTCAAGAGTGTAAGCCATGTTTCAATATCCTTGTTCTTCAATGCAACTGCCTTGCAAGACTTGGCAGTGCGCCTTTTCTTCACGACTGGAGAAGGAAGTTGGGGTTCCTCCTTAGTCTCGGTTGCAGGGACAGGGGCATGTGATTCGGCTGCTTGGGCAAGTGCTTGGGGTTTGGCTGCTGGGGTAGGTGCCTTCTTGATTTTGGCTACTGGGCAGGAGTAGGTTTAGCTGCCGCATCCCTCTTCTTCAAAATAGGCTTAAGAGAGAGAGCTAGAGCGGCGATCGCAGTATATCTTCGTAGGTCGGTGATTACCCCTCACCGTATCGGCTTTCCGACATGAGCTTTCTTAAATGCTTGCTGGAGAGGTTTGCCTTAAACATCATCTTATTTGCATGAAAGGGCTTCCTATGGCGCAGTGATATCGCCTTAATCTCCATCAAATGGCCAATGACTAGGCCATACCCCAGGGAGCAACAAAAAGTCCCATCCTCCTTGAAGACGAACTCAGCCCCAATTAACTTTCTTATCCTACATGATCGCAGCCATGACCATCAACTTAGTCCGTGATAGCTGGTTGAAGCTTCCAAACTTCATGTCTACACACTTGGACACAATGTCCATCAGCTTGTGGTAGTCATCCTTGATTAGCTTCTTCTTAGTTGTATAGATAGCTTTCGCGACAAACTCGGGTTTTGTGATCTCCTTCCAAGATACAACCAAGTTCACATCATTCTCGGCTATGTCCTTCAATCCTTTGGTCGGCGAAAGCAATGTTGATAAGGTCCTTTGCGGTAATTTTGATGTCCTTGCGGTGAACGAATGAGCGAATCTCATCGTCATGCACTTATGCATTCACATAAAACATAGCAACTTCCTCCAAATAGGTGTGTGTGAACTCCATTGAGAGAAAGTCCTTTAGACCGGACTTCTCAAGTTTTGCGGCAAGATTCTTCACTAGGGCCTCATCAGTGCCCTGCTTAATCATCCCTTTGAAGTCCACTGAAGCACAAGAGTGGATCTTCTCTGAAAGCTTAGCGAAATCATGTGTAGCAGCCATTTTTAGAAAGATTAAACGGTGAAAAATGCAAAAACTTGATATTTGATGGTAGGGTTTTGACCCCAAAGAGAATAAGACGAGACTATTTTGTGAGGAGAGAAAATGTAAATTTTGGTTTATATGAGACTTGAAAGGACGGCATTTTGGAATTTGAAAATTTTGATCAAAATCATATGTTTAGTCTTCAAAACCGCTTAAATTTCCCCACATTAAATGCAAAAGATTTATATCTAATCATATGTTTTTCTTGCGTCATCCTTAAAAACATTCCCGCTCGAATAAAACAACTACGTTTTTATAACTTAGCTCATAAATGATTCATCAATCATCCAAAGAGACTCAACTCTATTTCTCTCTTCACATAAGATCATTCAGCTGTTAGCTAACTCGATACAGCTGATTTCCGACTAGACTGTTTCACTTGGCTGATGTGTGAAACTTGCTCATTTTCCATTCTCTCTTCTTTTGTCTCTGCTGATGGAGTCTTCTGAGTATCCTAACTCAGCTCAATTAACCCTAACTCATTCTTGAGCTCTTCAAATCTTGATTCACATAATGGCTTTGTGAATATGTCAGCTAACTGCTTATCAGTTGAGATGTATTCCAAGGTGATGTCTTTCTTTTCAACATTATCTCTTATAAAGTGATATCTGACATCAATGTGATTTATTCTTGAATGCAACAGTGGATTCTGAGTGATTGCAATGGCACTAGTGTTATCACACATGATTGGAATCTCTCTTTCTTCAACATCAGAGTCTCTCAGTTGTTGTCTCATCCATAAGACTTGGGCACAACAAATTTTGCCGCAACTATGTCTTGTGCTTCAATGGATGTAGCTATTGAATTTTGTTTCTTGCTGAACCAAGAAACTAATATGTAAGCATTTGACATGTACCAGATGTACTCTTCATGTCAACTCTACATCCAGCATAGTCTGAGTCTGAGTATCCTACCAGCTTGAATCCTCCTTCCTTTGGATACCATAAGCCAACTTCTTGGCATCCCTTCAAATATCTTAGGATTATCTTAGCGGCGGTCATGTGACTCTCTTTTGGTGCAAATGGAATCCGACATACACCTACTGCTGAAGGTGATGTCTAGCTGCTTCTTTGTTAGGTAGAGCAATGATCCAATGAGGGCTCTATATCTAGTTTGATCAACAACTTTTCCATCTGCATCCATGTCCATCTTGACTGATGTAATCATAGGAATCTTCACTGATGACTTTTCTTCCATACCAAATTTCTTCATTAAATCTCTGGTATACTTGGTTTGGCTTATGAAGGTTCCATCCCTCAATTACTTAACTTGAAGACCTAAGAAGATAGTCAGCTTTCCCATCATGCTTATCTCAAATTTACCTTGCATGAGGTTTGAGAACTTGTCATACAGCCCTTTGTTCGTGGATCCAAAAATGATATCATCCACATATGTTTGAACAAGCAGTATACTCTCTCCATCTTGAATCCTGAAGAGTGTTCTATCAACCTTGCCTTTGGTGAATACATTGTTAATTAAAAACTGAGACAATGTATCATACCATGCTCTTGGTGCTTGTTTCAATCCATACAAAGCTTTCTTGAGCTTGTAGACTTTATCTCCAATAGTTTTATGCTCAAAATCTGGAGGTTGTTCAACATAGACTTCTTCCTCTAGCAGTCCATTTAGAAATGCACTCTTCACATCCATTTGATATACAGTGAAGTTCTTGTGTGCATCATAAGCAAGAAACATCATTATTGCTTCCAATCTGGCAACATGAGCAAATGTTTCATTAAAATATATACCTTCTTCTTGGCAATACCCTTTGGCTACCAATCTTGCTTTGTTTCTTACAATAGATCTTTCCTCATTCATATTGTTTCTGAATACCCACTTAGTACCAATAACATTTTGGTGGGTTGGCCTTTGAACTAATTCCCATACTTTGTTCATTTCAAACTGATTCAGCTCTTCTTGCATGGCCTGAATCCAATGTGTGTCTTCCATTGCTTGAGACACATCTTTAGGCACTATTTGTGAAATAAAACAAGTGAACATTGCTTCATGATGTGCTCCGGATTTGGTTCTTATGCCATCTCTATCATCTCCAATAATTAACTCGGTGGATGGTCTCTCGGCCATCTCACATCTTGAGTAAGTCATGAGTTCATTTGGATTGATTACTCTTGATTGTCTTGATTCAATCATAATTATTCAGGTTGTAGACTTCCACTATCTTCGAGATTAAGCTATCTCATCTTCATCTTGTTGCTAGTTGTAAGGACTTTTCTCGCATAGTTGGCTAATTCTTATCATCTAACTCTTTAATGTCTTCTCCATTTACATTAGGTTCATCAAAAACCACATGAATGGACTCTTCTATGACCATAGTCCTCTTGTTCAAGATTACTCGTAGGCTTTACTCTCGGTGACTATCCCAAAAAGATACCTTCATCGCCTTTAGCATCAAAAGCCTTCAAATTGTCATTGTCATTGTTGTGGATGAAGCATTTACATCCAAATATCTTGAAATATCCCACATTTGGCTTTCTCCCTGTCCAAATCTCATAGGGAGTCTTGGTCAATTTCATGTTAATCATGCATCTATTCTGAGTATATAGCATGTCGGATTTATGGCTTGACCCCAAAATCTCTTAGCAATCCAACTTGACTAACATTATCCTTGCAGACTTCCTTGAGAGTTACTTAGTCTTTCGGCTACTCCATTCTGCATGTGAGGTCCTTTGCTCTTGATAAATCATGAGCAATATCATTTTCAACACAATATTGAGTTATAATCCCATTGACAAACTCACTTCCCCTGTCAGATCTTATCTTTATAATGATTTGAACTCTTCTCATTTTGAACTCTTCTCATCAGCTGAGGTAACTTCTGCAGTGTTTCTTTCTTTTTACACATGAAGACTACCCATGTATATCTTGAATAGTCATCGACCACCACTAAGGTGTATTTTTTCCACGATGCTAGGTGGCTCAATAGACCAAATAAATCCATATGCAACAAATGCAATATCCTGGTTGAAGAAGGACTTGGCTTATCCTTGAATGATGATTTGATTTGCTTTCCCATCTGGCATGCATCACATATGCTTTTTTTCTTGTATACTAAGTCTGGCTCCTTCCACAAGATGACTCCTTGCAAGCTTATTGATTGTCTTGAAATTCAGGTGACTCAGCTTCTTATGCCACAACCAACTGGATTCGGATGTACTCCTTGCTAGCAGACATGTGCTTGGTGTAGCAGTAGACCAATCCACGACATACATATTCTTTTGCCTTGTTCCTTGCAGCACAATTTTATTAGATTCGACATATTTGATCTGCCATATCCCCATGTCGAATCCTACATTGTAGCCTTTGTCACAGAGTTGGCTGATAATTAACAGGTTGAAGTTGAGACCTTCAACATAAGCAACATCTGTGATTTCTAATCCATTATTCTTGATGGATCTTGTGCCTTTGATCTCCCCTAGAGCTTCATTTCCTCCAAATATGACTTTAGCACCTTTGATATCCTTGAATCTTGACAGATTTTTCTTATTTCATGTCATATGTCTAGAACAACCATTATACATGTACCAGGTTCCTTGGCACTCAGTTGTTCCTTGAATCTGCAATCACGTAATCAATTTTTAGGTACCCATACTTGCCTGCGTCCTGGGGGGTTAGTGTTATAAGATATTCCAACCAACCTATAGCCAGATGATCTGACTCTAAGAGGTTCCCATCTATCAGTACCATAATCATAATGCACATTAGCAAATTGCTTGGGAGTTTTAGGATCATACAATTGTCTCTTTTGTCTGTATGCCTGTGTGTTTGTTTTAGCAACTGCTTTCTTGGTGTTGGGAAATTTGTTTAATAGATTTTGATGAATGCCATGTAAAACTTAGACTAGAAAGTTGGCACCCCATTTTATTTGTAATTTGTATTGTAATAGATAGAGTTGTACTAGCTGAGTCAAGTCAGCTACACTTGGACATACAACAAGTCAACTGAAGACTGGGATGAAGACTCCGCTGTGAAGCATCTGAGTATAGAAAGAAAGAGAAGACAAGAACTCGGCATCAAGGAGTAACATCTATGATACAACCGTGTGTGAAGTGTCAGTCAAGTCAACTCTAGAAGCCAAGTCTCAAGTTGAAGTGACAGATGACTCTTTCAATCATTGGAGCAGACTCAAGTCACCTGGGAAAAAGGCAGTCAAGTCAAGACAACTGAAAAGAATCTGTTGCACAAAAGTCAAGAATATTACCTAAACAAGTAATACTTCCATGCTTTGCCATGTCTTAAAGTGCTCGATCCCGAAGCGTGCAAAAGGAATAAACCAATGGGAAGCCTCGCACCTTGTGTCGGACTACGAAAAAAGTCAATGTTCATTTAATACGAGGAAATGTCAAGATCAAGGACTACAACAAGACAAGCCAACGAACACAAGTGACTTTTAAAAATCAGCCTAACTCTTCAACGGCGATTTTTAAAAGTTTACTATAAAAGGTTGAGGAATCACTTTGAGAGAAGGTTACTGAACTACGAACATTCAAGTTATCATTTGAGTTGTAACCTGCAAAAATATTCTCAAGTTATTCAAGCAAATCCTCAAGCCTAAACCTCGAAGGAATTCGATCCAACACCAAGTGTGAAGGAAAGACAATTTCATCTTTGTTGAAGATGAAACTTTTGAAGAATAAAAGGGGTCTACATTACAAGGAGGATTGTAGAAAGGTTTAAGGTCGAACCAGTCTCAAGTTATTGGAGGGCTTCGTGATCAAATCCAAGAAGCTTGAGCAAGTGAGCTATAGTAGCAAAGGCACGCCTGTGAAGAAGCCGAGGTCGTGCGAGAAGCCGATTGTGTGACCAAGGCATCTCAGTGAGTCCCAAAGGATCAAGTCACCGGTGTGTGATCAAGACTTGTATCTGAACCGATAACCACTTTGTACTCGATCATTACTTAGTGGATTCCTCCGGGAGTTGGAGAAGAGGGGATTAGAAAAATTACCCCATCTTGAACCTCTATAAAAATTATTGTGTCATTTACATTTCAAAGCATTTACTTTTTGCATATCATTTAATATTTGCTCATAATTTGCTATCCAATTGATATTTAACAAAGTGTTAAACCAAGTGTTAAAACAAACTTAAACCAAATTCTAGGGTGTTAAGTCTTCCGCTTGAAAATCTCATCACGGCCAAGGGTTAAGTTTAGACTAAACAATGAGTTATTCTATCAACGGCTCGATCAGTGCACATTTGAGTGGCTAACTCTATTTGGTTAACTAACTTAGTTGTCCATCAAGGACATAGTTGTGTATTTAACTCGTAATTATTTAAAAGGACTAAATTCAAAAAGTTGGTAAGGTTTATTCAACCCCCCCTTCTAAACCTTACTCACACCACTTGGGACCTACAAGTTGTATCAGAGCGGTTGGTTCATTGAGCCTTCCGCCTTTGAACTAGATTCCAATCTTTCAAAGAAGTTCTTTTAACACTTGTTGTTTCAAAAGTTTTTTTTTGCTAAGTTATTATCATGGAAGCAAATTTAACACGCATCCCTATGTTTACCATTGAAGAATTTGATGATTGGAAAATACGTATGCATGCTCATCTATCGACTTTACATGATGAGATGTGGATAGTGATAGAGGATGGGCCACTGCAAATAATGAAGGTGAACACGGTACAAGGAGAGGCTGCTGCGGTGAAGGAGAGGAGGATGCTCTTCCTAGACCAGTATGGTTGAAAAACCAAGAGCTAAATGGACAAATGATGATAGGAAAGCGATACAACTTGGACAATGTCGCCAAGGATATACTTTACAAGACTTTGGACAAAGCCATGTTCAACAAAGTCAAATCGTGCAAGACAACCAAAGAAATTTGGGATAAACTAACCTAATTTGTGAAGGATCGAGCAAATCGGGAAAATAAATTATCTGTTGTTGTTCAAAAATTTGAAAACTTTAAAATGCTTGCGGTGAAACGATGGACCAGCTAGATGCTAGATTCACTTTGAAATTACAAATGAGCTCTCAAAGATTGGGAAAGAATACACACGAGAAGGAGATGTGTATGAAGATATTAAGGAGCCTCCCGGTGAGTGGGAAATGAAGACCATGGCTCTAAGGCACTCGATGGACCTATCAAAAACATCGGATCATGGACTATTCTCGGACCTCAAAGCCTATGAGTTTGAGTGAGAAGAAAGGATCAAGAGAAGATAGTTGTACCCAAACAAACTCATAGTCAAGGAAGGGAAGAGAGTTGAGACCAAAGAAGTCATTGACCAGGAGGAGATTGCTTGATGGTTAAAAGATTCAACAAGTTCTTCAACAAAAACTACAAAAGAAACAAAGGTGAATCCTCCGAGAAGGCATTGACTCCCCTCAAGTCAAGGGAAGATAGGCCACCAAAGAGAGTTGACTATCAAAAGGTCGAATATCAAAGAGCAGAACAACCCAAGAAATGAGAGAGGTGATCAAAAGTTGAAAACTTATGTTGGAATTGCACAACCAGGATACTTTGCCATTATCCCCATATCCTGTAGTCAATAAATACGAGGAATGAAGAAGAAAGAAAAGTCTTGAGAGAAAGAAGACAAGAAAAGAAAAGAGCAATGTTGGGCTGCTTTGAGATAACGTCTGACTAAGTCAAAAGAAGCGTGACTTCGAGAGTAGTGGTGACTACTCAAGTGACTCGAAGAAGAAGCCTTAATGTGTCTAATGGCTAAAGAACAAGATCAACTCGACCAAGAAGATGAGGTACACTCTAACTCATCTCATTGATTCTAGTGATAGTGATTGTGACACACACACTTCATCACCCACTGATATTTATGATTCATTAGGCAAAATGATGAAAGATTTTGAGCACATTAAATCCTCTCACTCACTATTAAATGAGGAAAACAGCCAGCTCAAAAGCTAAAACTCACAGCTGACTAAGGAGCTAAGTACTCTAAGTCACATAGGCGATGAGAACAAAGAGTGAAGGCTGAAAATGCTACACTAATAAGCGAGAGATAGCTGCTATAAAAAGAGAGAAAATGATCTCAAAAATGTGATTGCTTCAATCACAAAGGCATCTAAATCATTGGATGACCTTATCATGAGCCAAAACAAATGTGGAGAAAAGACAGGCTTAGGATTCAATTCCTTTGTGCATAGTCAAACTCCAAGAGTGATCTTGGAAAAAGGATCTTCAAGTAATGAAGCATCTCAAAAATCCAAGACACCAAATGTTGCACACAAATTCATTCCAAAGCACAATCACAAACAAATTGGCCTTGGATATAAAGGAAAAGGATAATAGCCGATTGAGTATCTTTGAGAGGATAGCTGTGAAGAAATCCAGTGAGTTCCTCGGCAAACTCAAGCAGGGAAGTACTCTGTGAAGAAGAAACAGAGCTACCAAAAACCCCAGAAATTCTATCAGAGGAGCACAAATGATGGGAATGGTAGAAACTACCCAAGTCAAGCTGATTGGAATAATGTGAAATATCAGCCAAGACCTATGGAATACATGCCAAAATGGCAAAGACCTAGAACTCAGCAAAGGTCATTCCAAAGGCAACAGAGCTATCGTCAGCACACATATGCCCCAAGCACTACACTCAGAGATATCACTACTACTACTCAAAGAAGGCAATTGCTAAAACACACACACGAGGCATATAGACAAAAGAGACATTGTATGAACACAAAAAACCCTCAAGCAATTTGCCAAAGTGAATTATGATTATGGCACGAGATAGATGGCAACCTCTTAGAGTCAAATCATTTGGCTATAGGTTGGTTGGATCATCTTCTGACACTAACCCCTCGGGACCAGGCAAGTATGGGTACCTAAAAACTAATTTCCTTGATTGCGGGTTCAAGAGCAGTGAGTGCCAAGGAACCTGGTACATGGATAGTGGTTGTTCCGGACACATGACGACAGAAACAAGAAAAATCTGTCAAAGTTCAAGGAGATTAGAGGTGCAAAAGTCATATTTGGAGGAAATGAAGCTCGGGGAAATAAGAGGCACGGGATCCATCAAGAAAATGGGTTAGAAATCACGGATGTTGCATACATTGAAGGCCTCAACTTCAACTGTTAAGCATCGGTAACTCGTGACAAGGGCTATAATGTTGGATTCAATATGGGAGTATGCCAAATCAAAGACATGAATCAATCAAATGAAGTGGTGTTGCAAGATCCGGACAAAAGAACATGTATGTGATAGATTGGTCAAGCTGCTACACAAGCACTTGTCTCTTAGCAAAGAATCGGTAGAATCAAGTTAGGCCAGGCACAAGAAGGTGTCACACGAACTTCAAGACAATTAACAAGCTTGTAAGGAGTAATCTTGTAGAAGGACTTCCAGGACTCGGTGTACAAGAAGGAAAGTGTTTGTGATGCATGCGGATGGGAAAACAAATAAAATCATCATTCAAAGAAAAGTCAAGTCTATCTTCAACAAGGATATTGCATCATTTGCATATGGATCTATTTGGTCGATTGAGCGGCCATCATAAGTGGGAGGAAATACACTCTAGTAGTGGTGGATGATTATTCAAGATATACATGGACAATCTTCATGTGTAAAAGAAGGAAACTTTCGCGAAGTTACCTCGGTGATGAAAAGAAAAGTTCAAAATGAGAAGAGTCAAACCATTATAAAGATAAGATCGATAGAGGAGGAACTGAGTTTGTCAATGGAATAATAACTTCGAGTATTGTGTTGAAAATGGTATTGCTCACAAATTATCTGCGACAAGGACTCCACGTGAGAATGGAGTTGCGAAAAGAAGGAATAGAACTCTCAAGGAAGCGGCAAGGACCATGTTAGGCTGACGGGGTTGCCTAAAAGATTTTGGGCTGAAGCTATAAACAACGCATGCTATACTCAAAATAGATGCATGATTAATAGAAGCGGTGACAAAGACTCCTATGAAATTTGGACGGGGAGAAAGCGAAATGTTGGGTACTTTAAAATATTTGGATGTAAATGCTTCATCCACAACAATGGGAAGGATAATCTAAAGGCTTTTGATGCTAAAAGTTGATGAAGGTATCTTCTTGGGATACTCGGTGAAAGCAAAGCCTATAGAGTGTTGAACAAAGGACTATGGTCACGAAGAGTCCATCCATGTAGTGTTTGATGAACCTAATGTAAATGGAGAAGACCTTGAAGAGTTAGGTGATAAAAATTTGAATCAAAAACTATGCGAAAGAGTCCTTATGTTGAAGTTAGAGTAATTAATCAAGGTGAAGATGAGATAGGTGAATCTCAAAGGTGGACAATCTGCTGACTAAGTGATGATGAGAGAAGCTGCTCAAGATAACACAAAATGCAAGGCAGTGAACCAGCTAACTTCTCCAACTGATGTGAGATGGTGAGAGACCATCCACGAGCTAGTCATTGGAGATGTAAGAGATGGTGTAAGAACAGATCGAGCTCAACAAGAAGCGTGTTCACTTGTTTTATTTCCCAAATAGAGCCAAAAGATGTGTCCCAAGCATTGGATGACACACACATTGGATTCGAGGCCATGCAAGAAGAGCTTAATCATTTTGAAAGAAACAAAGTTTGGGAATGGTTCAAAGACCAACTCATCAAAATGTTATTGGCACAAAATGGGTTTTGAAACAAGATGAATGAAGGCGGTTCTATGATAAGAAACAAAGCAAGATTGGTAGCCAAAGGGTATTGCCAAGAAGAAGGGATAGATTTTGATGAAACCTTTGCCCCTGTTGCAAGATTAGAAGCAATAAGGATGTTTCTTGCCTATCTTTGCACACAAGAACTTCATTGTATACCAAATGGATGTAAAAGTGCATTCTTGAATGGATTATTGGAAGAAGAAGTCTATGTTGAACAACCTCCGAGGATTGAGCGGAGACTCTTGGAGATAAGGTGTACAAGCTCAAGAAAGCTTTATATGGATTGAAATAGGCACCAAGAGCGTGGTATGATACATTATCTCAATTTCTAACCGATAATGGATTCACCAAAGGCAAAGTGGACAACACTCTTGAGAATTCAAGATGGAGAGAGTATCTTGCTTGTTCAAATATGTGTGGATGACATTATTTTTGGATCCACAAACAAGAGAGCTGTGTGATAAGTTCTCAAACCTCATGCAAGGCAAATTTGAAATGAGCATGATGGGAGAGGCGACATTCTTTCTAGGACTTCAAGTTAAGCAGTGAAGGATGAAACCTTTATAAGTCAAACAAAGTATACGAGATTTAATGAAGAAATTTGGTATGGAAGAGAAATCTTCTATGAACATACCAATGAATACATCAATCAAGATGGATATGGATGCGGATGGCAAGCATGTGGATCAAACTAGATCTGAGCACTTATTGGATCACTGCTCTATCTCACAGCAAGTAGGTTAGACATCACCTTTGATGTAGGTGTATGTGCAAGATTTCAATCTGCACCAAAAAGAAAAGCCATATGACTGTAGCTAAGAGAATCCTAAGATATTTTAAGGGATGCCAGGAAGTCGGCTTATGGTATCCAAGGAAGGAGGCTTCAAGCTTGTTGGTTACTCGGACTACGATTATCTTTGGATGTAGAGTTGTGAAAAAGAGTACTTGGTACATGTCAAATGCTTGGAAACAGATTGGTTTCTGATTTAGCAAGTAAAATTAAACAACAACATCCACGGTGCAAAGTACATAGGCTGCTGGCAATTTGTTGTGCCAAGTCTTATGGATAAGACAACGGTGAGAGATTATGACATTGAAGAAAAAGAAATTCCAATTATGTGTGATAACACAAGTCTATTGAAATCACTCAAAATCTGTGTTGCACTCAAGAACAAAGCACATTGATGTTAGATATCATTTCATAAGAGACCATGTTGAAAAGAAGGACATCACTTTGGAATACATCTCAAGCGATAAACGATTGGTGACATACTCACAAAGCCGTTATGTGAATCAAGATTTGAAGAACTCAAGCATGAGCTAGGGTTAATTGAGTGAGTTAACACTCGGAAGACTCAAGGACAAGAGATGAAACAAGAAAAGATGAAAATAGAGTTGAGTTAAGTAAATCGGCTAAGTGAATTAGCCGTATTAGAGAATCAGTGCATCAAGTTAGGACGATTGAGTACCTATGTGAAAAGAGAGAAGAGTTGAATCGGCTAAGGAGTAAGGCGAGTTATTTATGATCTAAGTGACAAAAACGCGATCGTTTTTAATAAGCGGGAATGTTTTAAGGATAGCGTCGGCATAATAATGACATGTACGATCAAAAGTACGACAAAGCATATGATTGGATATAAATGATGCCGCATTAAATGCGAGAAATTAAATGCTAATTGGCGTGCTAAATCGATCGTTGATCTTGATCAAATTTCAAAAAACCGTATGCACGTCCTTTCATAACCCATACATATACCATTTCGTCCGTTTTCTCTCTCACACTACACCAAAAAATCATCTCTCCAAAAGCAAAAGTATATTTTTCTCTCAAAACCCTATCAATCTTCAAGGCAAATTTCTAAGGTTTTGTTCGGTAAAACTCAAAAATGGCAACTACCTATGATTTTGCTAAGTTGGGAAAGCAAATCCACACCGGTTCTAACGTGGATTTGAAGGGATGATCAAGCGAGTCCGATGAAACCCTTGTGAAGAAGATAGGCTGAGAAAGTGGATAAATGCGGTGAAATCCTTTCTCACTATGGAGTTTTAGATCACGTATGTGGAAGAGGTCGCCGCGATTCTACATGAGCATCTTTGAAGTTCACGATGAAGGCATCAAGTCGTGCATTCACGGAAAGGAGTTTACTATCAATCTGCTTTGAAGACCTTGCGGGCATTGCTTCTTCTTGTCGGAAGGTGTCTAGGAAATATTTAAAGGCTGATGTAAACACTTTCTTTGCACATGGAAGGAAGTGGCCAAACTGGTCTTTGCGAAGGTTGTCTACTATGAGACAAGAAGGCTGGAAGGAAAGATTACCATAAGCTATTGGACATTGTTGCCAAGTGTGTCGACATAAAATTTGGAAGCTTTAATCGGTGTCCAAAACCAAGTGATCGTGATGGTTGCGATCATAGAGGAGAAGAAGGTAAAGCTGGGCTGAGTTTGTATATATGACTACGCGAAAATGTTGGAAATAAGTCTTTCAAGGAAAATGGGTCGTTCGGAGGATCCTTGGGGTATGGCCTTGTTATTGGCGGTTGATGGAAGTGAAAGGAGTTCCACTTGACATGGAAAGCGTTCCATGTCAACAAGAAGATGTTCGATAAAATCTCTTGGGAGCTCGAGAAGAGAGCTTATGCCAATAGAGCGGATACAAGTGAGGGGAATCGGTGACCCGGAAAAACAAGCTCTCTCCTCCCCTCCAAAGAAGAAAGTTGCTCCTTGGTTGCAAAGAAGAAAAGCGCCCCTGCGGAAAAAACAATGCCTCTTTGCCCCAAACTGCCCCTGCGACGCGGTGAGAAGGAACCTCAAATACCTTCTCCGGTTGTCAAGAAAAAGAAGGGCAAGCCCAGAAAGCCACTCCTCGGACCAAGAAAGTAGCACCAGCCCCGCGCCCAAGATTACGAGGAAAGCGTATCCGAACCAGAAATTCCTCTGCGGTGGGGACCAAAGAAGACTCTTCAAGCGTTGAGCTTGAGAAAACAGTGAGTCGCCACTCAGTGGAGCAGGATCAAGCAATTTGGAGAAGTAGAATCTCGAGAGATCGTTGATGAAACCGAAGTCTGGCTTGAGGTGATCAGCGAGGCAAGTCGAACCAGTGTGGGCCAGAATAGTGAGAGAAAGTAACAACTAAGGCAGCTAAGTCTCTATCGACGGGCGTGTCTCGCTGCGATAGCCAGCTGCGATGGTGAAGAAGCGGCAAGCTCTGCTACCCTCCATTCACGAGAAAAGAAATCTTAGGAAGATCTTGGCGATGATGTGATCATGCTATCTCCACTATATCAGGACATCCAAAATCATCTGAGAATGGAGGAAGTGGAAGTTGAGTCACTCTAGGTGCGGTTTGAACACCCGAGTTTATTGAGCGGAAGAAGAGGAACTCTTGAGGTTCCTTGAAGTTGTCTGATGTTGCAAGCCCTTGATGAGGATAAGCTGCATTAACATGTTGCAAATTCGAAAGGAGAAGCGAATAGGCTAGAAGCGTGAGGAAAGCTCGTCGCAGCTTGATGTTTGTCCTCTAATCGGAACCACTGATCATACTCATCCACATCTTAACATACTCTCGAGAAAGTGATGAGGACTTGGACCTGCTTCTTGTCTGAGAAAAATTGGAAATCACGGCGGGCCATGCGGGAATCGAAGATGATGCATGAGCAACATCGATGGAAGGACCGGAGAGTCTTCCAAATCTCGGTGGAGAATGATCCATTGGGAGTAGTACAATGATTTCCCTTTGTCATTCTTTGCAACCACTTCCCCCGACTCACTCGGAGGATTGATCGGGGGATTTGGCGGCCAGGGAACCAGGGGACCCAAGTCGAGCCTACCCCTATTAAAAGGTGTTTTACCACCTGCCCCAACGGCTGGACACTCACGAGAAAGCAATCGGTAGTTTGGAGAAGAGTGACCCCGATCCAAGTCACTCGGTGGTGTGTCGGTGAGGGAAACTCCCTCCACTGCGGTAGGTCGGAGGTTCTTTGCGGACAACTCCACCATGAATCTCGGAGGCAAAGTGGAGAAGGAACAAGAAATAGAAGCCGCAGCAGAGTTGTCACTTTGAAGAAGCTCGGACGATTGAGACTATCTCAATTGAAGTGCTAAGCTGCTTTCTGCCAGTGAGGGCGTTCTTTGATGTAGTCGAGGCCTGAGGATGGATCTGCCACGGGAATTAACACTGCGGGCACTGAAAGTGCAATCCACGGAGTTGAGACTCGGTGGATGCCACCTTCGAACCCCAAGGCAGTGAGTGCAGCCGAAGGGAATGTCCCAGAGCACTGCTGCGATTGAGGCGTAGGAGTGCGAAGGCCTACGGGAGGTTGAGACTTCCCGAGGTAAAGAAAGCGAAAACACGAGAACATCCCTCCTGTTATCATTGATGCATCGAGAAGGAGATAAGTGCCCTTCATGATTCCCAAGACAATCGACATAACTTTTAAGGGATCGAAGGTGAAGATGAAGGCTGAGTCATCCCCGTTGCAAATCCAAAAGACTTCGGTGAGGATGTTCTTCCAAGCACGACTAAGTCAAACCTCAAGGCTACTCGCCAAACATTCAATTTTGATGATGAGCCACCCCTTCAAGTCTCATCGTCTTCCGATGATGCCAGCGATCGCCCGAGGACCATACAACTCAAATGAAAAAATTAGGCGAGACCGGCCAGAAGGCTGTTAAGACAACGGTGAGCTCGGCCAGCGGGTCCATACCACAACGGACCCCAGGCTGAATCACGATCATTGCGCGCGGCTCCCAACGCTATAGCGATTCAACTCAGCCGGGCACATCACGGCCACAAGTCACCGTTGAACACATTTCTATGTCGTGATGATGCGTTTCAACAAGCGCTCCCTTTCTCACTAGAAGCTTTGATCTTGATGAAGAATTAGCTAGAGATCAACGACGTTTCCATAAACGATCCGTCATTCCCACGAATACCATCGTCCCAACAAATTGATTTTGATCTTTGCTTGCGCCGGTGAGGCAGTGGCGATTGAGGTTCGAGAAGTCTTCAAGGCAATATTTGCGGAGATAGAAGATGGAAAGGCACCAGGCTTCATTGGATATCGGTGGATAATAGAGATGCAAACGCCAACAACGTGGAGATAGTGGACAATGCGTGTGGAACAGGTTCGATACTTCAAAGCATTGTACAATAAGATGCTAATGTCTGGGAGCGCGATAATCTTGACATGAAGAAAGAGGATGCAAGAAAACATTGATAGGATGCATGCCTCTCATACCACGGAAATGGAATTAAGCTGCGAGAATTTCATTGCAAAGAACCTGCGCGTAGAGGAGAATATGAATGAAAAATTCAGACCTTCTTATGGCTGAAATGAAGTTAGTGACAATAGAATCAAAAGCCACTCGCTAAAATTTTGAGCGACATACTCATGTGAGAATCAAAGCGAGAACTTCGGCTATCGGCCGCTAGATTTCATGCTTGCTGGCATGTTTCGGGGTTCCTCTCTCCTTTGATGATGCCAAAAAGGGAAAAGAATACCTAAAGACGTTGAAAGGATCGATTGCTAAGAAGAAGAAGCATAATCTGTTGAGAAGAAGAAAAAACAGTTGAAGAAGCGAGAAAGAAATATAAGGAAAATCCGTTGAGGAAGGTTCAAAGGATATGACCTTAATGGTTGCTAGAACCCCTCAACAAGGACTTGTCACGGTGACATCATCGACAAACTTCGGTGACTCTGCTGCTCCAACACTCTGTTGTGCTCATGTTTGAGAAGAGGAAAATAGTAGAAGCGAGAAATGAAGGAGGTTGAAAGAAAAATGGATGCCGTGCGATGGACATCTTTTGAAAAAAGACACGATGCCATTTCGGGCGTCGATGCGAGCTAGATCAGTTGATGAATTCAAAACGCTCGCATCCGAGGATACTTGAAGGCATGACCATGGCCCAAGCACAGGACTTGTATTGGGAAAAAGGGCTCAAGTATGCGAAGAAGGCGCGTGACGGCAGACTCTAGCGATCCTCTGCTTTGGTCACTCTCTTGGAAAGAAGAAGTCCCAGATACAATACACACCCGGATGAAGAGGTAGAAGCAATGGAGGAAGAGGTTTCAAACCTGGACCTCTACCCAAAAATATCGAATACATAGATCCGGGGAAGAAATGAGGGATCTATTGGGTTGGAAGTATGACAAAGTAGCCAACATGGAAGTGGCCGGGAAGAATGTTGATTATGTAAAAAGGATTGAAGAATAAAATAAAAGACAAACTCGGATGTGGAAGAAAGACAAGAAAGAAAGAAAAAGATGAAGGCTTTGCCGAGAAGAGCCTAGAAAAAAAGCGGTGAAGAAGAAAAAGAAAGAAAAGAGACCAAGATGCCAAGTGGAGAGGAAAGAAGGAGGAGGAGAGGCGAAGCGATGAAGTGTTGTTGTCCACCCCTTCATGTATTTTATTAATGTAAATGCATATGTATGTAAGTCTTACAATGTACATTGAATACGAATCTAGAATTTCTATATTTTTGCGTAGATATAGAATGCTATGATTGCTCGATACACTTTATGTAAACAGTGTGTAAAGGACAAGAATGTTATGATCAATAAAAAGATTGATTATGCGCATACATTCTCGGTTTATACATTGTCGTATGTATCTTTGCTATTTACTTTTTGTATGTATGTTCTTAAGTTTTGGCATCATCAAAAGGGGAAAATTGTTGGGAAATTTGTTTAATAGATTTTGATGAATGCCATGTAAAACGTAGACTAGAAAGTTGGCACCCCATTTTCTTTGTAATATGTATTGTAATAGATAGGGTTGTCTTAGGTGAGTCAAGTCGGCTACGCTGGACATACAACAAGTCAATCCAAGACTAGGATGAAGACTCATTGTGAAGCGGTGAGTATAGAAAGAAAGAGAAGACAAGAACTCGTGAAGGAGTAACAACTATGATACAATTGTGTGAAGTGTCGGTCAAGTCAACTCTAAAAGTCGAGTCTCAAGTTGAAGTGACGGATGAGTCTTTCAATCATTGGAAGCGGACTCAAGTCACACAGGAAAAAGCGATCAAGTCAAGACAACTAAAAAGAATCCGTTGCCTGAAGTCAAGAATATTACCTAAACAAGTAATACTTCCATGATGCCATGTCTTAAAGTGCTCGATCCCGAAAGCGTGCAAAAGGAATAAACCAATGGGAAGCCACTTGCACCTTGTGTCGGAGACTACGAAAAAGCTGAATGTTCATTTAATACGAGGAAATGGCAAGATCAAGGCGCAACAAGACAAGCCAACGAACACAAGTGACTTTTAAAAATTAGCCTATCTCTTCACCGGCGATTTTTAAAGTTTACTATAAAAAAATTGAGAATCACTTTGAGAGAAGGTTACAGACCACGAACATTCAAGTTATCATTTGAGTTGTAACTTTGCAAAAATATTCTCAAGTTATTCAAGCAAATCCTCAAGCCTAAAACCTCGAAGAAGAATTCGATCAACACCAAGTTGTGAAGGAAAGACAACTTCATCTTGTTGAAGAGGAAACTTTTGAAGAATAAAAAGGGGTCGACATTCCAAGGAGGATTGTAGAAAGGTTCTAGGTCAAACCAGTCTCAAGTTATTGGAGGGCTTCGTGATCAAATCCAAGAAGCTTGAGCAAGTGAGTTGTAGTAACAAAGCGGCTGCATTTTGCCTGTGAAGAAGATGAGTCGTACGAGAAGCCGATTGTGTGACCAAGGCATCTCGGTGAGTCCCAAGGATCAAGTCGGTTGTGTGATCAAGACTTGTATGCGGGTGATAACCACTTTGTACTTTGATCATTACTTAGTGGATTCCTTCGAGTTGGAGAAGAGAGGAGTAGAAGAATTACCCCATCTTGAACCTCTATAAAATCTATTGTGTCATTTATATTTCAGCATTTACTTTACTGCATATCATTTAATATCTGTGATAATTTGCTATCAAGCGATAATTAACAAAGTGCTAAAACCAAGTGTTAAAACAAACTTAACTCAAATTCAAGGGTGTTAAGTCTTAAAGTTTAGAAAATCTCATCACGGCCAGTTAAGGTTTAGACTAAGCAAGCGAGTTATTCTATCAACGGCTCAATCGAGGCTGTTGAGTGGCTAACTCATCTGGTTAACTAACTTAGATGTCCATCAAGGACATATTTGTGTATTTAACTCGTAATTATTTAAAATTTAAATTCGAAAAGTTGGTAAGGTTTATTCAACCCCCTCTTCTAAACCTTACTCACGCCCCTTGGGACCTACACTTGGGATAGTTGTGAAATTTCTTAGTGCAGTGCTTGGGTGCATGAGTGTGCTGATAATAGCTCTTTTGCCTTGGGAATGACCTTTGATGAGGTTGAGGTCTTTGCCATTTTCTCTTGTATCCCATAGGTCTTTGCTTACATATCACATTGTTATTCCAATCAGCTTGGTTTGGATAGTTTCTACTATTCCCATCATATGTATTTATTGGATGAAATTTCTGGGGTTTTGGTAGCTCTATTTGGCTCTTATAGAGTATTTTCTGTTAGGAGTCTGCTGATGGACCTGTCTGAATTTCTTCTCAGCTGTCCTTTCAGCATACTCTACTGGCTTCTTTCCTTTTCCTTTATAACCAATGCCAGTATGATTGCGATTGTGTTTTAGTGTGAATGTGGGTGCAACATATGGTGTTTTGGTTTTTGGATTCCTTCATTGATTGAAGATCCTTTTTCCAAAATCACTCTTGGAGTTTGACTATGCACAAAGGAATTGAATCATATGTCTGTGTTGTCTCCACACTCATTTTGACTCATGATAAGTTCATCTAATGATTTGGATGCTTTTGTAAATGAGGCAATCACATTTTTAGTTTTTTTCTCTTTTCCCGATGCGATTAACTCTTAAGATCTTGGCATTTTCGGCCTTGACTTAGTGTTCTCATCGGCTATGTGACTCAGTACTCGGCTCTTTTTGTCGGCTATGAGTTTTGGCTTTTAAGGTGGTTGTTCTCATCATTCAAAAGTGTGTGTGTGAGGTTTTAATGTGCTCAAAACCTTTCATCATTTTCCTAATGAATCATAAAGATCTGGGTGATGAAGTGTGTGTATCACGATCACTATCACTTGAATCGAGAATGAGATGGGTTAGAATGTACCTCATCTTCTTGATCTTGTTGATCTTCTTCTATGGCCATGAGGCAAATCAAAGTCTCTTCCTCACGTATCACTTGAGTAGTCGGTTTCACTACTATCGAGTCTGTTGCTTCTTTGCACTTGGTTGGCTCGGTAGTCTCAACAACCAACATGGCTTTCTTCTTTTCTTGTCTTAACCACTGAAGACTCTTCTTTCTTTCTCATTTCTATATTTGTTGGTGGTGGATAGGAGCAGTCAACAAAAAGTATCTGGTTATGCGGTTCTAACACGAGTTTTTTGTCTACGATAGTCGGCTCTACGATGTTCGCTCTCTTGGCGGCTGTCTCCTTGCTTTTTGGAAGTGTTGAATGTCTTACGGAGGTTTTACCCTTGTTTCTTTTATAGTTCTTGTTAAAGAACTTGTTGAATCTCTTTACCATGAGGGCAATTTCCTCCTGTCAATGATCTCATTTAGACTTTTCTTCCCATCAACGGCCAATAATGCGGTTGTTTTGGGTACAACTATTTCCTCTTGCTCTTTCATCGGCTCAAACTCATAAGCTTTGAGGTCGAGAATAGCTCATGATTAGATGTTCTTGAGAGGTCCATTGAATGTCTCGGGGCCATGATCTTCATTTCCCGTTCAATTTGGGAGGGCTCTTGTATCTTCATGCACATCTCATCGAATGTACTCTTTCCCAAGAGAAAAGCTCATTTTTGTTATCTCTTTGAATCGGCATCCGGTGATCCGGACTCTCACTGCAAGCATTTTAAAATTTTCAAATTTTTTAACGACAACGATTAATTTATTCTCCTTAATCTATTACGATCCTTCCAAATCGAGGGTTAGCTTATCCCCAGGACTTCTTTGGTGATTTGCCGCGACTTGACTTTATTGAACATCACCTTGTCCAACGTCTTGTAGAGTATATCCTTGCACATTGTCGAGTTATATCTCTTTCTATCTTCATTAGTCCATTCGGTCGTGGTTTTTAAACCATGGATGGTCCCAACTTTCAGCGACAACTTTTTCTCCTTCGACTACGTTTCTTCTTTATATGATCTTGACCTTGAGTATTTTCAATAGCCCATCCTCTATCACAAACCACATTTCATCATGTAAGGTGGATAGATGAGCTACATACGAATCTTCCGGTCATCAAACTCTTCCACGATAAATTGGAATACGAGTTAGATTTGCTTCCATGCTAATAACTTTACTTTAAAGATGAAAGACTTTGAAAACACAAGTGTTAAAACCTTTGAAAAAGATTGAGATCTATTCGCAACCGATGCGAGAAGGCTTAATGAACCAACCACTCCCCACGATACCACTTTTTAGGTCCCAAGGGGTGTGGTGTAAGATTAGAAGGAGGTTGAATAAACACTTGCAAATTTTCTCTTTTAGTCTTTTAAGAATTTCAACAGAGTTGACTCAAATCGATTGTGTCCTTGGGGACAACTAGGTTGGCTATCTTGACTAAGTTACCCACTCAGGGACTAAGTGAGCTGTTGATAGTATAACTTGTTAAATAAGCTAACAACAACTTTAGTTGATTTGATTTTTAACGGCGGAAGACTTAACACCGCTTTGTTTGATTAAAGCTCGTTTTTAACACTTTTTTAGCACTTGTTATTTATCGGTTGGATTGAGATTAACGTAATAGCGATGATATAAAAATATAAGCAAGAAAGTAAATGTTGAAAGTAAATGACATAAGTAATTTTTATAGTGATTCGAGGATGGGGTAATTCCTCAATCCACTCTTTCTCCAACTCTGAAAGAATCCGCTCTGGTAACGCAGATCAAGTTACAAAGTAGTTCTCGATCGAGAGACGGCACTTGATCACACTGGTGGCTTCTCACCGCAACTCAACTTCTTCACAAGGCAGTGCATTACTACTTCAACTCCGCTTCAGTCTTTGGATTTGTTCACACGGCCCTCCAACAAACTTGAATCTCCTTGTTCGACCTTGAACCTTTCTACAACTCCTTCAACTTATAGTAGACCCTTTTTGTTCTTCCAATGTTTTCTCTTCAACTGGTTGAAGTTATCTTTCCTTCACAACGTGTGTTGGATCGAGTTCCTTCGAGTTTTAGGCTTGAGGAATTTTACGTATAAGCTTGAAAATATTGCGAGTTATCTTGCTGATAATAGCTTGTTTTGTTAGTGCTTTAGTTACGTAACCTTTTTCAAATGCTTCCTCGGCCTTTTATAGTGCTCATTTGAAAATTTGCCCATTGAAAAGATAGACTATTTTCAAATGACACTTCTTGTTCGTTTGCTTGTCTTTTCTTGATAATGGCACTTGTGATGTTGACCGCTTCCTCGTATTAAATGGCTTGGCTTGCGGCTACGAGAGTCGACACAAGCTTGATGTTTCCCATTGGCTTATTCCTTTTGCATGTTTAAGGCCAAACACTTTAAAACATGGCGAGCTTGGACATATTACTATAATGAGTAATATCATTGACTTCCTTCTAGCGGATCAATATCGGTTGTCTTATCTTGACTTGATTGTTGCCTTTAACCGCTTGTGACTTGATGCTCGTCATGGTAATAACTTCATTTGTAACTTCAACTATTAGACTTGGCTTCTTTCATTGACTTGGTGACACTTCTCAAACTTCACACGATTGTTCCTCGGTTGGCTCTCCTTGATCGAGTCCTTGTCTTCATTCTTGGTCATACTCGGTGACACACCTGCGATCTTCACTCTAATCGTAGTTGACTTCTTGCATTTTTGACTTAGCTTACTTCACTCGGCTATTTCAGTCTATCTATTACAATACAGAATACAAGAAAAAAGGGTGCCAACTTCCTAGTCTAAGTTTTACATGGTATCATCACAATCTAACAAATAAATTTCCTAACAAGGTTTTACATTTCCGATCCTTTAGTTTTTGGCCACCGCTCCACGATCGTGAAAAATGTTTTTTATTTCTCCATGTTGTTGTAGGCAATCCCAAGTAAATTTGTTTCTTATGTCGACTCTCTTGAATCCAAGGCGGGTGGGAGTGAATATGCCACGTTGGCTGCACACCTTTGCTAAAGTTAATTTGGTTTATCAAAATTCACAATTTGCACAGGATGCTTTCTTTGTAGTCGAAATAATACTCTTGATATTGTTGATTTCTCCTTCATTTGCTCTCCCAAATATCAAGTTGTCATCGGCAAAAAAAATGTGCGACATCGGGCGCACGTTTGCGGTACAGCCCCATGTAGAAGTCCCCTATCTGCTGCTTTTTACGGATAAGAGCTAAAAGCTGCATAGAAAAGAAATAAATAGGGGAAATCGAGTCTCTCGTCGAGTCATGGGTTGGATGGAAAACGGGTCCATGTATGCCGTTAGTTATAGCAGTATGAAATAGTGGAAACATTTTGTGGGTCCATGTTTAGCTTGGATTTTTTTTGAATATGTTCGAGAAAAATCCATTCAACATGATCATAAGGCTTTACTCATGTCAAGTTTTAATGCGAACATTCCTCTTTTTGGCGGTATTAATTTTCATGGCATGAAAAATTTCAAAAGCTAACATCATTATCGATTATTAGGCGGCGGGGAGCAGCGGTATTAGCATGGATGGCGTGTGGTAGGACCTTTTTCAATCTATTGGCAATGACATTAGTGATGAGTTTAAAAATCATTGCAAAGGCTAATGGGTTTGTAGTCACTAGGTGACGTAGGGTTTTTCTTATTGGGAACCAACACTGATATGGAGTACTATTCAAGGGGGGGATGGATCAATATTATTATTAAAAATACCCATGATCACATGGACTATATATGTACAAATGTACGACTAGAAATCAATTGGAAGAAAAAGAGGCATATCGTTGGGTCCGAGGGGATTTGGATGGTGCATTTGTTTTAGTGTCGCGACAATTTACGCTTTGGTAAGTTCACCAAGCATCACGTTGTGTTCGTCGTGACCATAGGGTCCCCTTCTAGTTGATAGCCGAGCAAGATTTAAATCGATGGTAGATGTGTACAGGTTGTTGAAGTAATTTGTGAGTATAATAGCGATCTCACCTTAACGCCAACTATCATTCCATCATCTCTTTGTATCGCTTCGGTTGAATTCGCTTCTTCTTGACATTCACCACTCTGTGGAAAAAAAGCCGTATTTTTATCGTCATCTTTAAGCGGTGACTCAAGCCCTTTGGAACCACATCGTTTTCTCGCATTTCATAAGAATGTGGATTTTTACGTTCGAGTACTTTGGAAGTCACGAAATTTTTGATATACGGCTGAAGTGATTGGATTTTTGGAGTTGGTCTCATGATTTCGCAAATTGTGTTCTAATATTTCCAAAATGGCTAGCTTTCGGTGTGCGGTGAGACCCCTACTGTTGAATTTTGTTCTTGATAGATTCCTGTATGAAGGTGGGATGAAGGCCTGCAAGTTTGGACAATGTCACGATGAGCATGATTCTCTTGGAGCCATATTTTTAGAACTTAAAGAGTGGGCGCTTGCGTGCGAATGGTTTACCAACTTTCCCCAACCAATAATGGAGTCTGCGGCGTGGTCCATGGGAAATTCGAACTGGTGTTCGATTACGTAATCTGGAAGCGGCCCACCCATTTATGTTTCCAAAGCATCTATCTAATCGTTCTTGGATTTTATTATCTCCACTCTATCCGTTCGTCCAAGTGAACTTAAAGTCTTTAAAGCCCATGTCATCGAGTCGCAATATGTCATGGTCTTCCTAAAAAACTGCCATTTAGATTCATCCTTTTGTCTGCCACCCATTTTTTCATGTTGAAACATGATTTCATTAAAATCGCCTAAACATAACCGGGAGTATCCATTTGAGATTTTAGGCTTCAAATTAGTTGCCGTACAATGTTTCATGTGGTCTTCGGCGGTAGTAGATCAAGTGATCCGCTAGTGGTCTAAGGAGTCCGTGTTGCTAATGGTAGCATCGATGACATAGGGGACGAGTGCGCGATATGAACCTCCAGGTTAGTTTTCCACATATGACAGACATGACAAACCCATTTTTCACAAATAATCTTCATATCAGATGTTTCTAGCTTGGTTTCCATGAGAAAAACTAGGTGGGATATTTTCTTGATTTCTCTTGTAAGCACGGCGTGCGAGTTCCCAAGCCTCGGCAGTTCAATGAAGCAACTCATTTTGCTTGCGGGGGACTCATCAAGCGATCTCGCCGTTAGCTCATAAACAAGAAATATCAAGCAACTCTTTCGATTTTTATTTTTATTATTTGGTGTTGTGTGAGGAGAGTTGTGTATTTTGGGGAGGGGCGAAAGTTTACGTGTTTTCTCGATATGTTCCATTTTGCTCTTGGCACCGTGTTATTTTCTTGTTTGTCTTTCTATGCCAGGTCGAGGTGGTTTGGGGAGGTGTTGGTTGAGTGTTTATTGGTATAGGGGTAGGGTGTTATATGAATTGTAGTTGTTTGGTTTGCTAATTGGTTTGTCTTTGGCGGAAAAAACACGAGTGTTAGAAATTTAGGTTGTATGGGGGTAGTTTTATAAGTTGGAAGTTGAGGGTGATGAGTTTAGTGGCAGGTGATGGTGTATGAAGTGAGAGTGGGAGGACTAATGTGGGATGGGCGGTGTGTGATTTTGAGGATTGAAATATTGTGTGAGCACTTGGAACATGTTGGGATTAAGAGAGAATTTTTTGGTGGGTAGATCTTGGGTGATAGTAAGGTTTTGAAGGTTTGGATGTCATTTAGTCGGGGCGCTTAGGCGTAGTTCGAGTATGGGCTATGTGGTGGGGAGGCTGGAGAGTTTAGAGATCGATGTGGAAGATGTGGTTTGTAGGTCGATATCGAAAATGGATTTTTCGGCCGTTTTTCGTAAGCTCGGGTTTGTGGTTTTTAGCGGTTCGAGTCATTTGTACAACGATGCTTTGAGCCGAGGGGCATATTTAGCCTCGATAGGTCCAGGGCCTTGTTGTTGTCATATTCCTCGCATGCTCGGAAGTGGTGGCCAATCACTCCACAACAAAAGCAATAAATCGATAGCCGCCATATTTTATGGGAATCCACATGGGTTGTCCTTTGATTTTTATCGTAATCCCTGCGAGAGAATGATTTCGTGATATCAATTGACACTTTGACCCTGGTTGATTTACGCCGCAGTTGATCTCGGAAAGAATCCACAAATGCGGAAGGAGGCCGATTTGTTTGGCTATGAGGGTGAGGTCTTTTCATTCATGCATTGACGGGGAGGTCATAGATTACGTCGAAAGGGGGCTTGTTATAGTAATTATGGAAGGTTGTTCTAGTCCGATATGGCTTTTATGGAGAATAGTGAACCTTGAAATGTCATGGCTGATTTTTTAGCACCCATTCTCTTACACTTTGTGTAGCAAATTTGAACAGAAAGATTTTTACCCTAATCACGCGAAAACCCTTCTTTCGGCTTCCAAGATTTTTTCGAACTTCAAGAAGATAAAATGAATTGAAGGATTTTTTTGCACATTCTACCCGCTAAGCGAGCGATGGTGTCTCGTGCGCTTTTTGTGTACAAGTGTCGACCCACATCTAGGTTTAAAATGGATGCCTCTGTCTCTGTAAGGTCTTCCATACTCACACCCACCACCGATAAAATTCTTGTGCGGGCTTGTTGGCGGTGAATTGCCGATAGACATGAAAAAAACATAAAAGAAAAGCATCTGGATGTTAGTCAGGTGAAGATTTTTCCATGAGCCCAAAATATCGCGACAAGCCTGGGTTGAAAAGGATGAAAGAAAAAGCTAGACCTAAATAACGTAAAAGTTGGGGAAAGGGAAGGAGGAAAACTAAATCCCGGGCGGGACACGGGAGATGGGGCTTAGAGGCATGGGGACAAGACTAGAACCATATTCCCTGACGAGGTGAAGTTGCGGCCTAAGATAGTGGGGTTGCATACACCTCGATTACTAAAAATAAGGGGGGGCGAGGTTGCACGGGCTAGGAATATTATGGATAAAGAGGACATAGAATTCATCAAAGAATTAAGACTCGCATGAATCACTAAGCATATGAGCACATGGGGTGGATGGGAAAAGATGAAGAGGATGGCGGGGGGGCAGGGAAGAGAGAACGGGGGAAAGCACGAAAGGGAGTGATGGAGTGGTCGGAATGGGGAGAGGCTGAGGAAAGTTGGTGGTGCGGTGGCGACGGGGGGTGGGGTGAGGGGAAGGAGTACCCCAAGCGAAACCCTAGAAGGTGACTAACTCTAGAGAGAGTATAAAACTCGACTAAGCAGGAGAACAAGTGGAACATTGTCTCTAATCATAAGACAAATGTTAGCTATGTTTTAACTTGACAAAAAGAATAATAATGGCAATATATTGAATGATAACATCAAAATTGTCTCCATATTATACATATGTATAAGAGATTAAATAATGAGTTTAATAGTAACAAGGATATTTGTCTAAATGATCACTACTTAGTGCATTTATAATATTAGGCAAAATTGTTTTTTGGTCCGTTAAGTTGGCTCGATTTCGCTTTTAGTCCTTTAATTTTTATGAGTTGCGTTTGGCAAACACTAATTTTTCTAAACACTGCATTTAGTCCGATTTCAAAATTTGGGATATCTTATCGCTAAAATGCTTTGAGTTTGATCATTTTCCTTGAAATTACTATTTTGCCCCTTTTTTGAAAAATTAAAATTAAAGAAAAAATAGAAAAATAATAATAAATTAAATTAAATAAATAAATAAATAAACTTAAATTAAATTAAATAAAATGGTCGAACATATATTTTTATATTTTTCAATATTAAAAATAGTTTTAAATAAAAATAGAAAATAAAAATAGTAGAAATTTATTATCTTATTTTTTTCATTTTTTCGTCTTTTTGTTTTCTATTATTTTTAATTTTTATTTATAGTAGAAAATTATAAATAGATATTTTTCCTGTTTTATTGTTTTTTTTCTTTAATTTTAATTTACAGTAAAATTATAAGTCTATATTTTTCTTTTTTTTGTTTTCTATTTTCTTTAATTTTAATTTACGATTGAAAATTACAGATATATATATATTTTTTTGGTTTTCTTTTTTTTATTTTTACATATATTTGAAAAAATACATATATTTTCTGTTCGTTTTCATTTTTTTTTTAATTTTATTTACAGTTAAAAATTATAAATATATGTTCATATTATTTTCTTAAATTAAATTTAAAAAAATTCGAACATATATTTTACATTTTTCAGCTTTAAATAAAAATTAAGGAAAACTAGAAAAATAAAAAAGTACATTATTTTCTTTTTCTTTTTTGTTTTTTATTTCTTCTATTTCTATTTTTCTTTAATTTCAATTTACAATTGAAAATTATAGATATATATGTTTTTTTGTTTCTATTTTTTTAATTTTATATATAGTTGAAAATTATAAATACATGTTTTTTCTATTTTTTTATTTTTTTTAATTTTATTTACAATTGAAAATTATAAATATATGTTGATTGTTTTATTTAAATAAAATTAAAAAAAAGTCCAAACATATATTTTATATTTGTCAACTTTATATAAAATTATAAAAATATGTTCATATTTTCTTTAATTTAATTTAATCTTATAATTATTTTTATTATTTAATTTTATTGAGATATTACACAAGTCATGTGATATGCACATGACCAAGGGTTTCCATCCAAAAAGGGGGGGCAAAATAGTTATTTCATGAAAAATGACACAACTCGGCATTTTAGAGATAAAATATCCCCAAATTTTGAAATTGGACTAAATGTGCCGGTTTAGAAAAGTTAGTGTTTGCCAAATCACGCAACCCATAAAAAATTAAAGGACTAAAAGCGAAATCGAGCCAACTTAACGGACCAAAAAGTAATTTTGCCTATAATATTATAGATTGTTTTGACATTCTATTATATTAGTGGCAATTTTATTTTTCCTTAGGTGGTAATTTTTATTATTATAGTAGTTGTAATTATATATGTGCCACTATTATCAAAAGGGACAATATACAGCATTAGTTCCCACTATTAAGATTGTAAATGTAGTTATTATATAGGGTTATTGCATGTACTCCATTATCACCCTATTACTCGTCCATTATTTCAAACCTTCATTCAGAATTACAACTACTGCCCATAAAT
Source organism: Rehmannia glutinosa (assembly GCA_016081115.2). Taxonomy (NCBI): domain Eukaryota; kingdom Viridiplantae; phylum Streptophyta; class Magnoliopsida; order Lamiales; family Orobanchaceae; genus Rehmannia; species Rehmannia glutinosa. The sequence goes on along the minus strand of JABTTQ020000091.1, from coordinate 47,497 downwards.
TTAATTGATGAACAGACAGGGGACATAAATGGGATGAAATTCCCATAATAATTTTGCCACCAGTAGGACCACTAGTTTATATCTCAAGTGATATCACTCACCCTTTGTAAGAGTATTGACCAGGATTCGAACCCGGTATCTTTCAGTTTATTTGAAATTTATCCTCTCCCCTCCAACTAGTACTCCCAACTTATTAAAAAAAATTTGTTACCCCTAGGTTAAGAATATTCAGAAAACCTATCGAAGCTCTTCAAAGAATCCAAATAAGAGACACAGTACCTAGAATTCCATTAGGGATAATTACAAATACTACCCTTGAGGTTTAGTGTAATTACAAAAAACTCTGATTATCTCTTAAAATTGCAAATACCCTTAAGGATCGGAGTCACAAATATTCCTTTAAGAAATTACAAACACCCTTTGAGGTTTGTATTTACCTAACAAATACCCCCTTTTAATTAAGGAGTATTTGTAATTTCGAAAGGTGACTAACCTTTATTTTTCTTTGGTAATTAGGCTAAACCTCAAGAGTATTTTTTGTAATAATCCTTTTCAATTATTCAACTATGTAGACAACATTGGATTTCCTTGGAATACTCTTTAAAAGGGAGGAAATGAATACATAGATGATAAATGTTATTAAACAGGAAATGAATACATAGATGATAAATGTTATTAAACAGAAAACTTCGCATAATACATTGAAACATACTAAATGAAACACCCACGTTCCATTTGGATGGGAGAAATTGAATTTTATGAGAAAATTTGGGTAAATAATTTAAATCAAGATTTGAAATTCATTGTAGAATGATCTTATCAAAACAAATTCAATAAATCTACTATTATGGATTTGAAATCCATAGCTTCAATTCCATCATTCCAAATAAAGCCCAAAAGAAACGGAAATTCCACACTAGGAGGGTCAGAGTGAAATTTGATTAACACAAACAAGACAACAAAATAACAATACGAGAAATACCAACAGTAGTCAAAGTGAGCGGTGACTATGGAATAAGCTTCTTTTGTTTGAGTTGAGTTAAAACCACGAAAAGCAAGATAACCAATTCCTGGGCAAATAACATACGTCTATTATTACATAGTAGTTCGATAAAACTGAGAATGATTTTACATTCCCAAGACAGATTTCAAGAGACATAATATGATAATGCAACTCTTCAACTATTCCAATCGGAAGTTTCTTTCTCACGACAATTAAAGAAATAAATCTATTCCCAATAAACAATCCCATTCTTCCGTTCTCTTCAATGTTCATTGGATATGTCAACAACCAACGAATGAGTTCTCTTCAATAATTGATATTCAACAACCAATTGTGTAATGATATTTTCGAAAACATTATATGAAACACTGTAGGAATTATGAAACTTGCATGCGCTAACGAAATCACAAGCGTAATTACACCAACGGATTCATAAACTGATGATATAAAGACAAGATCAAAACACAATAGGATCTCAACTCTCAGATAGATCGTTGTCTCTACACCAGCTAAACAATGAACATGCATGGTAACTAACACTAACAGTACACTTAGTCCTACATGACACATGCACATGAGATCAAAATCGAAAACACAACCTTAAGGGATTGCCCAAGTATATAAAAAAAAAAAGGGATAATTACAAAAAATAAAACTGCGATTTTACAAAAATGTCCAAAGATTTTTTTAAGATTAAAAAAACTCCCTCAACTTTGATTATGTCTTAAATTTATGAAGGTAACTCATACTATATCTATAAATATCATGGGATTTTTATGAAGAAAGAAAATGTAAGATGGAATTAGACCTCCAAGGGTTTTTGCAATTTTCAGAAACTTATTGGGTTTTTGGTAATTAGCCCAAACTTCAGGGGTATTTTGTAATTATCCATAAAAAATGCAAATTTCAAGCATAAAAGACAATAACATGTTTAACATTTTCTGCCGAAAGTATACTAAACCTCATTTAAAATGAAAAATGTGGATAAGAGTAAAGTGCCTTCCAGTGAGTTTTCCCAAGAATTGATGCCACAAATATTACAAACCAAGTGTCCTTGAATTCAAATAATTAGACATCTAAAGGCAGACAGCACACGATGAGTGCAGCGGCGCAAAGTCAATTGCAGCCCAGAAAAATCAAATTTTGATTGGCAGTTGAGAATATAAATATGTTATTCTCAAAAAAAAAAAAAAAAGAGAATAAAAAATATTAAACATTATTCAATCCACAGGAAACAATGCTGCATAATTCTCGCACAGAATCTTCTATCTTTACATGTGAATCAAAACACTCCAAACTAGTAACTTTGTCTATATAGCAACAAAAGCAAGCGCATATTTAAGAATTTCAGAAAAGCCCTAAATAATAATGTTCTAAGACAATGGTAGTGTTTTGATTCTAAAATCACTCTTGGAATCACTTTTTCTTTAACAGTTTGCAAACACTCCCAATATCAAAGAAAAATTGAGCTAGTATCAGAAGTTCTCAAAATTCAACTTTTTCTTTTTCTTTTTGGAGTATAATATTCAAAATTAGAGCATTTTGGAGGCATAAAGCAGTAAAGCACAATTCCATGTAAACAATGATGTTTCAATGGAAAAAAAAAAATACGACCATAACTCAAAGCACACATTAAGTGAACCATAAATAAATGTAATAACAATGCAATCATGCAACTAGGCACTAAAGAGAGCCGAAAGTTAAATCCATTCACTGCTCTTAAGTCTCCAACAATACATATACATATATATATATAAATTAATATATATGTGATGGCGAATCATAACCAATTGAAGTCTAAAGTAGCAACACAATTAACTGTTACCTGCTTGGATTCCTGTTATATATGACCATTCTATGCAGACTAACAAAAGTTAGGCCACATAAAGAGTTCTCCTCGCTAGTTAGGAGTTTTGTTCTCTTTTCATGAGTTTTGTTCCCGTTAGGGTTTAGTGATAGGAATCCGCCGTCACCCTCCCGCCGCCACCATTCCGCCGTCATCCGCCCATCGCCCTTCTCGTCCACTTGCCTCACCTTCTTCATTTACACTTTCCCTTCGGTCCCTCTCCATGTCTGTGCTTAATCAATGGTGCCACCTTTTATTTCTATTGGTCGAGCATGACTATATCATCTTTCTATTTTCTTTCCGATTTTTGTGTGTTCGATCTTGGGTCTTGCCGCTCCAGGTTGGCCTCGATTGTCTTTTTGATTTTACTTCTATTTACAACCTACTACAAAGGTCTTTTTGATATGAGTTGCATAATTTGGAATGCTCAAACCAACGAGCATTCCGAGAGCTAAGGCGGCTTATCGTCGAAAAGGACCCACAACTCTTATTCTTGTGTGAAACTAAAATGAGAGATTATAAATGTACAAGATGGAAAGAATGGTTAGGATACCAGGTATGTTTGTGGTGAATTGTGAAGGTAAGAAAGGGGTCTGATTTTTCTTGTGGAAGGATTCTATGGAGGTTGATATTAAATCATATTCATGTGGACATATTGATTCGGTTGTCAAGATGGTGATAAAAATTGGAGATTTACGGGCTTCTATGGTAATCCTGGGATAGTAGTAAGCGAAGGGATTCATGGAAATTAATGAGACGGCTTGCGCAAATGCCTCGATCTTCACAAAGATCCCATGGATTGTAGGGAGATTTTAACAAATATATTCATCTAATGAAAAAGTGGGGGAAGAAGAAGGCTGAATCTCGAGATGGAGGATTTCAAATGTAGTGGAAGAATGCGAGCTTAGGGAGCTTTACGGGATGATAGCGATTTTTTTACTTGGGTAAATAGACGCAGCGGCGACGAAATGATCTTTGAAAGGCTAGGCAGATTCTTTACCACTTTGACATGGCGGCTAATGTATCCATGTGCAAAAGTGACCAATCTCGAATTTTACTCCTCGATCATAGAGCTATATGGCTGCAATTGCGTTTTGAAGGAAGGAAGCTAGTGATGGCCTCGTCAAAAGGCTAGGCAATTCCGATTTGAAAAGTATTGGACATTTGAAGATGATTGCAAACAAATAATTGAGCAAGTGTGGCGTGATGGAAATGGTGATGGAACATTGATGAATCGAATTGAAAGATGCAAAGTAGAGCTTCGGACATGGGTAGGAGTGAAATTTAAATCTTTGCCCAAAAATTAAAGAAAGCGAGGAGATAAGCTTAATTGTCTCAAAAAATCAAACACATGGGCAAAATCGAAAAATGAGATTAAAGAATTGGAGAACTCGTTGCAAAACTTAGCCTACGGGAAGAAGTGTATTGGAGCAACGAAGTCGAAACAACAAGCGGTTACGATACGGCGATTTAAATTGACTTACTTCCATGCGCAAAGCAACCAAACGGAAAAACGGAATGAAATTAACGGCCGATTTACATCGAGATTTTTGTACGAGAAAAAGAGGCCATATTTGAGATAGTCTCGTACTATTTTACCGAGATATTCTCCTCTCTTGAACCAACCGAGGAGGAAATTGAGAATGTGCTTCATTTGTGGGTAAAAAGTTGATAAAGAGATGAATGAGGAATTGTGCGGGCCGTTTACGGAAAATGATGTTAAGAGGGCATTATTTGATATGCATCCTGATAAGGCACTGCACGGATGGAATGCCGTGTTCTTCTACCAAAAATATTGGGATATTGTCGGTAACACTGACTACTGTAAGACTGGATATTCTTAACAATAAAGGGAGCATTGCAAACCGGAATAAATCAATTATTACACTAATTCCTAAGGTACCAAACCCCTTGTTGCCTAAGGAATTTAGACCAATTAGTTTGTGCGATGTGTGTTACAAAGTGGTGGCTAAGAGCAATTACAAATCGTTTGAGGCCATTTCGAAAGATGTCATTGATGAATTTAGTGCTTTTGTCCCGGGAAGATTGATCACGGATAATGTAATTTTTTGGGATTTGAGGCAATGCAATCGGATAAGAAATCATAGAGCCAAGAATGCTTAGGGATATGCGGCGTTGAAGCTTGATATGAGCAAGGCGTATGATAGGGGAGTGGAAATTTCTAAAAGCCATGATGTTTAAATTGGGATTTGTGATAAATGGATCGATTTAATTATGAATTGTGTTCGAATGTTTCATATTCATTCATTATTAATCGGGAGGTATCTGTTTGGTTATTCCACATCGTGGATCATGCAAGGTGACCACTATTTCGCCTTATCTTTTTAGTGTTGTGTGCACACGGACTCTCGGACCTTGGCACATAATCACTGGAAAGAAGATGGATACATGGCATTGAATAGCCACAAATTGCGACCTATATCGCATTTGTTTTTCGCGACGATAGTCTTATTTTCTCAGAGGGCGGATATGGTGGAGTGCAACAAAGTCGCAAATATGTTGAGGATATATGAAAAAGATCCTGACAAAGACTTATAAACTTTGAGAAATCAGCCCTCACGTTCAGCCCGAATACGAAGATGGACGTCATTAATGGTTTTAAAGTCGTTTTTAAAGTCCCCGTTGTTCAAGGCCACGAAGTTGTATTTGGGGCTACCAACATTTTCAATGAGGAGCAAACGAATACAATTTGGATATCTAAAGGAAAGGGTAATTAACGAGAATAAAGGAGGGAATGGCGAGTATTCTCGGAGGGAGGAAAGAGGTGTTGATAAAGCGGTCCTCCAAGCAATCCCAACTTATGCGATGTCGTGCTTTCGTATCCCAAACTCGATATGCGAGGAAATTGAAAGTGTGCTAATTTTTGGTGGGTATGGAAAGGGGAAAAGAAGTTGCATTGGAAAAAATGGAGCGAGTTGTGCAAGTGTATGGGGGACCAGTTTTCGAAGTTTGCAAGACTTCAATAAATCTTTGTTGGCTAAACAAGTATGGCGAATTATTCAAACCCGTCGACTATTGTTGCGAGAGTGTTAAAAGCTAGATACTTTAAACATGTGGATATTATGGATGCCGGCTTCAGGTTCGAATCCTTCATATATATACGGAGATCGTTGATTTGGAGTAGGGAGCTTCTACGAAAGGGACTAATGTGGCGGATTGGTAATGGTAGTAAAACAAAAATTTTTAAGGATCAATGGATCCCAAATCTCCATAGCGGATCCGAGGCTCCCCAATTGTAGTCTTAATGAAGAGGGTTTTGTTGATAAGTCGGTATCTAACAATCGGTGGGATTCCATTTGATAGAGGCTAATTTCTTGCCTTATATTGCTAAAGCCATAAAAAAGATTCCATTAACAGTGTGTTAGAGGATGTTAGACAATGGCGATATGATGATAAGGGGCAATTCTCGAGATGGATATAAAGCGGCAATTGGGTTGTACGAGCCACCATTGCAGTTCGAAAAAAGGTATGGAAAACTCCGGTGGAAATTCATTTGGGCACTTTCACTACCTCCAAAAATTAAAATTTTTTGGTGGAAGGCTTCGCATAATTTAATAGCCACCAAGTTTAATTTGCGAAATCACCATGTCCTGACCATGGGAGGATGTGATCTATGCCACGGCCCCACATAAGATAATGGATTGATACAGACGAAATAATGAACATTATAAGATCAAACCTGTACAAAAGTATAGGGCAAAGAAGCAAAACAACTAAGCAACTTAATCAAGTTAAAGCAGGTGACATCTTCTGTTCCAAAAGGCTATTTCATCTCATTTTCCAACACATGGATGGTTGTCACATGCATAAAACTATCATATAAAGAACCCACAAATTAGGCTTCAAAAATAATATGGTAGTTTGTAAACACGCGACGATCAACTGTGCCGTGGAATAGGACATAGATTAATACTATTTTGGAACAGAAGATCCCTCTGAAGCAAAAGACATGAACTAACACTAGAAAATGAAAATCATTAATCTACTCAAAAAGGGATAAATTGACAAATAACCAAACAGAATGTGAATACAATATAATCAGATAGAAAGTACAAGAATAAATGGAATAATACAAGAAAAATTAGTAAAGAATCATAGACGGATTAAGTGGTAGCATAGTATTATATATATAGTACCAATTTCATACATTTCAAATCAAAAGAATTTCAGAAACTTGACTTATTATTCACACTTGCTCTCATCATATTATAACTTGCAAATGTGTGATACATACAACATAAACATATATAGACAATTTCCCAATTAATTATTGCAAATAAGGAAATTATATTTTTTGGGCAGCTATTCCTGGAATTAGGGCATTTAGGTTGCCTAGAGGGAAAAGCTCACCATAAGTGAGAAAAAAAAGGTTAAAAAATGACCAAATCTAGAACAAGAATTATCAAGATCCTATTACCAACAATATATAAAATATGGTAATTAGAGCAAAAATGTCAATCTCATATGACCATTTTGCATCTAAAATCAATTTATTGGGTTACCATAACTTGTTCCTCCAATCAACCCAAAATCAGATGGATCTAGAACTTGATGATGTGAAGACGAACCAACATTTCTTCCGTCGGTGGTGGCGCTGCCCAAATGCAATTCGGATATATTTGGAAATACATCCCTACCTTCAAACCCTTGATCATATAGAAAACCTTTGAAAACATGGCCTCCTATTCTTACAACTGCTTGATATGCAAACTCATCTTCCCCATCATCAACTGCTGTCACTCTTACACACTTGAAAACCGCCGGCGCTTGAACTTGGCCGGGCAATGAATCTTTAAAACTTGCATCTATATTTAACATGTCAAACAAAAATTCACATTATATAATTAACCACCAAATCCATTTTTTAAGACAAAAACTCATATGAGATGGTCTCACAAATTAATTTCGTGAAACGATCATAAATTGACCCATATTAGCTGACTCATTTGAATTTGGATCCAATTTATTTTGATTTATAAAATCTGATTGATCCGTCTCATCAACTTAAATTCGTGAGACGGATGACATAAGAAATACTCTTTATTTAATATTTTGAGAAATATGAAAAGGATCAAACCTTGATGGCTAGAAGTACTTGTTTCGAAACTTCTGGGTGGGGTGGTGTTAGAGGTTGAAGTATGAGAAGCAGTTGTGGTGGTTTGTGACGCGCCGCCTCCGAGACGGGGTTTTTTGGCACTTGATGTAGATTGTGAAGAGCCGGCTGTATTTGCACCCGTGAGCTGCCGCTCGCGGCGGCGCGCCGCTGGAACCCACGTGCTTTTAACGTGGGTAACACAATCGAAAGCTCTACTTTTACAACAAGTTCTACATCTCCGGTGTGGACAGTCTTTCTTGGCTTGATTTCCGCAATCTTGACAAGTGATTGATCCGACGGATGAGGATCCTCCAATGTTAATAACCCTTTCATTTCCAGTTTGAAGGAGATTTGTGTGATCAATGTTAATGATGGGTTTCTTTAAGTAATTATTATGTCCCTGCTGATGGTGTTGCCACAGCTGCATGCTACCACCGGCGCCGCCAATACTCGGACAAGGGGTGGCGGTGAGGAGAGGAATCACACCAACCCCAACGCCGATGGCATTGGAAGCGCTAAGCGAATGAGGGTCGAAGTTGATCGTGGTGGTGGCAGCAGCGGCGGCGTCCGGGTGGTGGTTCTGGAAAGACGATGCTGGCGCCACAAAGAAGAATTCAGGGGGAAGGCCGCAGTTGATCTGTCTGGTGGCGGAGGACCACATTCCCCCAGCGGCGTTGGTGGTGGTGGTGGCGGGGCCAGCATTGAAGCCTAAAGAGAGGTCTCCAGCTGAGGAAGAAGATGACGCCACCCAATCAGCAAAGGCGCCAGAATCGGAAAGCAGCCTCCGAGTAGTAGCCACAACTGCTAATTCTTCTAGATTCTTCTTATTCCTTCTATTTCTACTCTTTCACCACAAATTAAAGATAGATACAAAATTCATGTACGTCTCTATCAAGGCCAAGAAGAGAGTTAAAGTATTTTTTTTTTCTTTTTTTTCTCCCCAAATTTTGAAGAATCTTCTACAAGGGAGCAGCAGTTATTACTAAATGAAAAGAAAGTGGGGTCTCTGAAATTCTTCAGAGCAGAGGAAGATTTTTGGAGACAGAGAGAAAAATAGAGATATAGATAGAAGATATTACTGCTGTGCTGGTGATGATGGGGTTTTACTCTTCTTCTCCATATGTGTTACTGCTACTTACTGAAACTGTCCCTTTGGCTTTTTTGATGAAAAAAGTTTATCTGTTGTCAATAACACAACAGTAGAGAGAGAAAGTAGCTAAAAAGAGGAAGAATTAGTAGCAATAATAATACAGAAGAAGAAGAGGAGGAGGAGGGAGGCCCCTACACAGACGAAAGAAGCACACACTACACATAGTACTACTCCACTCTCCGCTTGTTGAGTGTTTTGTGGTGGTGTTATTGTTGGTTCAGACCCTTTCTCTCTCCATCATCAAGGAACACTTTGCTTTGATATATGTATATTTATTTGTATACATCTCTGTCCTCAGAAAGTGAAAAAATGAGGTGGGTTTCCCTCTACCTCTCGCACAGATGGATTGTGGTTTGTGATTATTGGAGAGAGAAAGATGAAATATTATTATTTTATTTATTTGTGTGTGTGTGAGAGAGAGAGGGACTTTTGCTTTGTAGGTTTTTCGTAAACATTTTGAAGCCCTAAAGTCACATGCCAAACTCTTTTTATTCTCATTTTCTCCCACAATCTTTTTCCTTCTTAATATTGAACAAAAAATTCCCGGTTTAATATCATGTTGCATGACCTTATGCGTATGGCAATTCTCAATTTCATTGGCAAAAATTGGTGGTCCGTCATAACCACGAGCATCCTTATCAAATTTCGGCGTTTTTTCATAGTCAACCATCGAAATTATATCGTCACCTTTTGTATCAAAGATAGGTGACCCATTATAACCACCAATCTCCTCGTCAAAGTTTGGAGACTCATCGTAGCCAACCTCTATGATAGTGTTGTCGATTTTTTTTTCATCGAAAATTGGTGGTCCATTATAGCCATCATCTTCAATGTCACTTGAGAATAAAACATCCATGTCCATGGAATAGGTTTCCAATGAGGGTGAATAGGCAAAATATCGCAGTAAATTCACAATCATCAAAAATCATTTTTCCATAAGTCTCTTGATTTCTTGAAATTGGATGTGCACGATATGAAATTGTTTTGTCATCAAGTCGATCCGCGGATGTGCGGTCGCTCATACGTTGTGGATTCGGTTTAGATAACATGGTTCAAGGAGCATAAACTGGTCTCTGAATACCAACTGATGCAGGCAGAAGCTACAAATAAATGAGCAACGTACAAAAGCAATACGAAACTTCGCGAAGAAATGTCAATTGCAATGAAAAAAGAGATAAATCTTAAACTTTAATAATATTCAACCTCTATAAAAATAATAGTAAAACAACTATCTATAAGATCAAATTAAAAATCCTAACTTAATTAAAAAATATTAAAAGATAAATCAAAATAAAAAACTTTTAAACACAAATCACTTCCTAAAATATAAAATAATATAAAATCATAAGAATATACCTTATCTCCATCACTCCTCTAATATAATTAGAGCATCGAAAAATTAGAGCATTCGAAATAAATGAAAAGCAAATGCTGAAAACAACATACAAGGAAATGATGGCACCTACAATTGGTGATTACATCCATAATGCCCAAATAATCTGACTCTCCCCCTCATCAGTCATCACTATGGAGAGACAACATTAATTGGATACTCATATATTTAATCCTACTCAGAAAGGGTAGATTATATCTATGATTATGGTCAATTTTAGAAGCTTATTCCCAATTCCTTCCATTGCCCATTTATATCTATAATACTAATATAATTAAGTTTGAAGATTTTTTTCTCCAGCTCCACTGACACTATATTTTAAGGGCACTAGTGAACTCAGTGACATTCTCTCTTTCAGTTATTCCCCAGCCAATCAAGGGACGACTAATCAGCTAGCTCTTGGAAAAGGGTTTGCAATTAGCATATTATTTTATTCTCATGTAAATGCTTTTTTTTTGGGGGGGGGTCTAGGAGAGATGTTATTTCATTACATGAGCAAATCCAGTAATGGGAGGATTGTTTTACTAATTTTCAGAAGAAAAAAAAAACTCAAGTTATAATATTTTAGAAAGTTAGATTTGTTTCTGACAATGTTGAAATAATTAAGAGTCCATTTGGATGAAGAGATTTGAGAGTAGATTTACAAATCCACCATCAAATCCATGCAACTTCTTTGGATAAAAAATAAATATCCATGGATTTCAAATTGTGCCTACAAACTTAGTTAGTTTTTATAAATAAACTTAGTTATTTTTTTTTTTGATGAATTTCAAATCCACTTTCAATCCTAGTCATTTGAATTTAATCTAATTTCTTTAACTCTCTCACACATAGTCACACTTTGTAAATATGTTCTTATCTATATATAATTATACACACAATCACACACACTAAACAAGTTTTACACACACTACATACATTTCACACACATACACACCACACACACATAGCACACATTTCACACACAACACACCACACATTTCACACATACTATGCACACAATACATAACTTCACACCCACATTCCCATACAAACTATTTTTATAAATTTATATATATTTTTGTTATTTAGTAAAAAAACAATTATAAAAAAAACAAAAAAAGATTTGAAATTCTTTCACAAATCGACATCATATCCAAACAAGAATTGCCAATTGGAGGGATTTTCATGAATTTCAAATCTCGTGAATTTCAAATCCCTCAATTCAAACAATTTAGAGGTGTTTTTAAATAAATGTAATGGAGAATGAGTTCTTACGTATTTAAACTTAGCACTCATCAAGAATCAATGATCCAAAACCCAAACACATCCAATAATATACTCAAATTAGGGTAAATTGCTTAAATATTGTAAAAATCAAATAAAATTATGTAAATATGGTGAAATGGTGGGAATTGACATTTTACTCGTTGGCGCAATTGTAAGTGCGCCACAATGGTTGGCAGACAAAATGTGCCCAACTTAGTTTTTTTTTTTTTTTTTTCTGAATATACTGGCGCACAACCAATGTGCGCCAGCAAATGAATTTTGATTTTTTTTTATAAAAGTCTGGTGCACAAGCAATGTGTGTCAAAAGAAATGATTTTTTTTCTGAATTAGTATTTTTTAATTTAAGAAAAATTAAATTAATTTATTTTGGTGTTTTAACTATTTTTATAAATAACTGATTATTACACAAATTAATCCAAATATAACCATTAATTATAAATTCACATCCAAAATTAAAATGTCTTAACAAAATTAATTAGTAAATATATAATTTTGACTAATGCTAATCCTAATATCTATGTCCACCGGTGCTACATCCCGGAGGATGTCTCTCTCTCTCATGCTTTTCCTAAGACCATATTAAGTATTATCAATACACTGTTGGCTGGAAGTAGATGGTCTCGGATCCATGTCCATATAACTCCCCTGAAATCCACTGGAAAATGGTACAGGCGAATGCTGAAAACTTGGATGCGTATATGCAGATGGACCTGCCATTCCCCTACCCTACATCCGTGTTGAGCAGATCATTAAATGATGTGAATCAAAAGTTATGAATCGATCATAATCCACAGGTTGTGGCATATATATGGTGTATGATGCAAAGTGGAGGGACCTTCCGCATATCCAGATGGACCTGCCACATATCCAGATGGACCTCGCGCATACCCAGATGGACCTGCCGCATATGTGTGAGGTGTATGAGGCGCAGTAGTGGTCATCTGTGTGCTGCTTAGTCGATCATGCTCCTGTGACGGATCAACTATCTGTGGAAACGACTCTGGTGGAGGCATCCTTAGGAGACGCCGCACACTAGTCATCTCCTCAATAAAGTCACGTCTCAGGTGATCAACATACTGCGGGTCAGAAGCACTGACATCCCGAACACTAATCCACAGCCGATCGAGTAGAGTACTCTGTAACATATAAATATCATAAATATATACAAAATGATATAATTTAAATGTATATAACAGTAAATTTATAGGTAAATTACCATTGCATCCCGAGCTGCAGTGTCGCCTGGCTGATACCCTACTGTCATGTGCATGTTCTGTGGACTTATTAATCATCGTGTAATACGATTGTACCATGTCTAATATCCACGAACTGTGCTCCTACCATGACCTATCGTGTTACCTCCAACAATGGCCTGATGTGCCATCGCCCAATATTGAACCCAAGTAGCATTTTCCTGTGGCCAATCCCATCCTCGCCGCTGCGTAGTAAAACATGAGTGATGTGTGTGATTCTAAGGGCACGTCAGGAATATATTGTCTAAGGCCAAATTATCTCAGCACTCGCTCTGGATGATGAAACACCACAATAACACGATTTATCAATGGGCACTTAGATCTCCACAACTCTGAAATACATCGTGGTCCCAACTCCATTATATTTGCTGAGTTCATGTCATATGGCTCCCAAATCCACTGAGATAAATACAATCATGAATTAATATATTTGAATATGTAATTAAAATTAATTAGTATGAATATAAATCCTTATGTGTCTATCTGTTAATCTGTCCAGCAGGTCCCAGATGATACGTACAGAATGACTAGCAGTGTGTGCCTAACTGCAGTACTGCATCCACCTAAATGTGAAAATAGTACATATTAATTACATATTTTGTTGTAAGAAGTTTAATGTTGAATATATGTGATGTTAGTAGTGCGATTACCTAGAACTCGCATTTAAGCGGAAAAGGTTGCTCATCTACATTGGCCTCATCCACATATAATCGACTTCTGGGAACTCGAGAACGTATGTCATGAGGAACAATCACAGTAATCCTAGCCCAAGCTCAAATATGACATAATAGGTAAACAAATGACCAATAAGTATATACATTTATTTATGTGATGTACAAATCTAAAGACATATGATGCTATAAGGACCAATCGACCATCGAAAGACCAAAAAGGACCACCACATGTCTAACAAAGTGAGAATCATGTCAACATCCTCGAGACATACAACTCTAGAACAAAGCCGTGTAGCCTTAGTCGTTGTAAATCAAGGATCTCGTGGTCCATATTTATGAGGATCATCCATTCTCAGGAGAAAATATTATAATTAATAAACCAAAGTGATGAAAAAAACAGAGAAAGTAACAAAGTGTGACATTATAAGAAAAGTATATGATACTACATACTACAAGACAAAGTCTGACATTAAAATACATAATTAATTGTGCTAAATTACCCATATTACATTACAAAGTCCTGCATATTCTACGTGGTACATAATATAATTAAGAATGATACATCAATTGTTTCGTGAAGAAGATGCACGCGTGTGTATATCTCTTTGATCACTAGCTTGGTGTTGTTGTCGCTCATGTTCCTCTACCCAATCCATTGCATTGTGAATTTTTGTAGTTTTGTCTCGACCAAAATTCCTACGAAATCGTCTAGATGGATTATGTTACCATTGAAAAGATGCATCATCCCATTCATCATCATTAGGGAGTGGATTAAATTATCCAGAGTATGTCCCTGCATATGTACACGTGATATAATATGATCTCATAAAAATGGTTGGATTAATCTTAACATATTCACATGTCTGCATTGCATGGGAACATAGGATCCCGTCATTCCTCCATTGACCACATGAACATTGTTGTGCAGAGAGGTTGAATTTAAAGGTTCGCACATGTCTAGATCCTGGTATGACAGTGGTGACATCTGCAGTTTGAGTTTGATAATGGTACAGCTGAATAATATGATTTAATGCCATCCTATGGTGTTTTTGGTATTTCTGCAAGATGTCATCTAGCCACAACTGGTTCTTTTCCAATGCTGTAGTTGAATTTTTCATTCTATCGTAGAAACTCGTGACAGTATGCGTGAAAGTGAAATGCACAAGGGTACAAATTGGCAATCTTCTTGTACCCTTTAGAACCGAGTTCATGCACTCAGAAATATTTGTAGTCATCCTTCCACAACGTGTCCCTTTATCATGCAATAAAGTCCACTTGCTCCTGTCTATAGCGTCCAACTAAGCGTGAGCACGTTCATTAAATTTTTTAATCTCCTCCATTGTCTTCTCAAACGCTCTAATTCTTAGTTCTGCCCTGGCTTGCCAACACAAATCCTTCAACCTCACATTCTTGAAATGACTGTGAAAATTAGAGACAACATGCCTTAGACAATAACGTTGATACCCATAAGGGGGTTGTAATTCTGGCATGCGTTCAACTGACCTTAATATTCCAGGATGGCGATCTGAAATAAAGCACACACCTTCTCGTCCTCGAATAATATGCCTGGATATTAATTGCAAGAACTAGTTCCAAGATGCGAAAGTCTCTTCATCCACAATCGCGTAAGCTAATGGCAACACTCATTGGTTTGCATCCAATGTGACAACAATAAGTGTTTGATAAATATTTTTATCATAATTTTGATGATTTCATTTAACTGAGTTTTTCACCAAAACAATGTCTCCAAATGATGTCCAAATACTCCAAATTGATTTAAATAATTTTTACTAATTTTTTAGAGTATTTCTTGAAGTTTATTTTTGACAAAAAATGAACAACACTTCTATTTAGAGGCCAACCGATCGCCCTAGAGGGCAACCCGTGCTGAAGATTGATTTTCGAAATAGTATCGAAACATAACAAAAAGAGCTTTAGGTCGACCGATCGAACCTGAGGTCGACCAGTGTGGTCAACTGGTCGACCATAGGTCGACTGGTGCCTGGAAGAAGAGTGAGGTGCTCTTGAAGGTAAAGGTTGTAATAGTTTGGTATCTATTAATAAACTTTTTCCTTTTTCAAAATCTATTCTGGACATACCGGGGTGGTAGAATATTACGCCCAAGGTGGGTTGAACTTCTATAATTCATCGCGTGTTGTTTACATTTCCGCACTTTCATTTTGGTCATCATTCTCATATTCGAAAAAGAGGGCAAAAATTGGAAAATCGGAATAATCTATTCACCTTCCTCTAGATTATTTAGCCACTTGGACTAACAAGTGGTATCAGAGCCAAACTCTTTGGTTGTTTAACCTTTGCGAGTAAAGAGGAGATCCATGGCTACGAACGAAAGCTACCTCACAACTATTCGACGCCAACAACTATGCTTTTTGGAAAGACCAAATGGAGTGCTTTCTACAAGGGCACGAGTTCAATATTTGGAATACAATTATTGACGGGATAGGTCGACCCAAGAAATTGGAGGATGGAACCACGATCCTCAAGAGCCTTAAAGAATTCAATGACAACGACAAGAAGTCATTTTCTCTAAACGGTAAGGCCTTGAATATTTTGCATTGTTCTCTTACCGCCACCGAGTATAATCACATTAGAGGAATAAAGTCCGCACATGAAGTATGAGAAAAATTGGAAACTATCTATGAAGGCACAAAGAAAGTAAAACAAGCAAGAAAAAGCACGCTTGTTAAAGATTTTGAAAACTTCATCATACTTGAGGGTGAAAGTATCTCAAAAATGGTGGAAAGGCTTGACAACATAGTCAATCCTATTGTGGCACTTGGGAAAGTCATCTCCGAAGAAGACAAGGTAAAAAAGGTCTTAAATGCTCTTCCCGGTTCTTGGTCTGAAAAGGTGACGGCGATTACGGAAGCTCAAAATCTTGAAACTCTCAAGT
The DNA here is from genome assembly GCA_016081115.2 of Rehmannia glutinosa. Classification (NCBI taxonomy): domain Eukaryota; kingdom Viridiplantae; phylum Streptophyta; class Magnoliopsida; order Lamiales; family Orobanchaceae; genus Rehmannia; species Rehmannia glutinosa. The sequence continues at coordinate 30,879 of JABTTQ020000091.1, read as the reverse complement.
TTGACGAGCTCATTGGAAATCTTCTCATCTACGAAGTATATCTCAAGGAGAGGAAAATTTCCAAACCATCCACCTCTCAATCAGGTATGCAATCTATTCCTAAAGGCTTAGCATCTTATTCTAATAATACATATTATGCTAGTGATGAAGATGATAAGGAGACGGTTGTTCTTGTTCGGAAATTTGCCAAATTTGTAAATATAAATAAGGCAAGAAAATATAGATACAACTCGTGTTCAAATCACGGAAACCCGGGCACTACATAGTCGATTGCCCAAAATTAGCAGAGGAGGAGCAAAAGAAGAAAAAGCCTTTTCCCAAGAAGAAATCTCTAAAGACCGAAGCAAAAACATGGGATGAGCTCCTTGCTACATCTGATGAAGAAGAAGAAGCCGAACATGGTCTCATGGCCATAGACGATGAAAACAACAAGGTACGCTCTAACTCTTCATCTTCTTCTTTAATCGATGAATTACAATGTGATTATGATGAATTGCAATATGAATTTAGATATATGATTTGCAAATACAAGCTTTTGAAAAAGTAGTATAAAGAGCTTAAATTAGAAAAGGATAAATTATTTACTTCTTATGAATCTCTTGATCATGCTCATGCTATTACTCTGCAAAAGTTCATATTCTCGGTTTTGAAAAACAAATGCTCACAAAAGAAATTGAAATTTTGAAAAAGGATGTGCAATATTTTAATTTAAGTGCGGATAAAGTTACAAAAATTCTCGGTGCACAAAAAAGTGAGCATTCCAAACTAGGACTTGGTTACAAACCTTTTCAAAATATTTCTAATAAAAATGACCAAACTCCAACTTTCATACGTGCTAGTAGTCCTAATAATATTACTTGCTTTTATTGTGGTAAAAATGGACATTATGCAAATGATTGTAAATTGAAAAATAACTTTAGTTATTTTTGAAGACCCAAATGTCTCAAAACTAACCCCCATGGACCCCAAAATTATAGGGTACCTAAAAATAATTTTTTTATAGGTGCTAGGGGCTATAACAATTCCGGAAGATTCAAAATGGCTCGTGGACAGTGGGTGTTCATGCCATATGACCGGAAGGAGAGAACTTTTTACCAACATCAAGCTCCAAGAAGAAGGCATGGTCATGTTCGGGAATGGCAAAGGAAGAATTCTTGGAAATGGAGAAATTGATAACTCTTCTTTCTCTCTTAGTAATGTTTTATTGGTTGAAGGGCTTAAGTTCAATTTGATAAGTGTTAGCCAACTTTGTGATTCTAATTATGATTAATAAAGAAAAATGTCTTATTCTAAAAAATGATAAAATTATTTGTGAAGCTAGTAGAAAAGACAATCTTTACAAAATTTGCACAAGTGATTTGGTTAGTCAAAATGTTTCTTGTCTTGTCGCCAATAATGATTTAACAAGTTTATGGCATAGGCGACTTGAACATGTTGGATACAAAAATTTGCAAAAGATTTACAAAAACCAACATGTAAAAGGACTACCCAAATTAAATTTTGAAAAGCTTGGATTATGTGACACTTGTCAAAAAACAAATTAGCTAAAAGTAGTTTTAAGCCCAAAATAAAATTTCCACAACCAAGCCTCTACAATTACTTCATCTTGATTTGTATGGAGATATTGGCACCGAAAGTCTAAATGAAAAAAATTACACATTTGTTATAGTTGATGATTTTTCTAGATACACTTGGGCTATTTTTCTTGCAAATAAAAGTGATGCCGCTAATGAGTTTGATAAATTGTGTAGACTTATGGAGAATGAAAAAGAGGATACGATTAAATCTATAAGGAGTGACCGATGAGAGAGAATTTGATGGTGATTTTAGAATATTATGTGAAACCAAGGGTATGCACATAATTTTTCGCTCCGAGAACTCCACTACAAAATGGTGTTGCCGAAAGGAAAATCAACTCTTCAAGAAATGTGCTTAGGTCCATGCTAAATGAATTTTCAAGTCTAAAATATTTTTGGGCCGCCAACACCGCTTGCTATGTCATAAACCTGGGTATATCTTCGTCCTAATTTAAATAAAACACCTTATGAGCTTTGGAAAGGAAGAACTCCAAATATTAGTTATTTCAAAATATTTGGTTGCAAATGTTTTATTTTGAATACCAAGGATCAATTAGACAAACTTGATCTCAAGGCCGATGAAGGAATTTTTATAGGGTATTCGACAAAAAGTAAGGCATATCGGGTTTATAACAAGACGAGCATGGTGGTTGAGGAGTCTATTCACGCCAAATTTAATGAAGCCTCAAGTGTTGAAAGGATACCTAATTATGAAAGTGATGAAGAAGATGAAATTGAACCAATTGTTCCAAATAATACTCAAAGTGATCAACCTTCCACATCAAATGATCAACCTTCAACTTCCAATGCTCCACAAAAAGACAAAGGTGATAATTCGCACCCCCCATTGCGTTAAAATTCAAAGGTGATAATACAAAAGATCTCATAATTGGGGACCCTCTAGACAAGGTTATGACTAGAAGTAAATTTGTCGAGAAAGCTCTTATTTCTCAAAAAGAGCCTAAAAATACAAAGGAAGCCATTGAGGATGAAGATTGGTTTCTAGAAATGCAAGAAGAGTTAAATCAATTTGAAATAAATGATGTTTGGGAATTGGTACCTTGTCTTCCATCACAAACGATAATTGGCACAAAATGGATATTCCGAAACAAACTCGATGACCACGACAACATCGTTCGAAACAAAGCAAGGTTAGTAGCTCAAGGGTATTGTCAAGAAAAAGGTATTGACTATGATGAAACATTTGCACCCGTAGCACGTTTAGAAGCTATTCTAATTTTACTTGCCTATTCTTGTTTTAAAAATTTTAAGCTTTACCAAATGGATGTTAAATCCGCCTTTTTAAATGGTTTTATGCAAGAAGAAGTCTATGTAAAACAACCTCCGGGGTTTGAAAATTTTTCAAGACCAAATGATGTTTACAAACCTAAAAAGACCTTATATGGTTTAAAACAAGCACCCTTTGCATGGTATGATAGACTTAGCTCTTTTCTTTTACAAAATGGATTTTCAAGAGATAAAGTTGATACTACTCTCTTTGTTTTTGAAAAATGGAAAGATTGTTTATTGGTACAAATTTATGTTGATGACATTATATTTGGTGCTACTAATGAGTCTCTTTGTAAGAAATTTTCTAAGTTCATGCAAGGCGAATTTGAGATGAGCATGATGAGAAAGCTCAATTTCTTTCTTGGACTTCAAATAAAACAATGCCAAGAAGGCATTTACATATCACAATCAAAGTATACAAAATAGCTCCTAAAGAAGTTTGGAATTGAAGAAGGAAGGACCGTTGCTACTCCAATAGCAACCAACGTCAAGCTTGACAAGGATGAAAAAGGCAAGTCGGTTGATGAATTAAAATATCGAGGTATGATTGGTAGTTTAGACCCGATATTCTTCATGTCGTATACCTATGTGCTCGATTTCAAAGCAATCCCAAAGAATCTCTTATGAGTGCCGTTAAAAATTTTTTTCGATATTTGAAAGACACTATTTCATATGGCTTGTTTTATCCAAAGAATGAAAATTTTCTCTTAAAGGATATAGTGATTCAGACTATGCGGGAAATATTGATGATCGCAAAAGTACTTCCAGATCATGTCAATTTTTTGGCGATTGCCTAGTATCTTGGTTTTCAAATAAGCAAAATTGTGTATCCTTATCAACGGGCGAAACCGAATATATTTCCGCGGCCTTTTGTTGTACTCAACTTTTTTGGATGAAACAAACCTTAGCGGATTACAAATTTTCTTTTGAAAATGTTTCTATTTTTTGTGACAATACGTCCGCTATAAACATTACTCTAAATCCGGTTCATCATAACCGAACAAAATATATTGAGGTTCGATACCATTTTCTAAGGGATTGTGTTTCCAAACGAAAAATTGAGATGTGCTTTGTTCCATCTCAACATCAACTTGAGGATATTTTCACAAAACCTTTATCCGTCGAGTCTTTACGTTAATTCGAGCTCGTTTAGGTATAATGCATATCGAATAAGGTCTATGCTTGCATTTTGTACGTTTTTAAAGCTTAGGGGCGAAAAATTGCATTTTTAACTCAAAATTCGGACAGAACAAAAACTTAACTTTCAGGTACCAGTTGACAAGGAGGTCGACCGGTCGGCCAAGGCTTGGACCAGTCGGACCTCTTGTCAACCGGTCGACCATGGCTCATTTCTGGTTTAAGTCAGTTCTGTCCATTTCTTCAGCTTATTTCGCATCCCTTCGCCCATTTCACACACAAATCACTCAAAATAATTTGTTCTTGCAAATTCTACATTATTGGACTTATATTATGCGTATATCTTCCATTTTATTTATCTTCTTCGATCAATTGGTAAGTGTAATTCCCTCTATTATCTCAATTGGTTTGAACCCTTGAGATTGTGTTTTTACTTGATGAATTGGTGACATTCTTGTATAATCGTGTTGGAAATTATGAATGTTAATGAATTGAGATTGTAGAATTGTGATTGGTGTTGATTTTTGGGGCATGATTACATTTACAAATATTATATATACTTCGATTTTATTCTACGCATGCCAAGTATTCGATAAAATGTCACACTGAAAATTTCATCCTTTATGTGAATATCTTGTTTTCCAATGTCTTATATATTTATAGAGATCATGTTTTATCATTCAAATGAGCTTCTACAAACCTTCTTCTCAAAATTTCCCTTACATTTTGGAATTTTAAGCTTTATATTCAAAAGCATGATAATTGGATTCAATGCGCACTTTGATATATATTTATGATGTTTTTATCGTGCTAATAGTCTTTTTGATGATTCCAATGGGGGAGAAAAATAGAATAAGCTCATAAGCTTATGTTTAGATCAAAGAAGCTAGAAAAAGCTCACGAAAAAGCTATAAGTCAGGATGAAAAAGCCAAAAGCTGAGGATGAAACCTAGTCCAAAGGATGCAAAATGGGCTTTTACATATGACTAATGATTTCTTTTTGACAGGAGGAGCTTTTAAGCTCTTGAAATTCAAGTTATAATTATAAAAGCTGAGCTTTTAGCTTTTAGTTGGTTGCTTCTATGCCTATTTTTGATTTATATGTTGATAAGGGGAGCTTTTATAAAATGTTTTGAATTTTTTTTGCTCCTGTCCTTATGATTCTTAATCATGAAAAGCGTCGGCTAAAATGGATAGTTGTTTTTCACCGGAAAAACTTGTTTCGTTTTTTAAATTGACCTCCCAAAATTGTTTTGGTTTGTAATCATCAAAAAGGAGGTGAATGTTGGATAAATATTTTTATCGTAATTTTGATGATTTCATTTAACTGAGTTTTTCACCAAAACAATGTCTCCAAATGTTGTCCAAATACTCCAAATTGATTTAAATAATTTTTACTAATTTTTCGGAGTATTTATTGAAGTTTATTTTTGACAAAAATTGGACAACACTTCTGTTTCGAGGCCAACCGATCTCCATAGAGGGCATCCCGTGCCTGAAGATTGATTTTCAAAATAGAATCGAAACAAAACAAAAAGAGCTCCAGGTCGACCGGTCGAACCTGAGGTCGACCGTTGTGGTCAACCTGGTCGACCGGTGCCTGGAACATTGAAATTTTGGCTCAAACTTCTTTGTCTCAGTTTTTAAAGGAGTGGACCGGTCACCATGAGGGTGGACCAGTCGAACAGGTGGTCGACAGGTCCAACCCCTCTTGGACCGGTCCACCAGTGTATTTTCAAAGCATATTTGATTTTTACGTATTTGAAGTCAACTGATCGACCTAAAGTTTTATCAGTAAACTATCCGTTGCACAATAGACAGCTTTTCATGAAATTAAGGGATTGATTTATAACAACTATATTCTCCATTTGATTTGCAATTTTTTTTACAGATTTCAATTTCCAAGGAGAAGCCTATAGCTGGGATTCAAATCCAAGACCTCTCCTATAAATAGATGAAGAATTGAAGTAACAAAACACAAGCAATACAAACACAAGCAAACTTCTTGTTCTTAACTTTCATATTCTTGTTGTATTTTGCCTAAGTCTTTCACTTGCAAATCTTGAGTACTAGGCTTGATTCTTGATTACACTTGCACTTCAAAAGTTGTATACTTCATTTGAGTGGTAATCTTGAATTGTTTTCAATCATCCAAAATAAGACATCCTTGTTAGTGTTCTTGTGGTAAGAGCATACTTGGGTGATTCTAGGTGTTGCAGAGTGTGATACTCTTCATTGGTGTAAGAAGATTGTGGTAATCTTCATAGATGGTGTTGTAAGAAGAGTGAGGTGCTCTTAAAGGTAAAGTTTGTAATAGTTTGGTATCTATTAATAAACTTTTTCTTTTTTCAAAATCCACTCCGGACATACCGGGGTGGTAGAAGATTAGGCCCTAGGTGGGTTGAACTTCTATAAATCATCGCGTGTTGTTTATATTCCCGCACTTTCATTTGGTCATCATTCTCATATTCGAAAAAGAGGGCGAAAATCGAAAAATCATGATAATCTATTCACACCCCCTCTAAATTATTGTAGCCACTTGGACTAACAATAAGTAACTTGTGTTTGTATTTAGTGTAGAGGTGTGTTCCGTCTACACTAATCACTAGACGATAGTGTAAAAACCATCGACACATGGCTTGAAAGCCTAAAATACATACAACAATGTCTTCACTTCACTCTCACTAGGTTTAACGTGTTGCCACTCAACCACTGTACCAGGGTTATATTTCTGCAGCGCCTCCATAAACTTTAACAAATAACAACAAGAGGTCTCCCAAGTACCATACACATTTTTACGGGCACGTTTCATCAAATGTCATGCTTTATCATATGAAATATTATAGTCATACTTGTCTTTAATATTTAGTTGGACATACTTAATACCACAAGATGGATCACACTTTACCATCCCCTTAGACCATCAACAATAAAATTTCTATCTAAATTGGCATGATCCACAGAAACATCATTCATTAAACAACAGTGAGGAGATCCATATTTTGTGATCTTCCACATGGAAAGTTTTTTGTTGAAACTCGCTCTCAACCACCAGTTGCACTACTGGGAAGACAAACTAGACATTACAGAAGTTCCAGAGTTATGTTTGCATAAAACTTTCCACAAAATTGGTGTGCTTTCAACAACCTTGAATTCTCGTTTCACCCAACACACATGGTAATCTTTAACTGCACTTTGCACATGTTTTTTATCTGTAAATATTATTCCTTTACACAACACACCAGCCTCAAAGTAATAGAATTGTACATACGAAGGAATACCAACAGAGTCACCGCATACATCTGGGTAGCCTGAGTCGAAGAATGAAATTTTGGAACTAATCCTATAATTACCACCTGGATTGTTATGATTATTTGTCATAAAAAATACTTAGGGATGGCAAAATCCCCGTCGAGAACCATCTTTGTTGGTACCCGAATAAAATAATGCGAAAAATTGATTCAGGAATGGGATGGGATGGGGATGATATTTCTATACCCTCCATTCCCATCGCCGATCTCCGTACATATTTAGATAAAACGGGAATTCCCGACCCCATCACCATTTTCCAAATATATATTATATGTATCTATTTTTAATATTAATACTATTTATAATGCTTTATATTATTAATTCTAAAAATTAAAACTCTTAAGTCTGTATAAGTTTACTTGTTCTCATTCTTTCTTTTACAAATTAGGGATTTATGTTTTTTTTTTAAATTAGATATTTTAAGTAATTTATTTTATAGATTTTTTATTAATAAATACAAAATGGGGCACCCGATGCCCCACGGGGATTCCTTATCCCTATCTCAGATGCTCAAAGCGGGTAATAGTAAGGGAATATTATTTGAGATGAGATTAAGCGACATACCATCCCCGTCCCCACCCATTGTCATCCCTAAAAATACTGATAGAAGTAATTTCTGTTTCTCGCTTAAAAAAACAGATAGCATAGGAAAAAGAGATATTTTTAATGAAATGAAACGTATAAATATACTTACAGATAAATGCTCGTAAATGACACAAAATATGCTCATAGAATCTTGCAAGTGTTGTTTATGGTGTTTCGATTTTCTTGAAAATTGGACAGAATAATGGAACATAATTTTTAAAGTCGAGACTAGTATTGAATACTATCTCTAGAATACGACATTGCCCCGTACAAAAAATGCCAACGGTTCGGGCAATCCTCTCTAAAATACAACGACTTTATAAAGTTAGCGACACTTGCAAAACTTAAACTTGCAGTGAACTAATTAAGGCCTTGTATGGTTGTGTTTCCAACACCAATTTTCCACTTTCCAACTATTTGAAAAATGGGTTTATATTTGTTTCAAAAGTTTTCAATAGAAATGAAGTCATTTCCAGTTTTCACTTTTTTATGGAAAATATTCTTTTGAAAACAAAACTAAATAATTTTTCATTCCAATTATGCAAACCTAGGTAAAAATACACTACAATCAAGCAAACCTATGTCAAAAATACATTTGAAAAACTATAACCAAACATATTCTCATTTTCAGACAGAAATTCAGATAACAAACCAAATATATTCCCAATTCTCACACGAAAATCAGTAAAGTTTGAAAATTCATTTTCCAACACTAGAAACTGGACTCGGAAATACATCCATACACGCCCTCAGAACTTTCAAAATTACAAAAAGAAGAAGAGAATGAGATAATATGCTAAAAATGCAGATTGATTTGTGTAAAATGAACATCCTAGGGGCCTGTTTTATGTGAAATTCGGATGCCATTCAAAATAGGTGCATCATTTGGTCCAGTCAATCTTGACTGTTCGATCGTGCCTTCTAATTAATAGTCGCGATCTGATGCTCCAAATCGCTCTCTCCGATGGTCCACAACCTTCTGCTTGCACCCCTAGACATTGAATACGTCTAGTCACTAGCGCCCAGTCAGCAACCATCGAACAGGCACACACAATCAACGCCCTTGTACCTGCCACACGGCGCATTCTGGATGATTCTGCCATGTCACTGCCATGCAAGGCGCCCTGCCATGTCATCGAGCTACTGGATCGAACTTTGGTTTGCTTTTTTTAAAACTTTAAGTCTTCTCAAAGCTCCTCGTGTGCGAAGTGCAAAATGCGTCTCTAAAGCGCCCAATGCGCTAAGTGCGACTTGCGCGGGATCGAGCAAGATCTAGCTCTGGCTCGAACGTTGCTCCACACTGTCCTCAGTGCTCTTTGAGCTAGCCGAAGGCTAGTAAAAATTTACTAGGTCCACTAAGGTTTACCATATGGAGCTTCACATGATTACTCTTTATTATTGGTCAAGTTCTCTATAAACAAGTCAAGCATTTGAAATGATTTCCATGAGGGATATGTCTTTCTACATTCCCACCCTTTTATATTTCCATATATAAAAGGCATTTAAGTGACTTATTTTATGCAATAATTTCTCATTGATCACCCAAAATTGGTTTTGAGAAATTCAAAATGCTAAATTCATGCGGTGTAGATTATGATTATATCATTTATTTTCCACAACTAATAAATGATCTCACTTAAATAATTGGCCAAAATTGGGTTAAAACCCATTTTTCCTAAACCAAATTCCAACAATCCCCCACATGAATGAACATTAATGTATGCATGTATGCAGACTCATTCAAAAGTTCTGACGAACTATTATTGCATCAGAATATGTATCTTATGGCTTTGAACCTTTCTTAGTAAAATACTATTGGATTTACTAGTCTGATTAGTGACACGATGTTTTGAACTATTCAGCCATTTGTGTAAACTAAGACAACATTACTTACACAACAACAGTTCTAACACGTTGTTCTCATGTTGAGTCCATTCGTCCCTTGACCATATCTTAGATTCATAATTGTTACAAGTAGAAGCGACCAATACTTCTCACTTACATGTGTGATCTCCTATAAAGAGTATCCTGTCATACTCCACCTTTTAGGTATAAGAATCATTAAAAAATAAACTTAACCTCTCCACACTCTGCAAGGATTTTTCACTTGGACGTTCTAGGAATGAGCAGAAATAGATTTCAAGTGTTCAAATTTAACATTCATACTTAGTTGTCCCATTGAACTATGGTCTTAGGATCTCCAATTCACAATGTTAGGATACCATTATGAACATTCTCATTTTGTGAATTTTAAACACATTCCCTTAATAACTTGTACATTTGATTTATACCTTTTGTTAACGGATCCGCTAGATTTTCCTTTGACTTTACATAGTCAACCAAAAAATAACCCCATTCAAGATCAATTGTCTAATGATATTATGTTTTCCACGAATATGTCTAGACTTACCATTATACATACTACTTTGTGTCCTTCCAATTGTTGTTTGACTATCACAATGTATCAATACAACAAACACTGGTTTATTCCAACAAGGAATATTTTCTAAAAAATTTCTAAGCCATTCAACTTTTTCTCTAGTTTTATCCACTACAACATAAATGACATTAGGTAACACAAATTTTGTAGCACTTTTTGCATAAGGTACATATGTAACACATGTTTGTAATACTTTTTACATTACAATATTTATGTAACACTTTTGTAGCATTTTATCAATATGTAACACTTATATATAACACTTTTATATAAGTAACACTTTTTAAGTATCACTTTTTTGTTATTTCTTTTGTAACGCAAATAGGTAACACTTTTATCAATATGTAACGCTTACATGTAACACTTTTATATAAGTAACACTTTTTGAGTATCACTTTATTTTATTTCTTTTGTAACGCAAATATGTATTACTTTATTTAAGAAGCACTCTTGGAAACACTATATTTTATTGATTATAACACTTTTTAAGCTATATTTTAGTAACACAAAATTATATAACTATTATTAAATCATGTCAAAGATTTATTTAATTAATTGATGTCACCAAACCTAAAAATTGTAGACATCATGTACTCTATTTTTTTAACTGAATTTTTGTTTTCTTTTTACAAAGTATTTTAGTTTTGATTTTATTTTTTTATTTTTTATGAAGGCAATTAATTCCGTCTTAATACCCATGTAAAATACGCATGTATATATTTTATTATTATTATTTATTTATTTTTTAATTTTTACTAACGGAGACCAATTTCATCATTAACCTTTTTTATATATTTCTTTTACTTTTTTAAAAAAAATTACCAATGAGAATCGATGTTGTCGGTAATTACTAGGAATTTTTTCCGTCGGTAAATTATTTTTTCATTATTTTCTTTATTATTTATTTTTTTTACTGTTAGAACTTTTTTATCTATCGGTAAATTAATTTTATATTTTTATATATTTTTTATTTTTACTGATTGAATATTTATCAGTCGATAAATTTATTTTATATATTTTCGATATTTTTAATTAGTTGTGTCCTTTAATATATAATATAATATGATTTTCAAACTATATACTATACAATATAAAATTTGATATATACAGTGTATAATATAATTTAATACATATATTATAAAATATAATCTTTATTATATAAAATATATTATATATACATAATATATATATATATATATATGTGTGTGTGTGTGTGTGTGTGTATGTGTATATATAAAACAAAGCAAAAGTTGTAATAAGAATCAACTTAGCTTAGTGACAAATTGCCACTTCCATACATAACATGTCGTGGGTTGAATCTACTTGGTGGCAAAAATAATATTTCTATGAAGTGCTACAAAAAAGTGTTACATAAGATTCATATGTAACACTTTAGAAGTATTATTTTTTAAAAGTGTTACAAATATAAAAAGTGTTACATAAGATTCATATAAAACACTTTAGAAATATTGCTTCAAAGTATAACTTAATGTAACACTTAGAAAAAGTGTTACTAAAAGCTAATAAAAGTGATACCTTAGATTATAGGTAGCACGGGCAAGTCAAATACCATAAAAGTGCTACCTATTGTCTATAATAACATTTTATGGCCATTAGGTAACATTTTTTGAGTGTTACCTAATGTCATTTATGTTGTAATGATCTAAAGTAATAAACTTGAATTCTATAGTGGATCGAGCTATACACTTTTGTTTAGAAGATTTCCATGACACCACTCCTCCACCAATTGTGAATACATAGCCACTTATGGACTTTGAGTCTTTTGTGTCTGATATCCAATTAACATCACAATATCCTTATAATACTGTTGGATATCTCTTATAAAGTATTTCATAATTAATTGTATACTTTAAATATCTGAGTACCCTTGTCAAGACTTTCCAGTGATCCTTAATAGGTTTACTTAATTGTGAACTTACTTAGCTTACTCACTGAATATGCAACATATGGACGTGCACAATTATTAAAGTATATCATACTGCAAATTATCTTTGAATATTCCAGCTGAGAAACTGATTCTCCTCTATTCGTAGCTAAGTATACACTAAGATCTACAGGTGTCTTAGTCGGAGGACTGTTAAAAGTATTAAACTTTTATACAATTTATTTTTGTTTAAATCTCCAATCAACTAATATTCTACATATTTTTCCTATGCCTTCAAAAATATAAAAATAAAAAAAACGCTTTTATTAAAAAAATACTGTACACTAATTATATATATTTTGAAAACATACACTAATTATATTTATAATTATATAAATCAAATAGCAACTTAACTGTTTCAATTTTGCTCTCAAAATAAACCGTTTCAATGTACATTTTAATTCATATAAAGATGTTTTTATTATTTAAAAAGTAAATATGTAAAGCTAAAACCGAAATGGTGTAGTAGAAGTTAAGAATTAATGGTGGGAAAGAGAGCGTGTGAAGCGGAGGAAATTTAGGAGGGAAGGGAGAGTGGCAGCAGAGAAGGGGACAAAAAGGTACGGCGGAGGAAATCGCGGTATAATATGCAGGCGGTGCTCATCTTCTCCCTCCGTCTCTCTCACACACACCAAGAGACAGTCACAGACACCTAAAAGCAACGTTGGGCTCGAGAAATTGCCTCGTCATTCAAGTGATACAGAAAAATAAGCACTGTGACGTGGGATATCTCTCTCCTCTCTCGTTCTCTCTCTAGCCTCATGCACTAGATCTCCGCTGTAACACACTTTTTTAATTTACAGATCACCTCCACCACCGCGCATACAGAGACAGAGTCAGAGAGAGTGGATAACTTCATAATACTTGCGTCCTGTATGCGTGACCTCACGCACCTTGTTATCCACTGTGTGTTTTATTTACCACCTATGAAGCAATAATACACCATACGGATACGATCCGACACGATATAAAAATACATTATATTTGGAAATTTTCAGGATGCAATATGGATTCAATACGACACGATATAAAAATACATCATGTTTGGAAATCTTGAGGATACAAATAAGATGTATATATACATATAAACTTATATATTTTTATATTATTGAAAACATAGAAGTAATAAATACAAATAAAAAACATTGTTTTAAGCTTAAAACTAAAATTTTATAATACTCAAATCTGAAATGTGATAACTCACATAAGTACATAGAAAATATCGTATCCAATACGTATTAGATATACCATCCTCACAGAAGTGCCCGTATTTTTTAGTTCACCACTATGTTTTGCTTCCCTTTATTATTTTGTCAAAATGAGAAGTCAAATTGATGAACAACCACTCATATTGTTAAATATATATATATATATATATATATATGTGTGTGTGTGTGTGCGCGCGTGTGTAAGATTTTACATAAGTTATAAAATAAATATGTTTGTATGGGCTCACTTTTGAGATGGACTTTTGGATCTCAAAGCCAATTTAAATAATATTTTATGTTTGATAGTTAATTTAAAATGGGCTTTTGGATAGGTCACTCCTCCAAAAAATCCATTACAAAAAAGTTAAAATTGTACATAGGTTTTTTGAAAAATCACTTATTAAGAGGTACATTTTATTGAATGGACTTTTGCATACAAGTGATCCCAACATGTACTTAATTTTTTTACACAAATGGGTGGTTGTGATTTTGAATGAATTAACACCGAAACTTCTTTGCTAAAAAATAAATAAATAAATAAACAATGAAACTTAAAATAAATCAAAGAATAACTTCAATCTCAACTTCATCCCGAGTCACATTCTAAATTTGTGATCACCGATTATTGTGGTGTGACAATATTGATGTCATATCCATAATCCATGAATCAAAATTTTTATCTTTTTCCTTTGTCCGGTCTTATATTCGAACTTATTATCCTCACTCCATCGAAAAACAAAATAAAAAATTATATTAAGTTTGTATCATGATATAGCTGGATTATTAACAATACGATTTTACTCTCCAAATACCATCAAAATATCAAACTGGCCAAAAGATCCGCGTCCTTTTATTTGGTACACGACTGTGACTCAAACTCTGTGTCTGAGCAACCAGCATGCGAATTCTTTGTTGAATTATTAGCTAGATATATTAAAGTAAAATAGTTCTAGTATATTCTATGCATGAATAGGTGAATTCATGTATGTGATTTTTGGTTTTGTGCATGAATGGAGATAGGTGAATGTATGAAAATTAAATATTGATGCATGCTTAAGTGTATGTTTATCTTGGATATCACCTATAAATACCTTTGTTATGGAGTCATTTGAAGAAGTGAAGAAAGTGATAATAAAATAATATAAGTTTTCCGTTCTATTTTCTTGTGTGTGTGAGTTATTTGTAATATATGCTTTCCAATTTCTAACAAATTGGTATCAATAGCCACTTGTGTTTGGAGACCAAAGCTTGAAGAAAAATGTCAAACGGAACACCATTTGTAGTTCCATCACTCACCAAAGAAAATTATGATAATTGTGTATTAGAATGAAAGCCTTGATTGGAGCCTATGAAGTATGAGACCCTGTGGAGAAAGGTCTTGAAGGGGATGATGCAACCGCCAAGAAGAAAGACCAAAAGGCGCTCACACTCATCCATCAAAGTTTGGATCAGAAGATGTTCGAGAAAGTTGCTACGACAACTACCTCCAAGCAAGCATGGGAAATTCTTCAAGCCTCTTTTAAAGGAGTTGACAAAGTAAAAAAGGTCCATCTTCAAACATTAAGAGGTGAGTTTAAATCTCTACACATGATAGATTCCGAGTCTATTTCGGATTACATTTTAAGAGTTTTGGCTATTACCAATCAAATGAAGAGTTTTGGCAAAATTTTGAAATCTTTGGATCCAAAATTTAATTATGTTGTTGTTGCCATTGAAGAGTTCAAAGACTTGGACACCATGTCCGTTGATGAACTTGCCGGATCTTTGCAGGCTCATGAAGAAAGATTGAAAAAACCGGTTTAAGAATCGATGGAACATGCTTTGAAAGCAAAGCTATCTTTGAAAGAGAAAGAGACGAACCAAGGCACGTCCTAAAGAGGTCGAGGACGTGGAGGATTTCGTAGACAAGGCCAAGGTAGAGGTCGAGGTCATGGAAGAGGGGGACGAGGTGACAAATACACCTCAAACAATAATGACACAAGCCAAAACTTCAATCAAGGAAGAGGTCGCGGACGAGGTAGAGGCCCGAGAGGTGGAGGATATAGGCCAAATCAACCAATGTATGACAAATCAGAAATCGAGTGTTATAATTGTCATCGCTTCGGTCATTATACTTGGGAATGTCGAAGTAACATAGAGGAGACAAGTAATCTTATGGAGAGCAATGATAAAGGAGATGTAGATCCCACTTTGCTTCTTGCTTGCAAAAATAATCAAGATGAGAAGGGGAATCAATGGTATCTTGACTCCGGTGCAAGTAGTCACATTTGTGGAAAGAAAGATTTGTTCGTAGAACTGGATGAATGGTGGTGATATAACTTTTGGAGATTCTTCAAAAGTTTAAGTCAAAGGGAAAGGTACAATTTTGATTCGATCAAAAGATGGAAGCCATCAATTTATTTCTAATGTCTTTTATGTTCCGGCCATGAAAAGCAACATTTTGAGTTTGGGACAACTGTTGGAGAAAAATTATGATATACACTTGCAAAATAGAAGTTTGACCATGAAAGATGAAAATGGGAGATTGTTGGCCAAGGTACCTATGACGAAGAATAGATTGTTTTTGCTAAACATTCAAAATGACGTCTCAATGTGCTTAAATTCTTGTTTTAAAGATGCATCTTGGCTATGGCATTTGAGGCTTGGACACTTGAACTTTGATGGCCTCAAAATGATGAGCAAACAAAGAATGGTGAAAGGATAGCCTTCCATAAATCATCCAAATCAACTTTGTGAAGGATGTCTTTATGGCAAGCAAGCTAGAAAGAGTTTTCCGAAGGAGTCTATGTCTAGAGCTCAACATCCACTGGAGTTGATATACTCAGATGTTTGTGGACCTATCAAGCCATCATCACTTGGTAAGAATAATTACTTCGTGCTTTTTATTGATGACTATTCTCGGAAAACTTGGGTGTACTTTTTTGAAGGAAAAATCGAAGTGTTTAAAACCTTCAAAAGTTCAAGCGATGGTAGGAAAACAAAGTGGTACCAAATAAAAACTCTTGATCGACAGGATGTGGTGAATTCACTTCAAATGAATTCAAAAATTTCAGTGAGAAAAATGGTATTCATCGTCCCATGACAACTCCATATTCACCACAACAGAACGGAGTAGCCGAGCAAAAGAATCGGACTATTCTTAACATGGCGAGGAGTATGATGAAAAGCAAAAATATGCCGAAGGAGTTTTGGGTCGAAGCTGTTTCTTGTGCAATCTACTTGATGAACAGATGTTACACTAAAAGTGTGCATGGAAAAACACCTCAAGAAGCCTGGAATGGCTATAAACCAATTGTTTCACACTTGCGGGTTTTTGGAAGCATAGCCTACACACATGTTATTGTTGAGAAAAGAACCAAACTTGATGATAAGAGTGCAAATATATCTTCATAGGCTATGATCTAAGTTCCAAAGGCTACAAGGTGTACAATCCGAACAATGGAAAAATTGTGATAAGCCGAGATGTCGAGTTCGATGAAGAAGGTGTTTGGGAATGGAATGATCAAAAGAAAAATGAACAATATAGTCCATTCTTTGATGATGATGAAGAAGAAGGCCCGACTCAACCTATTACACCACCATCAATGCCACCACCACAAAGTGCTCAAGTTGATGATCCAAGTTCGAGTGAAGTTCCTCGAAAATTTAGAGGCCTGCGTGAAATATATGATGTCACCAAAGAAGTAAGAAATTTGAGTGATTTTACTCAATTTTGTTTATTTACTGGATTCGAGAACTGTGAGTTATGATGATCTTGCTCATGATGAAAAATGGAGAAATGCTATGAATAACGAAATAAAAGCGATCGTGAAAAATGATACGTGGGAGCTAGCATCACTACCTAAAGGTAAAAACACGATCGGTGTGAAGTGGTTGTACAAAATAAAAAGAAATGCAAAAGTCGAGATAGAAAAATATAAAGCCAGATTAGTGGCAAGGGGGTACAAGCAGAAACTGGCATTGACTATGATGATGTATTTGTGTCCATTGCTCGCCTTGAAACTATTCGGTTGATCATTTCCCTTGCAGCCCAAAATCATTGGAAAATTCACCATTTAGACGTGAAGTCTGCTTTCTTGAATGGGTTTTTGGAGGAGGAAGTATACATTGATCAACCTCCGGGATATGTGATGAATGGTCAAGAAGATAAAGCCTTGAAATTGAAAAGGGCTCTTTACGGGTTAAAACAAACCCCTCGTGCATGGAATAGCCAAATTGATCGCTATTTCCAAGTAAATGGTTTTTCGAAATGTCCACATGAACATGCTCTCTATGTAAAAATGAACAAAAATGGTGATATGTTACTTGTTTGTTTGTATGTGGATGATTTGATTTTTACAGGAAATAATCCAAAGACATTTGGTGATTTCAAGAGAGCTATGTCAAAGGAATTTGAGATGACGGACATTGGCTTAATATCTTATTATCTTGGGATTCAAGTAAAGTAACAAGATGATGGAATTTTTGTATCTCAAGAAGGATATGCCAAAGAAATTCTCAAGAAGTTTGAGATGGAGAATTGCAAATCGGTAAGCACCCCCATGGAATGTGGAGTGAAAATGTATTTCCATGAAGATGGTGAGAAAATTAATTCCACATATTTTAAAAGTCTTGTTGGAAGCTTGAGGTATCTAACTTGTACGAGACCAGATATTCTTTTTGGTGTTGGACTTGTAAGTCGTCACATGGAAGCTCCTACTATATCACATTTGAAAATTGCCAAAAGAATACTTCGGTACATTAAAGGTACAGTTGATCATGGAATTTTCTATACCTCCTCTCATAATTTCAAGCTTGTTGGCTATTGTGATAGTGATTGGGCCGGTGATGTTGATAGTCGCAAAAGTACAACCGGGTTTGTTTTCTTTATGAGAAGTTCGACATTCACTTGGAACTCTAAGAAGCAGCCGATTGTGACACTTTCTACTTGTGAAGCGGAGTATGTTGCAGTGACTTCTTGTGTTTGTCATGCTATTTGGTTGAGAAGTTTGTTGAAGGAGCTTAGTTTATCATAAGAAGATTCGACGGAGTTTTATGTGGATAATAAGTCTGCTATTGCTTTGGCAAAAAACCCGGTGTTTCATGACAGAAGCAAACACATTGATACGTATCATTTTATTAAATGACCACATATCCAAGAAAGAAGTGAAGCTTGAGTTTGTGAAGTCCCAAGACGAAATTGTTGATATCTTCACGAAGCCCTTGAAGTTTGATGTTTTCAAGAAGTTACGATTTTCTCTTGGAGTAATGAATCTAGCTTAAGAGGGAGTGTTGAATTATTAGCTAGATACATTGAAGTAAAATAGTTCTAGTATATTCTATGCATAAATAGGTGAAATTCATGTATGTGACTTTTAGTTTTGTGCATGAATGGGGATATGTGAATGTATGAAAATTAAATATTGATGCATGCTTAAGTGTATGTTCATCTTGGATATCACTTATAAATACCCTTGTTATGGAGTCATTTGAAGAAGTGAAGAAAATGAATAAAATAATATAAGTTTTCCCCTCTATTCTCTTGTGTGTGTGAGTTATTTGTAATATATGCTCTCCAATTTCTAACATTTTTGATCATCAATCAGACTATTTGATGTAGAATGGACAACCTAGGCGCATCAACATTCAACACTATCACCATAAATTCTCATGCACAAGGTAATTCATTGATGCATCTTGATACAAACTAGCTAGCCTAACGTGTATATATTGTATTTCACGTCCCTTCAAACTAAATAGTAATTGAATAATTTTTGGACCATATTCATATATTACGAAACTTATTAAAATGGATTATGAACAAAGATAATGTTATAGTCATTTTGTATTTGTTTAAGACTTTAGGCAAAGTATTTTCTCAAATCACAAACGCAAAAGACCCCCACCCCCCTTGTATTTCATATTTCTGGCAAAATCTCTTTTTGTGCATCCACTTAATTAATATGTCAAACCCCGCTATGCACCTTCTATTTTTAACAAATTATTTTGTGTTTTGTCATATTTTACCAAAAAATCCAGGCGCCACATTACATGTAGCAGTCTAGGTTATTTGATGTTGATTACAATGTTACAGAATGAGGGAATGCCTTCAAAATGGCAAATTACAGAAACAGAAAATTACAGAAATTGAGCTAACTATTACAATCGTTTAATAGAACTTCCGGAAGCTTGTCGAGATGAATCTCTTTCCGCCAAAGCAATTACGTCCCGGCTAGTGCTCACGGTTTGACGTATTGCTTCCAAAGATGAAACGAACGTCTTACGTAGTAGCACCACTAACACGAAGCACTGCGAACTAGAAATGTCTTTGAATCTTGGTTCTTTGGACTTAGGGAGAATGCGAGAATATATGAGTGTATGCTTTTTATGGAGTAAGAATTCTCAGAGTTCTCAAACTCGCAATGCACAAAATGGTATATATAGTCAACCAATCCACCTGGCAGGAAAAAACTGGTAGTGGGCATTAATCACTTGTAACAACCAGGTGTTACACCCCACTCTTGCATAACAATCGAGATAGTGGGCTAACTTCGGTGACCACCACTGCGAGTTACAACTCCAACAATCCACACGAATCCGGACACCTACAATGTCCGATTCATTGGGCTCAACAAATCCAACGATCCACTCGAATGGCTTGACCAAGCCCATTTTCGAGTGGCAAAACTTTAGTAGACCAGGGCGGACCGGCCCGGCCCCGGGCCAGGCGGGCGGCGCGGCGTGTGTGGCCCACTTGTGATCATCCACTTGTGTTATAGTTTATACAACAAATAACACCTTCTAGTAAATAAACTAGGATAAACTATGATTTGTATTCCATGTGGGATAAGGCATAAGCCTTTCATCTCTCTTTAAATAATCTTTACATAATGCCCATTTACGTGGCTACCTTCGTGTATTAATTTCTCACTCACCGAAATTCGGTTTGAGAAATAAAAATACTACGAACATCTACTCGAACGTTGATTAATAATATATAGTTTAATTCCTCGAGATTAAATATTTAGCCACCGAAAAATTGGTCAAAGTCGGGTCGACACCCACTTTATCAAAACCAAAATTTCCAACATTTGAAATAAAAGTTTTGCCACTAACTATTGATTTGGCAGCTAAGATCGATCTATCCTTAAAGTAAGTCAAGATTTACTACTAACTTGTCTAACGGCCCTACGTACAAGTTAGGCTATTGGTCAAATTAAGGATATGAATCAATCAAACCTAATACTTTGACTACTTGTTGATCAGTATTACTCAACTCAAAAAATTGTTGGTAATATACTTCTTGCCGTTGGAAATTGGTTTAGGAAAAATAAGTTTTGACCCGATTTTGACAATTATTTAAGTGGTATTATTTATTAGTTGTGGAAAATAAATAATATAACCTTATTCTACACCGCGGGCAAATGAATTTATCATTTTTAATTTCTCAATAATAATTTCGGGTGAATGAGGAATTAATACATAAATTAAGTCACTTAAATGTCTTTTGTATATGAAAATATGAAAAAGTAGGAGTGTGGAAAAACACATCCCACATGGAAAACATTTCAAATACTTGATTTTGTTTATATAGAGTTTCACCAATAATAAGGAGTAATCATATGGATCTCCTTATGGTACACCATATTGGACCAAGTCAATTTTGACTAGCCTTTGGCTAGCTCAAAGAGCACCAAAGACGGTGCAGAGCACCATTTGAGCCGGAGTCGGGCTCGGGCCCTGGCACACTTAGTCGCATTGGGCGCTATAGAGGTGAATTTTGCACTTCGCACGTACGCATCATAGCGATGAGCTTGCTCCAGTGGCTCGATGACGTGGCAGGGCGGCTCGCGTGGCAATGACTTGGTAGAATCATCCAGAACACGCCATGTGGCAGGTACAAAGGCATTGACTGGATGTGTTTGTTCGATGGTTTCTGACTGGGCGTGTCTGTTTAGTGTGCAGGGGTGCATGCAAAAGGTTGTGGACCTTCATAGAGAAGCACTGGACCATCAGACCGCGGTTGTTAATCAGAAAACACGATCGAACAGTCCAAATTGATCCAGATCAAAGGATGCACCTATTCTGAAAGGGCATCGAATTTCTATAAAAGTAGACCCCAGGATATTCATTTTACACCAATCAATCTGCATTTTTAGCATTCACCATATATTTATTCATCTTTGGAAGAAATATACATCACTGCCCTATGGGAGTTTGAATATATTGTCCTTTGCCTGATGGAGGTAAATGTACACAGATATATTCCCAAAGGGTGCTAAATTTTTGCAATATGAGAACTCTAATTTCGGGCCATATGCCTTTTCACATGTTGTCTTGCACGAAGCTTCGTCACATTTGATGATGACTTGTGCATTAGTAGTCGCCTTGTTTGGTTGAAGAGCAATGCCCATGAAAAACATGACGAGAAACACCAACACAAGGCCACGTCCCGATATTCTTATATATTTTTATTAGAATAATGTAAAAGTATATCTGCATTTTTAGCATATTGTCTCATTCTCTTCTTCTTTCTGTAATTTGAAATTTATTTAACACGATTAAAAAAATAGTGAATTTGGATTTATTACCAACGTTTAAAACAGATTCACAAGATAAGAGCGAAATTTTTGTTGAAGCTAAAATGGCTAAAGCATTGTTCCATTCGGTGACAAGAAGTACTACACCTCTTGAGTTAATTCACACATATGTGATTTAAAACTTGTGCACACTCGAGGTGGAAAAAAATACTTAATAACTTTTATCGATGATTGCATAAGGTATTGTTATGTATATCTTTTGACAAGTAAAAATGAAACTTTAGTAGCTTTTAAGACTTATAAGAATGAGGTTGAAAATCAACTTAACTTAAAGGTTAAAATGATTCAAGTGATCTGAGATGGACAAAGATGTAGCTCCATTTGAAGAATTTTGCTCAGAAACGGGAATAATTCATCAAACAATGGCTCCATAATCACCTTAATCAAATGGTGTTGCTGAACGCAAAAAATCGTACTCTTAAGAAGATGATGAATGCGATGTTAATAAGTTGTGGCTTATCCCAAAACATGTGAGGAAAGCTATACTTTCACCAAACTACATTCTTAATAAAATACCACACAGAAGTAAATATGAAACTCCATATAAGTTATGGAAAGGTCGTAAACCATCTTACAAAACTACTACAAAAATGCTGATAGACACCGATTTTAATCCGCTGTCTATTAGTAAAATAACCGCTATTAGAGACATTGGTGTTAAAAGTCGAACTTTTTGACAGCGGTTGAGAACCGTGTCGTTCCTTGAAATACACCGGTTTTAAACCAGTGTCGTAGAGATAAAATATCCGCTTTCTAAGGCCCTGATGTTAAAAGTTTATGTATTTGACATCAGTTTGAAACCGATGTCTTCTGATGAATAGACACCGCATCAAAACACCGGTTTTAAACCGGTATCATTTCATCTAAAGACACCGGCTCGAAACCGGTGTCTATGGTGAACAGACATCGCTGGTTCACACTGGTTTTAAGCCGGTGTCGTTTAATTCAAAGACATCGCATCAAAATCGCTGTCTTAATGCTTTTAGAAGCAGTTTTAAAAGAAAATAATCCATATCAATAAGCAATTCATCATGTAATCCAATTCCATCAACCATCATAAATTCACTACCAAATTAACATGAAATCCAATTTCACCAAACAAAAAATGCATTAATACTAAAGTCACCAAGATCCAAAATCCAACAAAAAATACTTGTAGCGAAGTTTTCTTTCCATAAAGCAACTACAAATTCATAATCCAATTCCATCAACCAACAAAAAGGCTAATACACATTTAACTAAAGGCAACAAAATCTAGATGATCAACATTGCTCCTGTCATTCAAGCTTTCAAATAAATTTCTAACAAAATCTAGATGTCTCACAAGCGACCTTGCTCTCAGGATCCTGGACAAGGCATGAATCCAGAACTGCATCCAGGTGTCCCTCATTAACTGACTCTGACGTGAACAAGAAACTCTCCATCTCTTTCTTCCTGCATACCAACAAAAATATCAATATGTATTCAATCAGCACAAAGCCATATATAATAACAGTTTCTGTGAGCTTAAAACTCGTGGCCCAATATAGGCTGTCCAAATGAAAAAAATTTCATTTAGCACATCACATTTTCATTCTTGAGAGTGGTGGATTATGATATTTTTAACAAGTCCATCAGTAGGATTAACTCAAAAAGTAAATTGTTTCTCAGAATAACTAAAGGAATATTACCATGAGTTGAAGAAATGCAGAGATGAGGTTAATTGGCATAGCTTATTAGATTCACACAGATGCAAAAGGGTAAAAAATGAAGACTTGAGAAACCATCTAATTCTCAAATTACAGATCTACAAGAACTAAGTGTAGAGACGCTTAATCTCTGGAAAAAGCATGTAAACTTCGACTCAAGACTAAAATTATACTTGACAAAATCACCTAAATATTACAAAATAAGCATAACAAACAATACAGGGGAATATGCCTTAGCATGAAGGCCCAGAATAAGTAGAAAAGCACAAAACCTTGCAAGGAAAAACAAGTACAAGGAGGCTTAGATCTGCAAGAACTAACCTAACTACCAAACAAAATTGATACAACTTCTGCCTGGAAATTAAATTGATCAGAAGTTCAATCTGTTTGCCACAAAGTGTGAGAACATATGCTTCTGAAAAAAGTTGAGCTGTGAAATAAATAAATAAAATTTAGAAAAAAGAATGATCTCAAATTGTAAACAGTGAAAAATACTAAAGGTGATTAATTATTATACCCTGATATACAGGATTAAGCTAACAGGCTTAGACAAAGTTCAGCATCTCTCAAAGGTTGAAGTAATTCAACATTAGAAATAGTATAATAACTCAGAGAGAAATATGAAGCAAAATCAAAGAAAGACGCATTCTTAGATTCAGATGAAATATAGAGAAGAATTACCCAGATATGCATAGCATTAAAATCTCAAAATAATTACTATGCAAACCACATCATCTCTCACCTCGATCAGGTATCTTGACAATATTAAATGGATTATATACAAATTGGAACTCAGTAAGATAAATTATATACAAACAGCTTCATTAAAAACATTGTTCTCTACGAATTCTGAAACATAGCACTCAATAGAACCCACAGAAATCAACTGGATACCAGAATAAGATCAGCTAGTTAACACATAAAGTGTTCAGTAAATCAAAATCTAATTGTCTATCTTTACAATAAGATCCATCAGCTAGTGTCCTGTTTATTAATGTATTCAAGGAAGAGATCATTGGGACTTTCTTGGAGTCAATATCACAAACATATGGTTTACTCAACATTTAGCTATGCAGTTTTGTAATAAGGACTTGGAACGTGTATCGATTGCCATGTTTTATGGTCCAAACAAAGACAGTCATTGGTCCGATTGAGTTTCTTAATGAATTTCAATAATAAATAGGAATAATTACAAAAAATAAGATGAGTTAGAATGTGTATTCAAAGTCATTTGTAATTTTGAAAGATAGCTAATTTTTTCTGTAATTAGGTTAAACTTCAGGGATAATTTTTATAATTATCCGGAAAAAATAAGATGAGTAAGAATGTGTATTCGAAGTCATCTCCTGCTAGAAGTCTTCGTATTCATGTCTGCCTTCTAATTTTATAGTTTAATTTTCAAAAGACTAAACTATTCCTCCAACTATGTTGCAAGTATTCACTGAATTACTTAAAAAATATGCAAGTCAAAGTTAATGATGTATTAAGGAATAACTTACCAATTACGTTTGCTATAACAACACGGTCTTCTGTCAGCCTTGAAGACAAACAAATCAAAGTTCCACATGAATAGGTCAAGGCCAGCTAAAAGTCAACCATAAACCTCTGTGTAAAAAGCTTCAAATACCAGACACATAATCTTCATATGAGATAAAACATATAAAAGCTGCAAATTGAAGAAGCTTATACTATTTACTGATTCACAAGAGAATAAAAAGAAAAATGTCTAATGCTATATTAGGCCCTCCTATTAATCCAAGAATACCTGGTGGAGGGCAGAACATGCCTGGAATTGGTGTAGGAACACCAACTGGTGCAGGAAGATTAGATCCATCTGATGTCAAGTCTGCAATTCTTCAGGCCATTGAGCTTGGCTATAGACATCTTCAAACTGCTATTTCCAGTTGTTGACGTGCGTTTTGGTCAATGGCGAAAATATGTAAAAAGACGTAACACGGAAATATAAAGCGTCGTAACGTGTGTTTATTTATGCTAATTACGCTTTTATGCATAATGCCGAGCGAATTATTGGGGTCGGTCTTTCTTACAATCTTGCTCTCCCCCTCTGTTTTCTCTCTATCGGACTTTTTATACCCCTTCGAGTAAGTGGGTTTCTGATAATAATCTTTTAAGTAACTAACTCATTTAATTAGTAAAATAATTAAAAAACACACATGTCCCTCTCTAATCGTAATATCGGTCAAAACTTGCCACTTGTCGACTTCTCTTTATAATTCTCGACGTGTGGCGCGTTTACGATACCAAATAAAGCGTTAAGCATGTGCGTGTGATTATTTTTATGAGTTTATCGCACATCGTTTTAAAATCGAAATTTGGGCTCGGGGCTCAAATCGTGTTCGCGGTTGGGCTCGATGGCGGCGGCTTTAATTAAATGACGTGTCGCCACAAGACCGTTGTTGATGTCACCCACGATCTCTACTCGGGCGTGTCTTTGGGTGATAGCGTGGATTAATTTCTTCGGCTCGCTCGGGCGTCATCAAAAGCCCCCAGTTTAATTAGAGAAGAATTTACAAATCGGAGTTAAACTTTAATGCTAATGATGAACATTTAATGGGAAACGGATTTCAAAGGTTTTGTTCATTCCCCGACATCGTCGCGTAGTGATTAATGCAAAAGCGCGCATTAATTGGGTTGCCATGATAGCGATACACGTGGCATCTTGTGGTTGGACCAATCTTGTGCGAAGAATCGAAAAATCGTCGATTCTTCGTCGATGGCGTGGGGACGCGCGTTCTCTCGGGTTTGACGACTTTTGAGTTTTTAAAGGTCGTCTTTTCGAATAAACGTTTCGTTTATCGAGGAACTTCATCTATAAATACCTCTTTTTTCCTCCATTATACATTTTCATCCATTAACTTTTGAGCTAGAGTAACTAATATCGAAGCGAAATTTGGTCGGCTTTTCATGATTCGAGACTTCAAACTTAGGTATTTTTTCAAACACTCTCCTTTACCTATAAAATGTCTTCTTTTGAGGATAGTAGAAGTCGTAGTTATAGTGTAGAGGTTGCGATTGAAGATCCCCTTCTCGAACCTTCATTTTATTTCTCACCCGGCACGGCCATCTCCACCTCATAGTCCGAGCATCATTCGGATATCTTCTCCACTTCTTCTCGAGGTGGAACGTCTTTAAATGGACGCATACTATTTTCGATCCGACGCGCCGATGACAATTTTTAGAAGAAGAATGGTGTATCGGCCGGGCGATGGTACAAGAGAGTTCCTGAAGAATCGCCAAGTGTTGATTTTAGACATAGACCGGAGAAGAAGAAAATATGGACCCATCGGAGCCGAGCGTGATAACGTGGAGCGGGTAGATGAACCATCCGGTGATTCGAGGCCGGAGAGGCCACTAGGCCCATAGGCCACCGTAATGGCGGCAATTGCAAGCAAGGAGGCCCCCTCGTCTTCGTGTCGAGCCTCGGTGGATGCCGAGTGATATAAAAACGATATCCCGAGCATGTTGATGATTCGGGAGGTGGATGAGTTCGAAGCGAGGTACCATATTCCAAGTGGTATCAATTTTTGGGTCACCGGGGACGCGACGGAAGTTCCCGAAGACCCACCCGAGGTTGCATTTGTATTTGCCGCCCCTTCTATACGGTTTGAGATTTCCACCGCCGCTTTCCTTACGCGGTGGTTTTGCGAGTGGGCATGCATCCGCCCGGGTGCACCCTATTTCTTAGGCGGGCGGATCATCGGCCTCCTGGTGATGTTTCACACCGGAAAAATATCCTCGCCCCAAATTTAAGGAGATGAACGAGCTCTTTGTATGGCGGCGACTCCTTCATCTCGGGGCCAACCGTCGGGTGGTATTATGTCTCAAACCAGGGGGTATCCGGACGGTTTGGTGGAAGGTCTCCTTTTTCTCTCGAAGGAGTGGAAGGATAAATGGCTCGCGGGTGAGCGGAGTGGCAAGCTCGTGGGAGATGGAGAAAGGGAGACCGTTCTTCATCCCCCATCAAATTTTGTTTTTGATTCTGATAAGTCTTATCTTTTTCCTTTCTCTCGCTTTTCTTGTTTCCTTTTGTAATTGTCTTTTCTTTTCACCTTTATAGGGAACCCTGGGCGTCAAAGGGCCTCTGTCGGCCACCTTTATTCGAAGGCTGGAAAACATCCAGGCTCGGGGCATAATGGATAGGCGGATTGAGAGGTTGGCTACCGAGGCCAACTTGGCCGCAACTGGTTTGAGGCCTGCTCTGCCCGCCGATCCCGAGGCCGAGGGGGCGGCTCGGGACGAAGTGGCTGAGCGGGAGGTGGAGGTTGAGAGAGAGCCTCAACAGAACCCTCCCGGTAATGAAGAAGTACGGCCCCATTCTCCAGGGGAGCAGCCGGTGAGGACAGAGCGAGCTG
Source organism: Rehmannia glutinosa (assembly GCA_016081115.2). Classification (NCBI taxonomy): domain Eukaryota; kingdom Viridiplantae; phylum Streptophyta; class Magnoliopsida; order Lamiales; family Orobanchaceae; genus Rehmannia; species Rehmannia glutinosa. The sequence goes on along the minus strand of JABTTQ020000091.1, from coordinate 2,745 downwards.
CGCCGTCTCCTGCGACGGTTAGTCCTGTGGGCAGATCATCCGCACCCGTCGGGCAAGCGCAGACTCCCGAGCCGGCGAGTGCGGCTGCCGCTCGAGGTAAACATTGTATTTTTTATGCTTCCTTTTGAAATGTTGTTCCGTTTTCCTTTGACCTATTAACGGTGGTTGTTTTTGTAGGGCGAGGCTTGGATTTGCATGCGCGTCTTCGCAGTGTGAGGAACACTGCCGCTCGGCGAACTCGGGCGACTGCCGGTCACCCCGTAGATGCGGAGGTGGCTCGGAGAGCTGATATTCGGGCCGGTAAACGTCCCGCTGATGGAGTACCGGAGGCAGTGGAGCCTCCTCTTCAAAGTAGAAGAGGAGGAATTGTGATAGAGGAGCCCGGTCAGACTGAAGGGGTTGGTCAAACGGCGCCGGAACATCCCCGAATGTTCCCCCCGAGGAAGAGGAAGTCCGCGAACTTTCTCGGATGACCTTGGCAGGGAAGGTCACTTCATCCCTCCAAGTCAAGTGAGGGATGAATATTGCGAGGGAATAATTGGACTACGCCCTCGATGGTTTGTGGAATTCGTTCGATGTGCCTCGCCGACGGAGGAGCAATCGAGAGTTTTACCGGAGGCGGGTCGGGCCGCGATGAGTGTCCCAGCTCGTGCCTGGACAAATGGCATCGAGCAATTTTGCTCGGAGACTGGCTTCGAAGAACAAATTCAGTACGCCATGGCAATGTCTGGGCGGATGATTGGGCTCTTATGGCATGCGGTTGGGGGAAGTCGCGAGCTAGAGAAAAAATATGCCGACCTGGAAAGGCGGCACGGGGACCTGGAGGAGGCCTATGCTACCCTTCAAGGGGTACAAGAATCGTTAAAGACCCAAGCGGATGAGGCTACGACTCGGGCCAACTCTGAGAAAGAAACTGCAGCGAGGGCCGAGGCAGAGCGAGATCAGGCCCGCAGGGTTGAAGAGGAGCTTAGGGCTAAGGTTGTCGAGTTGGAACGTGCTGCCGCTGCCCGGGCCGAGGAAATGGAGAGGCGTCTAGCCGATGTGCGAAGAGAGGCCGAAGAGACTACTCATCGGCAAATTGAGGCGGCTCGCACACAGGACATTGAAGCTTACAAAGACTCCGAGGAGTATGCATTCATGTTAACCTGCGGTCACGCGACCAGTCTCAGAGAAATTCTCGATTTAGTTAAGGGCGGGCGTACTGTTGCTCAGCTTGAGGAAGATCTAGTCCTCCTGGAGGCTGATCTCGATGCTCTTCGGCCGAACTTTGCCGAGGTTCCTAATACTCAGGGCTCTCCTCCTCCGGACGTGGAAGAAGTCGCCTCTAGCGGTGCCGTCGAAATTCCGCCCCCTGCTCAGTCTTGACGTTTGTCTCTTTTCGTTTACATGCTTTCATATGTACTCATAGATAGGTAATTTGGCTTCGTGCCTCAAGATGTAATGGGCTCCGGCCTCCTTATGTAAATACTTTTGAAGTAGAAATGAACTGTTATTTTCCTCACCTGTGTATGTGTTTCAAGCTTTTTGCATATGCTTGGCTCTTTTCCTTTTTGTAAGATTGTTGCCTGTCTTCTTTTTCCTTTTGTATTCCCAAGTACGGGGCTCGGTTCCCAGTGCTTCTGAATAAGGGGCTTTACTTGCTTTAATTGATTCTCGTACTAGGTATATGAACCTGCTCTTTATTTTGTTTTTGGTACTCGGTGTATAAACCAAGTTTTCATTTTGCGCCTGGTGTGTACATCGAGTCTTTGATTTGCGCTTGGTGCGTAACCAAGTCTTTGATTTGTGCTCGGTGCGTAACCAAGTCTTGGTATTGTGCTCGGTGTGTAACCAAGTCTTTATTTTGTGCTCGGTGTGTAACCAAGTCTTTATTTTGTGCTTGGTGCGTAACCAAGACTTTATTTTGTGCTCGGTGCGTAAGCAAAAGTCTTGTATTGTGCTGCTCGGTGTGTAACCAAGTCTTTATTTTGTGCTCGGTGCGTAACCAAGTCTTTATTTTGTGCTCGGTGAACCAAGTCTTGCATTGTGCTCCTGTGTAACCAAGTCTTTATTTTGTGCTCGGTGCGTAACCAAGTCTTGGTATTGTGCTCGTGCGTAACCAAGTCTTTATTTTGTGCTCGGTGTGTAACCGAGTCTTTATTTTGTGCTCGGTGCGTAACCCAGTCTTCTTTTTTTGCAAGGACGTACTGAGGCGTTTGACCTTCGGCCTTAAGCCGAGGCGATTTTTACTGTCCTCAAGACATAGCCGAGGTGAGTAAAAACTTCTTTCCCTTTAGAGAGCTCACGAAATACCAGATGAAAGGATAACTCCTTGGAATCCTATCTGGATCATAAACCGAGATCTTTATTGATAATACCGTTTGGTATGCTACATTCCATGGATGCATAAATTTTTCTCCACTCAAATATTCTAGCCGTACGCCCACCGATAAGACGTGGGCGACCAAAATGGGCCCTCCCAGTTGGCTTCCAATGGATCGGGTTGAACGCCTGAATTATCTTTTTCAACACAAGATCGCCGACCCAAATCTTCTTTTCCTTTACTTTGAATTAGTACCTTTCACTCCTTTGTTTATACACTGCGTTTTCATCTCGAAGATCGCACTTTTTTTCTTGAGTAGGTCTAGCTCGGCTCGGAGCGGCCTACTCATTGCGATCTTGAGAAAAATTTGCAATCAAGGTAGGGCTCCAATCTCATGAGGAATCACCGCCTCGGCTCCATAAGCTAAAGAAAAAGGTGTTTCG
>JABTTQ020000827.1:0-143817 GCA_016081115.2 Rehmannia glutinosa | reverse complement strand
AGTTACGTATTGCTAATTTGCTTATCGTCAGGACATGATCCACGCGTAAGAGCAAACACATATTCTGAAGTGATATGTTTGATGGTCCCTGGTTTAAGTCAGTATGCTTCGCACATGTGTTTCTGGAGCGAAAGGTGGCATTTTCATTCACTTCTGATTCTATCTCATAAAGGTAACCCATCTTTTTCTTCTCGATCCTCGATTCCTACATGTGTTTGTGGAATAACAAATCATGTAAATTATCTTTTAAATTTTAATTTAATGCAATTTTTTTTTGGTGCAATGATTCCTAAGCACTTGGACAATTATGGGTGCGACTAGATATTCTCTCATTTTGGAATTTTTCTGCTAGAAAATAGGGATGATTTTTCTTTGAAAGAAACAACTGAATTTTGATAGTATGATTGAATAAGAGGTGAAAATGTAATTATGAAAGTTGATATAGAAATAATAAATAATGGTTGAATATGATTGATAGTTAGAAATAGATGATGCCAATAGTGAACGAGAATTTTGATAGTATGATTGAATAAGAGGTGAAAATGTAATTATGAAAGTTGATATAGAAATAATAAATAATGGCCGAATGTGATTGATAATTAGAAATAGATAGGTGAGTCAATAGTAGAATTTGTGAGAGAACGACTAATAATGATTGATGATTTGACGGTTATTTGAAAAATGAGGAAATGTGTTTGGTTGGATAAAAAAGTAGTAGGCAAATAAAGTGTATTTACACTAAGAAAATTTTCTTAATGGATGTGACCACTTGTCCCTGGACTTGGCCCACTCGGTTTTTGCCCATTTCTTTATCCATATGTTTCTTTTGAAAAATGAGGAAAAGTGATTGCTCGTATAAAAAGTAAAAGTAAGTAGTGTATTTCTCTGAATTTTCATAATCCGTTGCATTTTGGGATAAAATATTTTTCCTCCGAAACGAAATACCATTTTTGGGGGAATCCAACAGTATAGTTGGCAATTTTCGGCAAATTTAACTCGAGATTGGGCTAAGGCCCAAAATAAGTCGGGCATACTTTGCTTGTCCCGAAGCTCGAGTGGTTTGGGTATACCCAACATGTCCCGACTTGCTAAAGCTTGCCTGGCTCAAACTTTTGCCGCTTATCCATACGGCTACCATTTTTTCCTATGAAATTCGTTTTCAATTTAAAGTTAAAAATGAAACATTCATTGTTTCGATGTTTGAGGCGGTATTTTACAATCCCCATCTTTAAAAGTGTTTTTTCTCTTCTTGTCATTCCAAAAGCGCAATCCAATAATTTCTAAGGTTGCATTTGGATGAGATGATTTGGATTAGAGAAGAGAATTTTTAAAGATTTCAAATGACTCCAAATAAAGTGAATTTGAAATCTTCCAAAATAACTCCGAAAATAGTTTTCAAAGATTTGAAATCCATTATAAAATATCTTCATCCGCATGACTTCAATGGATTGATAGTATGGATCCAAATCCTTCGCCTAAATCCTTACACGCAAATGGAGCCTAAATGTTATTTTGAAGTCCCAATGAAGCAATGGGCTGGATAATTGAGAAACAAGCCCGAACCTCCTACTTGGAAAGGACTCCATGTCTTGATTAAGGTATGTGTCGGAAGTTTTCTTACTTCGTTGTTAGTACGGATTTGAAATCCTTAGCTCTAAATCTTTCCACCCAAATGGAGTCATGATGTTGTTTTAAAGTCCCAACGAAGCAAAGGGCTGATAATTCGAGACAAAGAAAGCCCTAACCTCCTACCCTAAAAAAGGACTCCATGTCATCAAGGTATGTGTTAGAAGTTTTTCTTACTTCATTGTTGTTGAGAATCTTGGTTATGGAAATACCAAAGGTTGCCACAATAAGAACTTGAATAGAGAAGTTTATCTCATGCATTAGCTTCTCATGAGTTAGAATCTAGGATTCACTTGTTTGCATATGCCAAAAATAGCATATATTTGTCTTTATTAGTGTTAAATCTATTACTTTACATTTGCTATGTATTTTTATGTATTAATAGGTCCAGATCTCAATAAACTAATTGACAAGACCGAGGCGAAAAACATTGGATATGAACACTTGTATGACTTTGTAAATTGTAATTTGAATTACGTGAATGTGTAATTGGTGTTTTCTAAATGAATGACTTGTTCAATGAGTGATTATAATTAGTGTGCTCTTAATGTAAATTATATGATTTCTGTTGGTGGCAATATTGATATTCAATTATGTATCGCTTACCCTTTGTAAGGGTGTTGACTATGATTCGAACCGGGTATCTTTCAGATTTTAAATTAGAAAAAATGAATATTGATATTGAATCGATATGTGATCATGGACATATCCCATGGAAAACACACATTAGAGATTAAAGAATTGTTATGACCGCTAATGCCTTTTAAATCATGAAAATTCCCGAATTTTTGACTACGGAGTGCGGCCACTCCTTGAAACTTAGATATTGTGTTATGAATTACAATATGTAATGGCCATCTTCATGATCATGATTTATTCTTGGCTTTAGCTGGCCAAAAAACTGTTGAATATGACCATGCACATTTATTTATATGTTTTATGAATGATACGAGCTAAATGTGCAAGATGGTTGTTACTGAATTATATTACATCAAACACAATGTTTTTTTAGTTGTTGATAGAAGTTGATTCGTGAAGTTTCTGACAGAAGGTTGAAGCACGGATCAAAGGTTGGCAGACTGATTTCCGGTCCTTCTCCCTCAGCTCATGATTTGTATGTCATTTAGGGATCTTTTATCTGTCTAAAAAAGATATGGTCCTTGATGTTTTGTTATAGTTTCACGTAAACATAGGTTTAAAAATGTTGCAAAATTATTTTGTAGTAAATGCTTGCATTTTGTACATAATGTTTGAAATGATAAATCCGTGATAATTATAGAAATGATGTACTGTCCATGAGCTAGTGTTTGTTTATAGGCTTATTTGTTATAGGTGACAGGCACTATTTATATTTGTAAGTTTTGCAGAATTGAAAATAGTAGTATCATAGTAAGCAGAACTGCCAATTTCGGCTTGGTCCGACCGACCGGTAAAAACATTGAGCTGGGGCTCTAATTTAAGAGGCCTGAAATGAGCTGAGCTTTTTTTTGGTCTAGCCCGTCAGGCCCAAAAATTGGGCCGACCCAGCCGTATTTGGTCCGATTATTTCAGGGCATTTTTGTTGATTGGGCGGACTGAGCTCCAAAAATAGCTGACCGAAAGATCTGTTTTGCTGACCCCTTTTTTTCATTTGGCTTGGCGGGCCAGCACTGGGCCAACCAGGTCCAACCCATTTGAAACAGTAAGTATAAGTGGTAGTGGGTGGGTCCAATTAGATTAATTCAAATGAAAAAAATGTGAATAATGATTGCTGATATATCAGGGTATGTATAGAATTGAGAATTTGAGTTATATGTTTTGAATTATTATTTCCAATGATTTTTTTTTTGTCAAATAAACGTGATTTCATTTTTATAAATAGTCTAAAGGAGAAAAAAATGGCCCTTTTTTCTCTCTCTCTAATTCTCTTTTTCTTCATTCTCTGTCTCTTAAAAAATTGTTTTTCTTTTCCCCATTCCTCCATTAGAGAGGATTGTGGAATCATTTCATTTAATTTTCTTGCTAGTTCCTTTTAGTTTTCCTTTATGGAATGGTTTTCCCCTAGTGGGACTTTAGTATCATTTTATGAGAATGGTTATTTTCTCTTTGTGGGATTTCTTTCTTTGTTTTTCTTTTTTTTTCTTTTTCCAAATTTGGTAATTTTGGCAACAAATCTAACCAATTTGGTGGTTGATCTACTGCAAGGGCGATTTCTCACGCCTTTACTATTAAAGAAAAATACACGATGGAGTTGGATTCATATAATGAAGAAACGATGAAGATTTTGTCACAAGGTTGTAATCATTAGCCATTTTATGGAGTTTTAGTTTTTGGCCATTTGTAACAAATATTCTCTTTGTTCTTCTTTTTTTATTCCTATGTATTTTCCTTTTGGTATGTTTTTATCTATTGTTGTAGCTTTTTGTCATGAGAGTTTTGAATATTGATGTGAATTTGAATTGGTCTAGTCAATTCCCCGATTGGCTTTTCGTGTAGTCAATGTCCATGCATGCTTTGCCCCGTTGTATTGTCGAAAGTTTAGTTGAGTTTTGTTAGTAAAAATCTATTGTTTGGAGAGAGAGATTGAGAAATGAAAATGGAACTATAGCCATACATCACTTCAGATTTCAATTAACTCGAAGCACCAACCAACAAACAAAAAAATGCTTAAGAGGAAGGCCCACTAATCATATTGCTATGTTGCATGTTTTTGTTCTATTTTGGGATAATTACAAAAAATGGCCGAGGTTTGGGTTTATTACGAAAAAATTCAAAGATTTTCGAAAATTACAATAACTTCATTTAAGTTTGACCCATCTTACATTTTTTCATTTCATATTGCAAAATTTATTTCAAAATCCCTCCTTATGTTTATCAAAAATAGTACGGTTATTCTCTTAAATTTAAGGTACAATTAAACCTGTGTTCAGAATCTTTTGATTTTTTTTTGAAAGTCCAAACTTTGGGGGCTTTTGTAAAAAATTAAAATTTTTATAGGTGTTGATAAAATAAAAAAGAGAATAGTGTATTTTTTTAAAATTTACATAAACAATAGTATGTTTAATTAAAATAGATTCCCAAATGAATGAAATTGGAATTCTGTCATATCCAATCGCAGCCTAAATCATTTACAACAGCTTATGTTGTAAAAAATTTCAATCTATCCCCTTAATTCCCCGCCACGTACTATGCTTCTTTTGTCAGCGTACATTGTTTTTTTCGAGCCTTGCCTAATCTCGCCCGTATCTTGTCTGAGCCATGTCTCCTCCGCCTAAGACTTGGTCACAACGTGCTACCCGAGCGTACAACGTTTTTTACAACATTAGTTAATAGTTAGTCAAGTTCATTTCCCCTCATTTCCACTTGTTTTTCTTCCTACTCTCTGTTCCCTTTCCAAATCATCTCTTTGATGTAGGGTTCCATTAATTCCGAGGAAAATGAAGTGCATTCCCGTTTGAATCATAACAATTTTCCTTTTGAGCATCGATTCTAGTCACTCCTACTCTGTATCAATGGCGAAGAACAATTCGAGAATGAGACTTTTTAGAACAACAGATAGAAGAACTGAAGGTGGGTCAGTTAGAAACTAAGAAACAGTTGGAAACGATAGAAGAAACGATGAGTAAGAAATTTGACGAGCTTCTAAGGAGCATTAACAATGCGAAAGGCAAAGAATCGACTAACCCCAATGTTACACCAGTGCCGCCATCACTCCAAAGAAATAGTAGTAGTATTGTGAGGGGTAATAAAGGGGTAATGTTGGAGACAGGGAAGATAGAACTAATTTGTTGGAAGAAAATAGGTTTCTTCTTCTGTGGCGACAGCAAAGGCAAAGACTGGATATAAGAGAAGGAAGAAAGATATAGTGGAAAATCATGGCGGAAATAAGGTAAGAGAAAAGAAAGGGACGAACCGTGGTGGTTCTATTACTGAAAGAGTGAGAGTCATTAAGAGGGGTTGGCCGAAGAAAGCTTTGAGCAAAAATGAGGTAAAGGATTTGGGAAAGGAACATAAAAACAAGCTAGGTGATCCAGTGAATGAAGGAGGGATCTCGAGGAATAGGCGGTACAGTACAAGGGTGATGGAGAAGAATGAGAAATTGTGTGTAGAGATGGAGAACATGGAGGAGGAAGAGGGTTTTTCAAGGAAGGCGAAGAGAAGGGGTTTGGAGAAGAAGATGAGTAATGATGAACCTAAGTTAAAAGTGAATAGAATTGAAGCAAAAATAGGCCAACAGGAGGGTGAGAAGACTAAGCAGAGAAAAAGAGGTCTGCTAATGAAGACTCGAAGGTCGGTGAAGGAGAGGGGCTAAAGATGAGCAGAGAGGCACGGTATGCAATGAGAGCGAATAAGGTGAATAAAGAGAGTTTGGGGGATATGTTGGACGAAAATGGTGTTTCTTCTTCTGTGGAGGCAGCAAAGGCAAATCTTGGAAAGAGGAAAGGGCAGGAGGAAGAAGATATTGGAGGAGAAAAAGAAAAGGGAAAGAATTTGAAATGGAATGTAACGTGGAGGTGGAGGAGGAAGAAGGTTTTTCAAAGACGTGGAAGAGGAGGGGAAGAGAAGGAGGGGTTGGGAAAAAAGACGATGAATAATGATGAACCTAGGTTAAAGGAGAATAGAGTTGAAGCAAATATAGGCCAGCAGGAGGATGAGAAGACTAAGCAAAGAAAAAGGTCTGATAATGAAGCCATTGAGGATAGTGAAGGAGAGGGGCTGAAGACGAGCCGAGAGGCAGAGTGCGAATTAGGAGCAAAGAAGTTAGTATCGGAGATTGTAGCAAAGCCCAGAGTTGGTCGGAAAAGGGATGCGAATGTAAGCAGATTTAGAAATATCATAAATTGACTTCGTTTTAGCTGTGATTTGTGTATTTAGAAATGTTTTTTAATTTACTAGGTTAGTATCTACTTCACACCTCTCATTGTATGTGAATTTTATTTTAACGTTTTACAGGGATTTCTTGAATCGAATATGTGTCACCAATGCCAGAGAAACGATAAAGGGAAGGTTGTCCGGTGCACTACATGTAAGACGAAGCGTTATTGTGTTCCCTGTATGAGAACCTGGTATGTCAGTCTTGCACGAGCATATACTTGGTTCTTTACTAAAAGTATTAAAATACTAATGCAATAATTTGATTATTCTTCAAATGCTAATGCTATAGTTTGATTGTTGTTCATTGTAATTGGCAGCAACTTTTTTTTGAATCTACTGCAGAATGAAATTGCTGAACATTTATCATCAGATACTTTATGAAACTTTATAGTTGAAAGTACTTATCTTTCGTTTCTTTTTGTGTGAATTTTTTGTTCATATGCTGTATGAATCTCAAATTGGTAAGTATAGTTTTCCTTTCCTCATCCCGTGAAACATATACGAATAATTCTTTTTTTAACATCTTTAATAGTAGTCTTGCCATTTATAGGAGAAATAGAGAATTAGTCACTGGACTATATTTCTTTCTACTTTGGCACTCAAATTTCTGACATGTCTGTTTGTTGAACTTAGAACTCTCATTTGTCCTTGTTTCCTGATATACTAGGTACCCTAAGATGTCAGAGGAAGATTTTGCAGAGGCTTGCCCTGTTTGTCAAATGAACTGCAACTGTAAATCATGTTTACGCATGGAAGCTCCAGTCAATGTTCGTTTCTCTTACTCACTGTGCATTGTGGTTGCTTTGTTACATTCTTTTATAATTTCTTATGCATCAAATGGGTTGCATGCTTTGTAGGTGTGTTCTCAAATTCAGGAGAAATCGAATGTGAGAATTAGTGAAGATGAAAAGATTCAGTACTCTAAATACATAATAAAAGTGCTTCTACCCTTTCTTGAAAAGATCAACACAGAACAAGTGATGGAGCGGGTATTGGAGGCTAAAATTCAAGGTTATTTTCCCTTTACCTTTTCCCTTTCAGACATCTTTTAGAAGTTTTCAGTGTTTTTGTGGAGTGAAGTTTTTCTTTCTCCTGAGGAATCTTGGATCTGTTGTGTGGGCTCTTTTAAATAATATATATTATACATTGTTGGTGTCTTTTTCTGTATTTTCATGACTTTTCTGGACCTACAAATTAATTTTTTTCTGGGTTTTGTAAAGTGCTTGGACAGCTGATGGTGAAATTTAATGTTGTGATATGTGTAGATGAAAATGTTTAATTGCATGTTCTAAGTGGATTAATTAATAGTAAGTGTATATGTAAATGTTTCGTTTAAATATGCCAGGAGTATATTTTTCAGACATTAAGGTCGGGAAAAAACCATGCTGTCAGAACGAGAGTATGTATTGGTAGGTTTTGAGGACAGTTTTTTGCTTCACGATATCATTTCCTCTGACTCAAATGAGATGAATTTGTCCATTTTCATGCAGTGATAACTGCCAAACTTCTATTACTGATTATCACAGAAGCTGTCCTCTCTGTTCCTATGACCTTTGCCTTAGTTGTTGCCGAGAACTTAGGGATGGCCACCTGCAGGGAGGTGAAGAAGGAAATCTTATTCAATATGTCGACTATGGGTTGAATTATCTGCATGGTGGTAAGAAAACATTGAAGAGTGTAACTCATCAGACTTTGCCCATTGAATTTAACTCAGAGGGCAATGTTATCTCTCCATCTGAATGGAAATCAAAGGAAAATGGCGTCATCCTGTGTCCACCAAAAGATAAAGGAGGGTGTGGTCAAGCAGTTCTAGAATTGAAGTGCTTGCTAAAAAACACGAAAGAGGTCTCAAAATTGCTTGTTGAAGCAAAACAAATATTTGATAAACAGAATGATGAATGTGTGCCTGAATGTTTTGAGAAGAACTGTTCCTTTTCAATATTGTCGGGTCAAGATAATATCATTTGTCAAAATTAATGTGCAAAGCGGCCTCTCGAGAAGATTCTTATGAAAACTCTTTATACTGTCCATCGGCTGTAGACATTAAACATGACGATTTGAAACATTTTCAATGGCACTGGTCGAAGGGCGAGCCAGTAATAGTTAGTAATGTGCTTGAGACTACCCTTGGCTTGAGCTGGGAACCTATGGTTATGTGGCGTGCCTTCCGGCAGATCAAAAATCTTGAACACGATACACTTCTTGATGTGACTGCATTAAATTGCCTGGACTGGTGTGAGGTCAGTTCATTTCAGTTCTTCATGTTAACTTTGTGCAATTTTCTGTGCTCATATTGTGAAATTGGTGCATTGTTATGGTTCATTAACTGTTGGATCGACCATAATATGCCACTTCACTTAAGGTTTCGTGTTCATTCTTGTGCGCTATGGTTACTAAAACCTCTTGCTAGGTTCTGGTTTGATTTCAATTTTAGGATACACCCATTTACTGATTTGGTCTTCTTATTTGACGTGGGTCGATATTCACCAGAATTACCATACTAGATGACATATGTATATGAATTCTATTTTCTTATGCTTTGGCCCTTTGCATGTCTATAGAAGTATTCTTAGATGGTCATGCAACTTATCTTGTTCTTTAACCTTTGTGATTTACAGGCAGATGTGAATGTCCACCACTTTTTAAAGGGTATTCTGAGGGTCGGTTTGACAGTGAAGGGTGGCCTCAAATACTGCAGTTGAAACACTGGCCCCCATCCACTCTCTTCGAGCGGCATTTGCCTCGTCATGGAGCTGAGTTCATCAGCTGCTTACCCTTTAAAGAGTATACTCATCCTCGCAGTGGATACTTAAATATTGCAGTTAAGCTACCTGAAAGGTCTTTGAAGCCTGATATGGGGCCAAAAACCTATATAGCTTACGGATTTAATGGCGAGCTTGGGCGTGGAGACTCTGTAACGAAGCTTCACTGTGATATGTCCGATGTGGTATATGCCCTGGTTTCAAATTCAGTAGCTTTTACCTCTATATATAAAATTGAATCTTAGGGTTTCTAGGCTCTTCTCCATTTTGCTTACTTGATAGATGATATTGTTTGATAGGAGCAATAAGAAAATAGCTCAAGTATTTCTCTTCTGTTGGTTAGCTAGTCTCTGGACTATGTGTTTTTGCTCTGTGATTGATGTAAAAGACCTGAAGATGGATCCAGATTTTTTTCTTTTTTATTTTGCAATGGAGGTTTACAATGAATAGGATGGCAGCTAATATAGTTGGTGTATGTCCTTGCTCATAGTAATTTAATAGGTACATGGAAAGTGCATTTTAACTTTAAATTAATCTTGATATTGAGAACATCTTTTACTAATTTCCGGTTCCATATATTACTGATTTGTGGTCTCGACTTTGCTTATTCTAATTCATGTTATCAGGTAAATGTGTTGACTCATGTGCAAGCACTTAGTGTTCCACCTCAAAAATTTGCTAGTATTCAAAAATTGAAAGAGAAGCATGCTGCCCAGGATCAAAAGGAGCTTTCTGGTGATGTTCAGACGGCAAGTGAGGAAAAAGATGTTTTAGACCTGGAAACATGTGAGCTTGCCAACACAAACATGTCTTACTTGGATGTTGACAATGGATGCAACAAAAATAAAAGGAAGAACAAATGTGAAAGGAAAGAAATGTCTGCGACCACAACAGATCCTCAAGTTGTACGACAAAGTCACACAAATACAAATGATCAGATACAGCTTTGTGGGGGAAAAGAGGAAACTGGTGCCTCTGATATATCTGGTGTTAGTCCTGATGAGGCCAAGAATGGAGCTCTTTGGGACATTTTTAGGAGGCAAGATGTTCCAAAATTAGAGGAGTATCTCAAAAGGCACTTTAAGGAATTCAGGCATATGTATGGTAATCTGCTGCCAGAGGTAATTTAAAATGGCAAGTTCTTTTTCCCCCCTTTTTTTGGATGAATGTGAGGATGCGGAAATAATTAAATTTGTTTATTGTTTCCTATTTGTGACTGCACTGATGTAGTTTTGTTTGATGTCTTTTTTGCCGAAAAGCTTCTGTAGCAATACTGTAAGTTTGGTAGTGCTTATCAAATTTTAGGCAACAACCATTCTGTCTCATGCAACAATATTTTTGTTAATGTTTCAAATATTTAAAGTCGAGTTTTTAGTTCTGAATGTTATTTTATGCAAATAAACAAAGTATAATACAATTATTGTCATGTAATATATTGTGTTTCTTCCATGTTTCTGAAAATAATGATTGGAGCACTTTATGCTTGCATTTCAGAGAAATGCTTGTTGCTATAGCTAGATGCTTGGTAGTTACCTGTTCAATTGGAGTCCTGTAATACTTTTATTTGGTGATTTAAGTTTAGATGTAATTTCTAATTTCTCCTTTGTATCTATTTTTCCACTTTTTGTCTGTAATTGCTCCTCCAAAACTGCTGTCAGATATACATGGTCTAATGAATTTCTGCAAACATTTTTTGGGATGTGTTTTGTATCATTATGTTTCAGGAGAAAGGGAGCTGTTATGTTTTGATCAAGGTGCTCCTATGAGATCATTTACTCTTTTGGACGAAATGAACCAATTAAAAATCAATCTAGTGAATTCCCTGACCTATGAACTATATTAATTAATGTTAATTAGTTAATGTGTTCGGCAGATTATGATAGTTGCTGCGTGTCTACTGAGCATATCAAACCACTTTAATTTAGAACAAAAATCTCGTGAATTGAGACAACAAGGCCAATACAATTGCATGTGTATTGCGTAAATGCTACTTCAGAGTTTTATTGAGACTATGACAGGCTAATATGTCATCATATAACCTTACATATTGGTTAACTTATTGGGAAAGAAGAAAGTTTTTGCTAATGCCATCTTTTTACATGAGAATCGAATACACAATCATTTTCCTTATGTAAGCTTGTATTCACCTGCATTCTTATTATATCTCTTTTTCAGGTCGTCCATCCAATTCATGACCAAACTTTTTACTTGACGGCAGAGCATAAAAGTAGACTTAAGAAGGAATGTGGTTGGTTTTTAAATTTTTTTCCGACTTTCTTCCCTTTCTACTAACTCACTAGCGGTGAGGATTTTTCCTGATTGCATTTTTGTTTGCTTGTGTTCGCATAGGAATTGAACCATGGACATTTGTGCAGAAATTAGGAGATGCAGTTTTTATACCAGCAGGCTGCCCTCATCAAGTTCGAAACTTGAAGGTATTATAGTTTCCTTATGTACTTCCTTTCCTCTTTCACTGCACGTTTTTATGGTTATCAAGAAAGCCATAACTTTATCAGATATGAGCGTAAGATGATAATTGTTGGTTACGGAGAAAAACGTGCCTATTTCTGATAACTTTTAAAAGGTTTTTAACTGGAGACAGATATTGAAAATTTAAAAAGGAATAATTAAAAAAACCCTGAAGTTTGGGCTAATTACAAAGAAAAAAACAAAGATGTTTCAGAATTAAAAAAAAAAACCTCAGGGTTTATTATGCCTTCAATTTAAGGGGGTAACGGTAATATTTTTATAAATGTTGGGGGTTTTGAAATGCTTTTTATTTATGAAGAGGAAAGTGCGACGGCATCAAACTTCAAAGGGATTTTTAGCGAATTTCAAAAACTCCGGCTTTTCTGTAATCAGCCCGAACCTCAGGGTTATTTTTGTAATTGTCCCATTTAAAAAATGTAGGCCTTTTCATTTTTGTTTGATCTACAAGTGCAACAACTATGTTGAGGCAATCTCTCTACCATAATTTGTGTTGTTGCACGGATGCGATTTGTTGAGAAAGAAAGTAATAGTGAATTGTCCATTTTCTTTCTCCTTGTATTGGCTTCTCTTTATTTGTTATCAAGTTTGTGCTTGGTTAAAGTTGAATACAAGCTTTCCGACTTGTTTAAATGTTTGGTGGAAGTATTTTTCATATCAGAATGTCCTATAACGAATTTTCTGTCATGTTTTATCCTGTGCAGTCATGTATTAAAGTTGCCATTCAATTTGTATCGCCTGAAATGTTGCTTCGTGCATCCAACTGACTGAAGAAATTCGCGTGCTTCCCAAGAATCATATTGCCAAGGAAGACAAGCTTGAGGTTTGATTCTCCTGTAATTTAGCATGTGATGATAGGCCTAACAAATTTTCATGCAACGTTTTTAACTGTGCAATGGGACAGTTATGTACAGTCATGCCATCTTTCAGTTTGACTAAATTCACTTTCCAATCAGGGTCTGGATATTGGGAGTGTTTGCAGTCACTAAAAAGAAGTGCTTCTCAGCTTGTGGGTGAAAAAAATCACTTTTTAGTTTTTGCAAATGCCAACTTCTATTTCTGATTATGCTTCATTTAACCAAAATCTAAATCAGAATCTAAAAGTAGAGAGCTAGGTGCTTTAGATTTCTAATTCAGCTTTTGGTTTGATTTTTACAAACAAATAAGCACTTTTACAGCTTTTTATCCAAAAATTTTCAACTTCTGATTCTATTTGCAAACACTACCAACTTCTGATTCTCAGCTATTTTACTTATTCGACAATAAATCACTTTCTTCTAAAACCAGAAGTTTTTGCAAACACTCCCATTGTTGATGTTTTATGCGTGCGAGCTGTTTGGATTTAGGTTATTAGTGTTCTGTAAAAATTGAAAGCTAGGCTTGATCATTCCTTTTTCTGTGTTTTTGTTTTGAGTTTCAATTTTCATGTTATGACTTTTTGGTATTTTCTTGTTAGATCAAGAAAATGGTTCTTCACGCAATGCGCAAAGCTGTGGAGGATGTGAAAGAAATTCAGTCAAGAAGCAAATGAAACTTGTTAGAATTCTTTCTTTACCGTATCATTATTTCACTTTTTTAGTTGCTATGTTTTTTTGCATCACCACAAAGGAATGGTTGCGCTGATTTGGTTATTTGTTTCATACTTTTACTTTTTGGTAGTAATTTTATTCAGATCTTTCATCCCAAATAATGATTTTTAAACTTTAAAAACTGTTTTAAAAATTTATGACAGTTGGAATTTTTCTCCGTATTGATTTTCGTGTTTTTGATTTTAGGTTGTTGAATTGTGGAGACTCTTAGTTGGATCAAGTACATATTCAGCATCCTTCTGGACTCGGTGGTTATGTATATCAACAGCTTTGTAATCAATATGTCATTTTGATGTGGATGTGGATCCACATTTTTCTTAACAGTATTTGTTATGCTAGGACTTATTTATATCCTGTGTTTTGTGTTGGTGATGGAGTATTCTGTAGTTTGATGTATGGCTAATATTTCCCTTGTGTAAATGCCATTTTGTAATTTTATAGGATTTCAGTTTGCTACTGGCATTGTCCAACGTTTTTGTACAGTATGTCCTTGACGACATTCTTCAGGTTATGCCTTTTCCTTTCATCATTCGTCCATTTCATTGGCTTCTCTATATTATGGTTTGCACCATTGGGAGTGTTGATCTTTGTGATTCTGATTGGAACTATTGTGATGACATCCCGTATTTCATCGTGCATAGCTGAGTGATGTGCCTGCATTCTGCGCTAATTATCATAATCATCAATGGGAAGCATAGCCAAGCGCGATAGATTGGCTTCCATGTTGTGTATTTCAAATGTGTGAAGATCTTTGAAAATATGAAGTGTATGCAGTTCCTACATAAACGAAGGATCAAGTTCAACAACCAGTGTGAATGGTCCTTTGAACCAATTGTTCTATACTAGATGGATCTCAAGCGCTTATTGCTACACCAAAAGAAATTCTTTAAGGGAATGACACAACTTTAATTTCATATACTATGTTGCGTAGCGCTCACATGTTCGAATCGCGGATCACGCCGTGCCTTTTTTAAAGTCCATTGCAGCCTTGGAGGCAACACAATTGAAGAATATCAATTAAAGTTATTCATTGAGTGTTACATTTTTAATGAATTAATGAAGAATTTCAAAAGATATTTTTTTATTTATAATTTATTTAAAAGGAGTTAATGATTTTTTTGTTCCCTACTTGATGATTAGTTGTTCTATAAAATTATAAATATTGATAATTAAATCATTACTTAACAGTATTAATTGTGCCATTCAGAATCAAGTGTAAAAAAATAAAAATAAATTAATCAATAATTAAAATTTTCTTTTGTAGAATATATATTTAACTTATTTGTATGTTCACAAGCCTTTTTCTTTTCCGATTCAACATTATTAAAAGTTCTTGTAATACCCTCTCTCGACTCTCTGTCGACATCAATAACTTCAACTAGAAAAATAAGGAGTGATTGTTTGATCTTTCGTTCGCTCATTTTTTACTTTTAGAGAGAATAGCGTGAAATAATTATTTTAAAAAAATGAGAATAGGTTTTGAGAGTGTGATTGGATATAAGTTGAAAATGTGATGATGATAGTTGATGTGATAGTTTTTTTCGTATAATAGTGATTAGATTTGATTGGTGATTTGAAAAATAAGAGAAAGTGAATAGTGTATTTGTAATATGATTGTATAATAATGATAGTTGATGTGATATTTTTTTTTTAAATTATAATTGGATGTGATTGATGATTTGAAAAATGAGAAAAGAGAATAGTGTATATTTTAAAAAATTTCACAAGCAATCACATATCCATGTAAAATTGTCCAAAAAGTAGAAGAGATGAAAACTCTTTCACAAGCAAGCTCTCCCTAAATATCCCCAATTTAGGGATTTAATGTGCCAATCACATACGTCATTCCGACGAAAATATCAATTTTCGACAAAATTTGTCCTACATTCTTTTTAATTTGTGTTCCTAATTGCCAGACCCTTGCATACAATCTTCCACCAATGTACATGTCTAGTTAGGGCTAAAAGATATCCGATTCTTGACTCAATGGTTTAAAACTCATTTGAATTCGATTTGTTAACATATGAAACCAAATTCAAACTTATTTCAATTTGAAATTCTATTCAAGTTTGAATCAATTAATATGAGGAAAATGTTTGAAAGGTTGGGTGGCGGGTTAGCACCCTCGTCGCTTTGGTCATTTAGCCAATTACTACGCTATGTAGTCCACTTTCAATCTTAGACCATTATCCTTTAATTTTCTTGACATTATGTCCGATTTTGGCCGGACCTCCCTAAGAGCATCTCCGGTGGAGGTTTGTGGGGGAGGTTTTTAAGGAAAAAAGCTGTGAGAAAAACTTCAACCATTGTGGACTACAACTTTGAGGTTTTTAAATACAAACCTGTTTTGTAACAACAAACCAGGTTTTTAGGAAAATTAGAAAACAAAAGTTACAAACCAGGTTTTTAGGAAAATTAGAAAACAAAAGAATTATTGTGAGAGGAGTTTTAAGAAATGTAATTGAATTGTGAGGTCCATAGAAAAGTTGTAGAAAGTTTTTGATTGTGGAGAATAAAGTGGGGTTTTTTGTTTTTGATGTGGCGGTGATGTGAACGCGTGAGATCCACAAAAAAAAGGGTTTGTGGTTCTTACCACCTGGTGATCCTAATGTCAATGGGAATTGCTGAGCTGGACCATCCATGTTCGGAAATATGTTGATTTGGATTTTATGACAAGTGGAATTACTTATTATCGGGAAATAAAAATCTTTTCCAACTGAGCAAAAATAGGCGGGGAAGGGACTCACGTGCACCACGTGACTCGGCAAATTTTTCAGAGTTAACGGCGTTCAAGTTTCCGTCTTTCTTCTCGATTTCCGTCCTTTTATCAGTCCTTTCAAATTCTCTGTTTTCTCATATATTCTGTACAGTATTTTAATGGAGGTTCCACTGATTCTGAAGAAATTAAGTGCATTCTCGTTTGAATCATAACAACTGGCCTCTCCCTTCATGTGCATGCCTAGATCGTCGTCATTCTCTGTTAATGGCGATGGACAATTCTAGAATGAGACATTTAGAACGACAGATAGAAGAACTGAAGGAGTATTATCAGCAAGAAATTAAGAAACAGCTGGAAGGAGTTCACCGGAAGATAGATGAAGCGTTGAATCGGAAATTTGATGAGCTGCTGAGGAGCATTAACAGTGCGAATGGCAACGAATCGAATAACCCCAATGTTACACCAGTGCAGCCAACGCTCCAAAGAAATAGTAATAGTAACGTGCGGGGAAAGGGTGTGGGGGCAGAGAAAAAGGGCATTAAGGAAGAAGAAGGGTTGGAGGATTTCGAAATGGGGAGTAATGGGGGTAATGTTGGAGCTGGGGAAGAGGGGACTAGTTTGTTGGAAGAAGATAGTGGGCCTGGAAAGTTTGGACATGAGAAAGGGCAAAAAGGAAAAGATAACGAGGTAGGTGATCCAGATAATGAAGGAGTAGTCTCGAGGACCGAGAGGTACAGTGGAAGAGCGATGGAGAAGATTGAGAAATTGAATGTAAAGACGGAGAACATGGAAGAGGAGGAGGAACAGGGTTGGGAAAAGAAAATGGTGAGTAGTGATGAACCTAAGTTAAAGGAGAACAGAGTTGAAGCAAAGCTAGGGCAACAGAGGAACAGGACTGTTAATGAAGACTTAGAGGACGGTGAAGGAGAGAGGCTAAAAGTGAACAGAGAGGCACTGCCTGCGTTGAGAGCAAAGAAGGAGAATAAAGAAGAAAATGATGTTTCTTCTTCTGTGGAGACAGCAAAGGCAAAGACTGGAAAGATGAAAGAGCAGGAAGGAGAAGATATGGGAGGTGAAAAAGAAGAGGGAAAGGATTTGGAAAAGGAACATAACAAGGTTGGTGAGACAGAGAATGAAGGAGGGGTCTCACGGATTAGGCTGTCCAGCAAAAGGGCGATGGAGAAGATTGAGAAATTGAGCACGGAGACGGAGAACACGGAAGAGGAGGAAGAGGGATTTTCAAGGAAGGGGAAGAGAAAAAGGGGTTCGGAAAAGAAGATGATGAATAATGATAAACCTAGGTTAAAGGAGAATAGAGTTGAAGAAAATATAGGCCAACAGGAGGATAGTGAAGGAGAGGGGCTGAAGACGAGCCGAGAGGCACGGTATGCATCAGGAGCAAAGAAGTTAAAACCAAAGAGTTTTAATGTTTCACAAGGATCTCTTGAATCTACTATGTGTCACCAATGTCAAAGAAATGATAAAGGGAGGGTTGTCCGGTGCACTAAATGTAAGAGCAAGCGGTATTGTGTTCCCTGCATGACAACCTGGTATGCCAGTCTTGCTCATCATATACTTGAGTCTTGCTGAGAGTATTTAAAATTCTAGTGCCATAATTTGATAAATTTTCATTGTATTTGACAGCAATTGTTTGTTTCTGCAGAATTAAAATTCTGCACATTTGATAACAGATTCTTTATCAGACTTTATAGTTGATAATATCTGTCTTAATTTCCCCTTATTCCTTTAAACATATGCAAGTAATAGACATAGAGACATGTCACTTGAATATATGTATATATATATATATATATATATATATATATATAATTTTGCCACACAATTGTGCTACATTTCTGTTTCTTAAACTTTAAAATTCTTATTTGTCCTTGTTCCTTGATATTAGGTACCCTAAGATGTCAGAGGAAGCTTTTGCAGAGGCTTGTCCTGTTTGTCGAATGAACTGCAACTGCAAAGCATGTTTACGCATGCAAGCTCCGGTTCATGTTTGTTTCTCTGACTCGCTGTCTGTTTTGGTTGCTTTGGCACGCTTTTATGATTACTCTTATGCAACACATGCATTGTATGCTTGTAGATTTGTTGTCAGATTCAAGAGAAGTCAAACATCAAAATTAGTGAAGATGAAAAGGTTCAGTACTCTAAATACATAATAAAAATGCTTCTGCCCATTCTAGAACAGATTAACACAGAACAGGTGAAGGAGCGAGAACTGGAGGCAAAGATTCGAGGTACTCTTTTTATTTTTCCCTATCATACATCTTTTAGAAATGTCGAAGCTTATGTGGAATGAATTTCTTCCTGAAACTTCTGGATGCTTGTTTTGTGGGATAGTTAATAATATGTATTATTACTTTGTTGGAATCTTTTACAGTATTTAAGGACTTTTGGAGTGCTACAAATGAAGTGCTTGCGGGTTGTGAGGTGCTAGGATAGGAGATGATGGAGTTTAATGCTGTGATATGTATAGATGAAAATAATTGCTTGCATGTTCTAAGTGGCTTAATCATTAGTTGTAAGTATTTATGTAAACATTTCATTGAACTACTGCAGGAGTATCAGTTTCAGACATTAAGCTCAAGAAAGCAACATGCGGTCAGAACGAGCGTATGTATTGGTAGGTTTTGAGGAGAGTTTTTTGCTTCATGCTATCATTTCCTCTGATTTGAACTAAGATGAAAGTTGTTCATTTTCATGCAGTGATAACTGCCAAACTTCTATTGCTGATTATCACAGAAGCTGCCCTCTGTGTTCCTATGACCTTTGCCTTAGTTGTTGCCGAGAACTTAGGGATGGCCACCTGCAGGGAGGTGAAAAAGGAAAGCCTATTAAATATGTCAACTATGGGTTGGACTATTTGCACGGTGATAGATGGACTGAAGTTTTGGAGAGTGCGACTCTTCAGACTTTGCCCGTTGAAGCTAACTCAGAGGATAATGTGTATTCTCCGTCAGAATGGAAACCAAAGAAAAATGGCGTCATCCCATGTCCACCAAAAGATAAAGGAGGGTGTGGTCTAGCAGTTTTAGAATTGAAGTGCTTGTTACCAGAGAGTTCAGAATTGCTTGTGGAAGCAAAACAAATATTTGAAAAACAAAAACTTGAATGTGTGCCAGAATGCTTTGAGAAAAGCTGTTCCTGTTCCAAATTCTCTAGTCAAGATAGTGTTATTAGTCAAAAGTCGTATAAAGCAGCCTCTCGAGAAGATTCTTATGACAACTCTTTATACTGTCCAACAGCTGTAGACCTAAAGCATGAGGATCTGAAACATTTTCAATGGCATTGGTTAAAGGGCGAGCCAGTAATAGTTAGTAATGTGCTTGAAACTACCCTTGGCTTGAGCTGGGAACCTATGGTTATGTGGCGTGCAGTCCGCCAGATCAAAAATCTTGAATATGAAAAAGTTCTTGATGTGACTGCAATAAATTGCTTGTACTGGTGTGAGGTGAGTTTATTGTCAGTTATTGCATGTTGAATATTTGGGATCTTTATGCTGATCTTATGAAAATGGGTACAGTTTTGGTTTCTAAACTATTCGATCAACAATAGCGTGTCACTTTAATCAGGGTCCTCCCTATCCTTGTGGGCTGATTTGGTTGTAGAAACTCTTTCTTGGTCTGGCTTGATTTCAAATTAGTATACAACCATTTTGCTAACTTAATGCTGTTTTTGTTTAATGTGGGTGATATTCACCTGAATTACTTCTCACTATGACAACATTTAAATGGAATTTGATTTTCTTATGCCGCATATCTATGGGTGTGTTCTTGTCTGAATACTTTTTCTGTTCTTTGTTCTTGGTGAATTACAGGAAGATGTGAATGTGCACCAATTTTTTAAAGGGTATTCTGAGGGTCGATTTGACAGTTATGGTTGGCCTCTGATATTGAAGTTGAATGACTGGCCCCCATCAACTTTATTTGAGCAGCAATTGCCTCGCCATGGCGCTGAGTTTATCAGCTGCTTACCTTTTAAAGAGTATACACATCCTCACAGTGGATACTTAAATCTGGTTGTTAAACTTTCTGATAAGTCCCTGAAGCCTGATTTGGGGCCCAAAACTTATATAGCTTATGGGTTCAATGAAGAACTAGGGCGCGGAGATTCTGTAACAAAGCTTCACTATGATCTGGCTGATGTGGTATATGCCCTGTTTTCAGTAGTTTGAATCTCTAGCTATCAGTTAGATCTTAGACTTCATGGGCTTTTCTTCATTTGTCTTACTTTATTGATTATACCTTTTTGACAGGAGCAAATAGCTCAACTATGTGCTCTTCTGTTGGTTAACTTTTCTTTATATATCATTATATTGTGTTCCTTCGTTATGTGATTGATGTATAAGACATGGATCTAAGTGTGTTATCTTGCGGTGGTGGTTACAATGAATTGGATGGCAGATAATATAGCTGGTTTGTCTTTTGACAAAATAATCCATATTTGTATATGGAAAGGGCATTGACACATAAAATCTTTTAGGATAAACTACAAAAAAAAAATTGAATTTAGCCTAATAACCAAATAAAAACTAATTTTCAAAATTACAGTTACACCCATGAGAGGGATATTTGTTTCAAGAGGTGTAATATGTAAAACAGAAACAAATGTGAAGGGGGTGTTTGTAATTCTGAAAGATAACTGACTTTCTTTGTAATTAGGTTAAACGGTAAGGGTAGTATTTGTAATATCCCTAAAATTTATCTTGATTTTGCAAAATATCTTCTGCAAATGCCTAATTCCATGTTGTACTGAACTAAGACTTGTTTAATTTTTATCTCATGTCATTAGGTAAATGTGTTGACACACGTGCAAGCAGTTAGCCTGTCACCTGAAGATTGTGCAACCATTCAGAAGTTGAAACAGAAACATGCTTCCCAGGATCAAAGGGAGGTTTTTGGAGATGATCAGACACAAATTTGTGTAGGAAAAGAGGATGCTAGTGCTTCCAATATATATGGGTTTAGTCTTGTTGATGCTAAGAGTGGAGCTATTTGGGATATCTTTAGGAGGCAGGATGTTCCTAAATTGGAGGAGTATCTCAAAAGGCACTTCAAGGAATTCAGGCATATTTATGGTAATCTGCTGCCAGAGGTAATTTAAAATGACAAATTCTTTTCCTTTTACTTTATTTGGATGTGAGGATGTGGACATAATTAATTTTTTTAATTTTTTCCTATTTGTGACTGCACTGAGTAATTTTGTTTGATGTCTTTTTTTTTGCTGAAAAGCTTCGTTAGCAATACTGTAAGTTTGATAATACTGATCAAATTTCTGTAGGCAACTAACATTCTTTCTTAATGCAATGGTTAATGTTTGAAATATTCAAAGCCAAGTTTTTAGTGGTGAAAATTATTGTTATGCAATATATTCTGTTCTTTTCTTCCATGTTTCTGAAAACAATGATTGAGTACTTTATGCTTGTATTTCAGAAAAATGCTTGTTGATAATTGATATAGTTAGTTTCTTGGTAGTTACCTGTTCTGTTCAATTGGGTTCTTGTGATACTTTTATCAGTGATTTAAGTTTAGATGTGATTTTCTCCTTTGTATCTATTTTCCACGTTTTGTCTGTATTTGCTCTTCCAAAACTGCTGTCTAGGTATACTATGTGCATGCATTTTTTGGGATGCGTTTTGTATCTTATGTTTTAAGATCCTTGAGAAAGGAAGCTGGTATGTTTTAATCAATATGCTCCTATGAGATCCTTTACTCTTTTGGACGAAATGAACCAATTAAAAATCAATACTAGTGAATTCTCTGACCTGTGAACTACATGAAAATTAGTTAATGTGTTTGGCAGATTGTGATAGTTGCTGTGTGTCTTTTTCATATCAAACCACTTTAATTTGGAATTGAACTCATAAATTTATCCTACTAGTGACTTGAGACAACAAGGTCAATCGAGTGCATCTGACTAGGGCTGTAAACGAACCGAGCCCGAACGAACGAGGGTTGTTCGTGTTCGTTCGTTTATTTTAAAAGGTTGTTTGTGTTCATTTGTTTAATAATCGAACATGTTCACGAACGTTCACGAACGGTTCACGAACATGCTCATTAATTGTTCATGAACAACTATATAAACATGTGTATAGAAAAGTTAGATACACCTTGTTTATGAACACTCAACTCAAAATAAATGAACATTATGATGATTGCAAATGTAAATAGGTTGTAATATTAAACTAAAATAAGCTTATTTTTCATAATAAAGTAATGAATATTAAGCAGTAAATGTATAATTAATAATAAAAAAATGAATAATAAACAAACATCAAACGAACATTAAATGAACATATTCGTGAACAGTTCATGAACATAAACGAACAAAATTTCTTTTTCGTTTATGCTCGTTAAACTTAACAAACGAACATAAACGAACGCTAACCGAGCTTGTTCACGAGCTATTTGTCGAAAGCTCTGTTAATGAACAACCCTACATCTGACACGCGTAATGCTACTTCCGAGTTCTATTAATACTTTGACAGGCTAATATGTCATAATTCAACTCTAATTATTGGTTAACTTATTGGTGAAGAATAAATTTTTTGCTAACACCACCATTTTTCATAAGAATCTGATAAACATTTGCTTTCTGTGGGCTTCTATTCACCTGCATGCTTATTATCTCACTTTCAGGTCGTCCATCCAATTCATGACCAAACCTTTTACTTGACTGCAGAGCATAAACGTAGACTTAAGGAGGAATATGGTTAAGTTTTTTCTTCCCGACTTTCTTCCTTTTCGCTAACTCATTACTCATTAGCAGTGAGGGTTTTTCCTGATTGTATTTTTGTTTGTTTGTGTTTGCTTAGGAATTGAACCATGGACTGTTGTACAGAAATTAGGAGATGCAGTTTTTATACCAGCAGGCTGCCCTCATCAAGTTCGTAACTTGAAGGTATTGTGGTTCCCTTAAGTACTTCAGGTTGTTATGGTTATCAAAAAGCCATAACTTTTATCAGACATGAGCGTGGGATGATAATTCTTGGTTATGGAGAAAAACGTGGCTATTCCTTATAACTTTAAGAGGTTTTTTAACTGGTGTCAGATATGTGAAATGTAAAAAAAAAAAAAGAATTTGAGGCCCCTTTCGTTTTTGTTTTATCTACAAAAGCAACAACTATATTGAGGCAATGTCTCCATAATTTATGCTGTTGTGTCAGATGAAATCTATCAACTTTAGACCTTTAATTTCGGAAAGAATTAGTTACTTCTCTGAATGTTGAAGAAACTTTAGCTTATGCTATGCATTCTTATGTAAAAATAAAGCCTGTAAACAGGAAGCTTCTGTGTTTATTTTAAACTGTACATATGCAAAATAGGTCTTTCAAATTTCGATGGAAGTATTTTCTACATCAAAATTTCCTATAATGAATTAATTTCGTGTCATGTTTTACCCTGTGCAGTCATGCATTAAAGTTGCAGTTGAATTTGTGTCGCCTGAAAATGTTCGTTCGTCGTCCAACTGACTGAAGAAATTCGTTTGCTTCCCAAGGATCATATTGCCAAGGAAGACAAGCTAGAGGTTTGATTCTCCTGTAATTTAGCATGTCATGAAATATATAATTGTACTCTTTATGTTTGAGTTTCTATTTTCATGTTATGACTTTAAGAATTTTGGTATTTTCTTGTTAGGTCAAGAAAATGGTTTTTCACGCATGCGCAAAGCTGTCGATGATGTGAAGAAAAATCAGTCAAGAAGCAAATGAAACTTGTAAGGATTCTTTCCTTACCATATCATTCTTTCACATTTTCAATTGCAATATATATCATTCAGACAAAATAATGATCTTTAAACTTTAAAACTTGTTTTAAAAATTAGGGTAATTACAAAAACTCCCTGAGGTTTGGGCTAATTACAGAAAAAACCTAGAAATATTTCAAAATTACGACAAAAAAAATCATCGGTTTGATTATGTGTTAAATTTAAGGGTGTAACTGTAGTATTTTTACAAATATGAGGGGGTTTTTGATACGTTTTTTTTTACTTATGAATGGAGAAAATGTAAGATGTAATCAAATGCCAAGGTTTTTTTTTTTTTTTTAATTATCATGAACCTTTGGTGTTTTTTTTTTCTGTAATTAGCCCAAACCTGGTTTTTTGTAATTATCCCTAAAAATTATAGACATTTGGTGATTTTCGTGTTATCGATTTTAGGTTATTGAATTGTGGAGGCTCTTGGTTTGATCAAAGTACATATTCAGTATCTTTCTGGACTCGGTGGTGATGTTTATATGCTAAGTTTTGCATCAATTGTCATATTTTGATGTGGATGTGGTTCCACATTTTGGTACAGTAATTGTTATGATGTAAATATTGGCTAATGTTTCCCTTATGTAAATGTCATTTGGTAATTTTATGTTTGTAAATGTAATGAAAGGTGTTTTGGTTCTCAAAATTATCATAATTGTCAATCTGTGTTCCAATTAAATTCAATAATGAAATAAGACATCAAACAAGTGCCTATATATATATATATATACACCTATGTGCTACATGTGTATGTAATTTATGCTCGCTCAAAATACGGAGCAACAAATGAATGCGGCGATCGATGATCAAACACTACATAGTGTTCGGATACGAGAAGCATATCTTCCACCACATATGTACTCTAGGGGTTTCTTGAACATCTCGTGCTCATTTAAAATATGTGCAAAAAAATCACCCTGTTTGAGCTTATTTTGTGTTTGATTTTATTATTACTAAAAGTTGGATAATCAAACCAAATTTTTATCTAATTTTTAAAGTGAATAAATTTTTAAATTAATTTGAACAGTAATGTTTTCAAGACACCTGATTCGCATTTGCCTCTATTTGTTCCTAAAATTGCCAGTACCCCTCCATACAATCATCCATCAATATACACGTCTAATTTAGGGCTAAAAGATGCTTGGTTCTCGACTTCATGGTTAAAAGCTCGTTTGAATTCGAACTTATTTCGATAACAGTTGAAATTATGTTTGAGTTTGAATCAATTAACATAAGGAAAATTATGGTAAAATTAGAAAAATAGTGGAATTATTTGGTATTGCAAATTCCAACTCAGCAAAAAAAAAAAAAAGGCGGGAATGGAGTCACCTGCACCGCACGTGACTTGGCAAAATTTTACAGAGTTAACGGCGTTCATTTTTCCGTCTTTGTTCTCGATTTCCGTCCTTTTATCAGTCCTTTCAAATTCTCTGCTTTCTCAAATATTCTGTACAGTCTTTTAATGGAGGTTCCACTGATTCTGAAGAAATTAAGTGCATTACCGTTTGGATCATAGCAACTGGCCTTTCCCTTCATGTGCATGCCTACATCTTCGTCATTCTCTTTTAATGGCGACGAGCAATTCTAGAATGAGACGGTTACAACAACAGATAGAAGAACTGAAGGAGTATTGTCAGCTAGAAACTAAGAAACAGTTCGAAGGAGTTCACCGGAAGATAGAAGAAACGTTGGATAGGAAATTCGATGAGCTGTTGAGGAACATTAACAATGGGAAAGGTAAGGAATCGACTAACCCCAATGTTACACTCCAAAGAAATAGTAATAATATTGTGAGGGGGCAGAGAAACAAAGCTTCACCCTGGAGAGGAAGGAAAAGGGCATTAAGGAAGAAGAAGGGTTTGAGGATTTTGAAATGGAAAATGTTGGAGAGAGTGAAGAGAAAACTGATATGTTGGAAGAAAACAGGGTTTCTTCTTCTGTGGAGAGAACAAAGGCAAAGTTTGAACAGAAGATAGGGCAAAAGGAAGAGGGAAAGGATTGGGAAAAGGAACATAACAAGGTAGGTGAGCCAGAGAATGGAGGAGGGTTATCGAGAATTAGGCTGTCCAGCAAAAGGGCGATGGAGAAGATTGAGAAATTGAATGTGGAGATGGAGAACATGGAAGATGAAGAGGGATTTTCAAGGAAGGGGAAGAGAAGAAGGCTTGACAATGAATCCATGGGGATGGTGAAGGAGAGGGGCCGACGATGAGCGACAGCTCATCGAGTTCATTTGGAGCAAAGAAGGTAAAACCAAAGAATGTAACAAAGCTGTGATTTGTGTATTTAGAAATCTACTTTGGACCTGTCATTGTATGTGAGTTTTTTGTTGATGTTTTACAGGGATTTCTTGAACCAAATTCGTGTCACCAATGCAAGAGAAATGATAAAGGAAGGGTTGTCCGTTGCGATAAATGTAAGACGAAGCGGTATTGTGTTCCCTGCATCCAAACCTGGTATGCCAGTCTTGCACGAGCATGTACTTGGTTGTTACTGAAGAGTATTTAAAATACTTACATCATAATTTGATTAATCTTCATTGTGTTTGGCAGCAAATTGTTTATTTTTGCCGTAGAATGAAAATTCTGCACATTTGTTAGCAGTTTCTTTATAGAACGATATAGTTGAAAGCATTTATCTTTCATCTGTTTGAATCCAAAATTGATAAGTGTACTGTACTCTTTCCTTGCCTCATTCTGTGAAACTAATAGTAGTACAATTCTTTTCTTTTGAGTAACTTTGTTTTTTACCAACCCATTCATAGGAGATATAGAATTAGTCACTGGACCATATATCATTCTGATTTTGTCACACACTTATGCTTCATGTCTGTTTCTTGAATTTTCAATTCTCATTTGCCCCCGTTCCCTTATACAAGGTACCCTAAGATGTCAGAGGAAGCTTTTGCAGAGGCTTGTCCTGTTTGTAGAATGAACTGCAATTGCAAAGCATGTTTGCGCATGGAACCTCTGGTTGATTTTTGTTTCTCTAACTCACTTTGCGCTTTGACTGCTTTGATACGTTCTTTTCATTTTCTCTTGTTCATCAAATGCATTGTATGCTTGTAGGTCTGTTCTCAGATTCAAGAGAAATCAGACGTCAAAATTAGTGAAGATGAAAAGGTTCAGTACTCCAAATACATAATAAAATTGCTTCTGCCCATTCTTGAACAGATTAACGCAGAACAAATGAAGGAGCGGCAAGTGGAGGCAAAGTATCGAGGTACTCTTTTTTTATTTTCTATTAAACATCTTTTAGAAATGTCAAAGCTTATGTGAAATGAGTTTTTCCTGAAACATCTGGAAGCTTATTTTGTGGGACAGTTAAATAATATGTATTATACTTTGTTGGAATCTTTGAATTTAAGGACTTTTGGTATGGTACAGATTAACTTCTTGTGGGTTTTGAAGCGCTAGGATAGGAGACGTGGAGTTTAATGCTGTGAAATGTATAGATGAGAATATTTGATTTCATGTTCTAAGTGGCTTAATCATTAGTGTAAGTGTTTATGTAAACATTTCATTGAACTATGGCAGGAGTATCAGTTTCACACATTAGGATCAAGAAAGCAACATGTGATCAGGATGACCGTATGTATTGGTAGGTTATGGGGAGAGTTTTTTTTCTTTTTCTTTTTTCATGCTATCATTTCCTCTGATTAGAAATAAGATGCATTTGTTCATTTTCATGCAGTGATAACTGCCAAACATCTATTGCTGATTATCACAGAAACTGCCCTCTGTGTTCCTATGACCTTTGCCTTAGTTGTTGCCGAGAACTTAGGGATGGAAACCTGCAGGGCAGTGAAAAAGAAAAGCCTATTAAATATGTCAACTATGGGTTGGACTATTTGCACGGTGATGGATGGAATGAAGTTTCGGAGAGTGCGACTCTTCAGACTTTGCCCGTTGAAGCTAACTCAGAGGATAATATGAATTTTCCGTCTGGATGGAAATCAAAGAAATATGGTGTTATCCCATGTCCACCAAAAGATAAAGGAGGGTGTGGCCGAGCAGTTTTAGAATTGAAGTGCTTGTTACCAGAGAGTTCAGAATTGCTTGTGGAAGCAAAACAAATATTTGAAAAACAAAAACTTGAATGTGTGCCTGAACGCTTTGAGAAAAGCTGTTCCTGTTCCAAATTGTCGAGTCAAGATAGTGTTATTAGTCAAAAGTCGTATAAAGCAGCCTCTCGTGAAGATTCTTATGACAACTCTTTATACCGTCCAACAGCTGTAGACATAAAGCACGAGGATCTGAAACATTTTCAATGGCATTGGTTAAAGGGCGAGCCAGTAATAGTTAGTAATGTGCTTGAAACTACCCTTGGCTTGAGCTGGGAACCTATGGTTATGTGGCGTGCAGCCCGCCATATCAAAAACCTTGAAAATGAAAAAGTTGTTGATTTGACTGCAATAAATTGCTTGTACTGGTGTGAGGTGAGTTTATTGTCAGTTATTGCAAGTTGAATATTTGGGATCTTTATGCTGATCTTATGATAATGGGTGCAGTTTTGGATCCTAAACTACTCGATCTACTATAGTGTGTCACTTTAATCAGGGTCCTCTCTATCCTTGTGGGCTGATTTGGTATAAGAAACTCGTCTTTGGTCTGGCTTGATTTGAAATTAGTATATAACCATTTTGCTAACTTAATGCTGGCTTTGTTTAATTTGGGTGATATTCACCTGAAATACTTCTCACTATGACAGCATTTACATGGAATTTTGATCTTCTTATGGTGCATATCTATGGATGTGTTCTTGTCTGATTACTTTTGCTGTTCTTTGTTCTTCGTGAATTACAGGAAGATGTGAATGCGCGTCAATTTTTTAAAGGGTATTCTGAGGGTCGATTTGACAGTTATGGTTGGCCTTGGATATTGAAGTTGAATGACTGGCCCCCATCAACTTTATTTGAGCAGCAATTGCCTCGCCATTGCGCTGAGTTTATCAGCTGCTTGCCTTTTAAAGAGTATACACATCCTCACCGTGGATACTTAAATCTGGCTGTCAAACTACCTGATAAGTCCCTGAAGCCTGATTTGGGGCCCAAAACTTATATAGCTTATGGGTTCAATGAAGAACTAGGGCGTGAGATTCTGTAACAAAGCTTCACTATGACCTAGCTGATGTGGTATATGCCCTGTTTTCAATAGCTTGAACCTCTAGATATCAGTTAGATCTTAGGCTTCATAGGCTCTTCTTCAATTTGTTTACTTTATTGGTGTTAACTTTTGACAGGGGCAAGTAGCTCAACTATGTGCTTTTCTGTTGGTTAGCTAGTCTTTATATTTTGTGTTCCTTTGCTACGTGATTGATGTAAACGACATGGATCTAAGTGTCTGTTATCTTGCGGTGGTGGTTACAATGAATAGGATGGCAGATAATATAGGTGGTTTGTCTTTTGACAAAATAATCAATATCGGTATATGGAAAGGGCATTGACACATAAAATTTAGGGTAAATTACAAAAATTAAAGTGAATTTAGCTTACCAAAAAAACAACTATTTTTCAGAATTACAATTACCCCCTTGAGGGGGGTATTTGTTTCAACAGGTGCAATGTGTAATATAGAAACAAATGTTAAGGGTGTATTTATAATTCTGAAAGATAAACTGACTTTCTTTGTAATTAGGTTAAACCGTAAGGGTAGCATTTGTAATATCCCTAAAATTTATCTTGATATTTCAAAATATCTTCTGCAAATGCCTAATTCCATGTTGTACTGAACAAAGACTTGCTTAATTTAATCTCATGTCATTAGGTAAATGTGTTGACACATGTGGAAGCAGTTAGCCTGTCACCTGAAAATTGTGCAACCATTCAGAAGTTGAAACAGAGACATGCTTCCCAGGATCAAAGGGAGATTTTTGGAGATGATCAGACACAAATAAGTGGAGGAAAAGAGGATGCTGGTGCTTCCAATATATATGGGTTTAGTCTTGTTGATGCCGAGGGTGGAGCTATTTGGGATATCTTTAGGAGGCAGGATGTTCCTAAATTGGAGGAGTATCTCAAAAGTCACTTCAAGGAATTCAGGCATATTTATGGTAATCTGCTGCCAGAGGTAATTTAAAAGGACAAATTCTTTTCCCTTTTCCCTTTTTCTTTTTTGGATGAAATGTGAGGGTGCGGAAAGAATTAATTTTGTTATTGTTTTCTATTTGTGACTGAGTAATTTCGTTTGGTCTCTTTTTTGCTGAAAAGCTTCGTTAGCAATACTGTAAGTTTGATAATACTGATCAAATTTGTGTAGGCAATTCTTTTTTAATGCAATGTTTAATGTTTGAAATATTCAAAGCGAAGTTTTTAGTGCTGAATATTATTATTACGCAATATATTGTGTTCCTTCCATGTTTCTGAAAATAATGATTGGAGCACTTTATGCTTGTATTTCAGAAAAATGCTTGTTGCTATAGTTTGATTCTTGGTGGTTACCTATTCAATTGAATTCCTGTTATACTTTTATCAGTGATTAAGTTTAGATCCTCCTCTGTATCTATTTTTCCACTTTTTGTCTGTCTTTGCTCTTCCAAAAGGCTATCAGGTATACTATGTACATGCACTTTTGGGATGTGTTTTGTATCTTATGTTTTAAGAACGTTGAGAGAGAAAGCTGGTATGATTTAATCAAAATGCTCCTATGAGATCCTTTACTCTTTTGGGCGAAATGAACCTATTAAAAATAAATCCTAGTGAATTACTTGACCTGTGAACTACATGAAAATTAGTTAATGTGTTCGGCAGATTATGATAGTTGCTGCGTGTCTTTTTCTTATCGAACCACTTTAAATTTGAATGAATATCTCATGTATTTATCCTATTACTTGAGACGACATGTTTTTGCTAACACCATATTTTTTATTAGAATCTGATAATCTTTTGCTTTCGTGAGCTTCTATTCACCTGCATGCTTATTTATCTCACTTTCAGGTCGTCCATCCAATTCATGACCAAACCTTTTACTTGACTGCAGAGCATAAACGTAGGCTTAAGGAGGAATATGGTTGAGATTTTTTCCGACTTTCTTCCTTTTCGTACTATCTGATAAGCAGTTATGAGGGTTTTTCCTGATTGTACTTTTGTTTGTTTGTGTTTGCTTAGGAATTGAACCATGGACTGTGATACAGAAACTAGGAGATGCAGTTTTTATACCAGCAGGCTGCCCTCATCAAGTTCGAAACTTGAAGGTATTGTAGTTCCCTTAAGCACTTACGTTCCTCCTTCACTGCAGGTTGTTACTTGTTATGGTTATCAAAAAAGTTATATTTATCAGATATGAGCTTGGGATGATAATTGTTGGTTACGGAGAAAAATGTGCCTATTCCTGATAACTTTTAAGAGGATATGTGAAAATTTGAAAAATTCTAGGCCCCTTTCATTTTTGTTTTTATCTACAAGCGCAACAACTATATCGAGGCAATGTCTCCATAATTTCTGCTGTTGTGTGAGATGAAATCTATCAACTTTAGGCTTTTAGTTTCGGAAAGAATTAGTTACTTCTCTGAATCTTAAAGAAACATTTAGCTTATGCTATGCATTCTTATGTAAAAATAAAGTCTAAACAAGAAGCTTCTGGGTTTATTTTAAACTGTACTCATGCACAATAGGTCTTTCAAATGTTTGGTGCAAGTATTTTCAGAAAGTCCTACAATGAATTTCCTGTCATGTTTTTTACGGTGCAGTCATGCATTAAAGTTGCGCTTGAATTTGTGTCGCCTGAAAATGTTCCTTCGTGCGTCCAACTGACTGAAGAAATTCGCATGCTTCCCAAGGATCATATTGCCAAGGAAGACAAGCTAGGTTTGATTCTCCTTTAATTAATCATGTCCTGATATGCCTAACAAATTTTCTTTAGTTTCTATTTTCATGTTATGTCTTTTGGTATTTTCTTGTTAGGTCAAGAAAATGGTTCTTCACGCAATGCGCAACGCTGTGGAGGATGTGAAGAGATTTCAGTCAAGAAGCAAATGAAACTTGTTAGAACCCTTTCCTTACCATATCATTGTTTCACATTTTAAATGCAATATTTTTTTTTTGCACCGCGATGAAGGAACGGTTCTTGGAGAAACTCTTGTGCTCTTTTCGTTATATGTTCTTACTTTTATTTTCTGGCAGTAGTTTTATTAATATCATTCAGACAAAATAATGATCTTTAAACTTCAAAACTTGTTTTAAAAACTACAGACATTTGGAATTATTCTCCCTATCGATTTTCGTGTTACTGATTGTAGGTTGAATTGTGGAGGCTCTTATAGTTGGATCAAGTACATATTCAGCATCCTTCTGGACTGGTAGTGATGTTTATATGCTAAGTTTTGCAATCAATATCTCATATTTTGATGTGGATGTGGATCCACATTTTTGGTACAGTAATTGTGTTATGATGTAAATATTTGCTAATGTTTCCTTTATGTAAATGTCATTTGGTAATTTAATTTTTTAATGTGGCCTTGGAAGAATCCTCACCAAATGCACGTTCAAACCCTCTTTAAAATATACATGATTTCTCTCAAGGAAATTGTACGTTTGGTACTTGGTTTCTTAGACTTTTGGTATGCTAAATTGTCAAAAAATTAGTTTGGTAATTTTAAAAATTTGGGACATTTGTTTGATTTCCATTTTCCACAGGAACATTATTATATCGTTGGAAGTCCAAAATTTTCGGCAAAATTAGAATTTTCACTCTAGAATCAAACCAAATGTCTCAACATTTTAAAATTATTGAATTAAGACCAAACTTTGACAACGTAGCAGACTAGACGTCTAAAGAGGCCAATTACCGGACAATTTTGCAATTTTGCCTCCCCTCTCCCCTCCAATATGTTTGTTGTTGAAGTTGTTTGCCCAAAAACTAGTTGATTTCCCTTCCAAAAAGGGAAAAAAAGAATCTAGTTGATTCAACCATTTTTCCCAAGTGCAAAATGACCCATGTTTCCCCCTTTTGCTCCGTTTTTTTTTTTCTATTGGACGGCTAATTAGATGTTACCCAATTAGGTAGTGCCAAGTTTATATCGCAATTTAAAAATAAGATCATTCGTCAAAGGCAGATCCACAATCTTCTTTCAAGTACATACATTTTCAGTACTTAGAAATTAGAATCCAAATCAAAACCTGAAACTCCAAAAACTGGGGTTTATACATTTTTCAAACCCGAAACCAAAAAGGAACCCACAAGATTTATACAGCAAAAGTTCCACATTTTTTTTTCCTGAGAAAATCACATTAAGAAGATCATCATCGCCGCGGACAAGCTAGAGTAAGCTGAGTCTAAATAACAGAAACGGTACCAAAAAAAGAAGCATTTAAGAATCTTCAAAGAAGCAGATATTACGTGCTATCTTTGATTCGTGAGGAAGGCGTGTTTTAGAATGAGTTCACCGTTACATGGATCAAAGAACGCTTCAATTTCTGTTGAGGAAGAATCATCGTCTCTAACCTCCACAGGCTTACTCAAAAGCTTCACAGCTTGTTTCCAATATCTTTTATCTAAAACATCCACGAAAGAGTATTAATCACACGGGGAAAAGTACTAGTAATTACGAATGGAAAGAGCATAGTATGAGTTCGTTAGAAGTATCAAAATACAAAACAAGGGATAATTACAAAAAATACCCTTGAGGTTTGACCTAATTACAAAAAAGCTCAATTATCATTCAAAATTACAAATACCTCATGGTATTACAAACATTCCCTTGAGATTTGCATTTTCTTAGCAAATATCCCCTACTGAGGGTGCAATTTTGTGAAATAGAAACAAATATCACAAAGGGGTATTTGTAATTTTGAAAGATAGTTTGAGTTTTTTGTAATTAGATTAAATCTCAAGGGTATTTTTGTATTTAACCCAAAGAAAAACCAACCTGGTCCTGTTGACAAAACAATATTATCCCTCGCATCCATCACCCAGTCGATCCAAAGCACAAATCCATGGCACATCCCGATTCTCTAAATTGAAACTGTAAACAAGTTGGTTAGAATGTGGATCCCTAAAGAAAGTTTAAGACAACGAACCTTGTTTAGTACTTCTAGATGTTGAAAACAGATTGAAAATACCTGAGTTTTCCCAGAACATGGGCTCATTGGTTTTGAGAAATCAAGCTCCAAGATAGTGGTCATTTCACTGAGTATCTGAAAACAAATATTACAATGACATCTAATCAAAATTTACAAATCTAACTTCATAATGAAGAACACAAGATTACCTTGCTCTCCCCACACTGCCAAACAAAGAAGGGCAAAAACGGACCGTCTTCTGTAACTGGTAAATCTCCACATGCCCCCAATGTGGTATTGACGATTGCATGATCAAATCCTTCAATTTCTAGCAGGCTACGACGACTTTGCCATAGGTCCTACAGAACATTGTCAATGCTGTCTTTTTAATTTTGCTCTAGTATAGAAGTAAGGCATAATTACAAAAAAAAAAAAAAAACATGAGGTTCGGGTTAATAACAAAAAAGCTAAGAGGTTTTTGAAACTTTGAGGTTTGATTCCATCATACATTTTCCCATTCATAAGCAAAAAAAATCAACCCCCCCCCTGACATTTATAAAAATACTACAATTATCCCTTTAAATTTAAGACAGAATCAAGCCTGAGGCCTTTTTTTTGTAATTTTGAACCATCTCCGTTTTTTTTTTTTTTGTAATTAGCCCAAACCTCAGGGGTGTTTTGTAATTATCCCTAGAAATAATTCAAGTTTTAGTATATGATTATCAACTTACAGGGAGATACACTGCACAAGCTTTCAACAGTCCTTTACAAGGCATTATTAGCACATCTTTGGACAGAATGGAATCGAGCGAAGTTCTTTCCTTCCTATTAAAAACAACAGAAGAAAGGTGAGCAGTATGTTCCTGATAATTCTGCATTGGGAAAAGCCAGGAGAAATGATAGAAATTTAAGGCATTTTTTTCGCCATAGCATTTAGGGAAAAAATCGCGTTTCAAATGAGCCAAGCCAAATATTAGAGAAACTTTCAGGCTTGTGCTCGAGCTCAAGCTCAAATCTCTCGCATAGAGCAGAAAAAGTTCTGATCATTCTTCCTTTAGAAAATCGAAAGAATATCAAGGCCAAAGCAAACCAGAAAAGATATAAAAGAACATCAAGGTATTTTTTCATAATAGCAAATCAGAGATTGGGGTGCTACTACCAATAAAAGTCAGAGGTAAGACCTACCAAAATCGCAGGTTTTGCCAGGGAAGCACACTATCATTTCCATAATAAAATGGTTCCGCAACCAATAAAGTAATCTGCAGAACAAATGCGTCGTTTGAATGTTTAAGGCCAGTAGATATATCATTATATTAAGAAAGAGATGGGCCATGATAAATGGCCAAGAAGACATTGCAGAACACCATAAATTAGCTCGAGCAACTAATCTTTCTTAGCCCCAGAAAAGTGTAGGTGGAAAATCTAAATATCAATTGTTTACCTTTCTTGAATCTTGCAGAGTTGATTGCAATTCCTTCTTCTTTAAAATTTCTATACGATCCATAGTGTAGTCATTTGCTGCAGCAACTGTTTGCAAATATTTTGAACCGTTCTTTCCAAGTCCTGGAAACAATGGAATGACATGTACACTCTTGGAAAGATGGACAACAGCAATTGTCAGGAAAATGCTATCATCTGCAACTAAACATAAGGGGTGTACTACCTGTTTCAACTGAAAAATGAAATTAAAACAAAGTCAAACGATAGATGAAAACTTGAAGTAAGAAAACACAAAAGAGTAATCAAACAGCTAACATGCTTCAAGACCTGAGCAAAGTTTCAAAGCAGGGGCGTTTCCTTCTCTATTTGGAAACTCAATTTTTTATATGTATATTTTATTTTAAAATATTAATTTTTATTGATTTAGTCCCCCGAAAAAATTTTTGCCCCCCCAAAATTACAGCTCTAGTTCCGCCCCTGTTTCAAAGAATCTGTTAACCCCTTCTAAAACATTGGGGCTAAATTTGGAAAATTTAGAGGCCAAAAATGTAAGATAGAAAGTTTGATCAACAGTAAAACTGGATAATGGTACGAGAGAGAGATTCAAAATAATAAGGAAAAAAGGAGGATAAAACTCAACTAAATCAGAGTGGTTTGGGCCAATTCACTTTTTTTTTGTTATCGTCGAACAGAGTGATGTGTTTCAATTAGGGGGCATCGAGTTTCATCTCCATAAAATGTCCCCAATCTTAACCCAAAAACATGAGTATCGGATAAACATGAATAAACTAACTGAGTCTAAATAGAAGCCAGAAAGTAGATAATAAACCAGAACTCAGAAATAAGCAAGGACTGAAATCCATGCAGAACACCCTTCAACATGCATCAAATACCATTCATGAGTTAAGCTAAATATTAGTTTTTAGAAGTCAGATCGGTGGAAGGATTAAATCTTAAATGATTATATTCTATCAAAGATGCAATAATCTTACAGCTTTCTCAATGGCATTAAGCATTAAACATCTCCAACCACTATCACCATATAAAGCATTTCTTTCTGGTGACACTACAATCTGACAGTCCTGAGTGCAGAAGTCAAGATCTTCAATCTCTTTCTTTTCGTTTAACGTCTTGAATTCATATGAGACGCTTGTTTCAGTATGAACAGCATGTAACTGAACCTCCTCATCTTTGAACACAGGCAGACCTGAGCTAGGGGTGAACCAAACACTTTGTTTCCAATGGTCACACCAATTCCGAGAGCCTAGAGAAGCACAATAATAAGAATAGGTTCACCGAGATCATAAAACCTCAATTTATCCAAGGCTCAATTGACAAGAATTAACCAAGGTCGACCAGTGCCACAATTTAGATCAACAGCACAAATAATATCGAGATTGGTGAATCATACATGATAAAGAAAAACTGAAAAAACTAACCATAGAACGTTAACTTACCAAGCAAGGATGATTTTAACTCTTTCCCGTCAGAAGGAAAGCGTATCCAATTTGGCCCAGTAGAATAGAAGATTGTTCCTTCACTGTCAAGCTGAAGCAACCACCTGAAATCAGACAAATTATTCATAACTGAACCTGGGTAACACATGCGTGTAAAAAACAAAGAACCTGGATAATACATTAAAGACAATGACCTATGTGCCATATCATGTACCATGAGATGATAGCATGAACTGTACCATCATTTGTAGCCTTTATCTGCAGCTCAGTTTCACGAGAACTGTCTGGCCTCCTCCAAAAGTCAAAATCAAAAACTTTGAAGGGCTCTGATAGCTGGACAAAAATACCAGATTGAGTAGAATGCATGTTAAATTTAAATTTGATAAAATAACTTACCTTTTATAACAAATGCTACATATTTTTAGCAAACACATTTTCGTTACCAGTTTGATTTCTTCTTTAATTGCATCGCAATGCATAGCAAATTGTTGCTTTTTGACGCCTAAAAGATCACCCATCCCACTTGGAACAAGATGAATGCTATCTGATACTTCTGCCTCTCTATTAACTAAATCATGCACCTCCCATAAATATGAGCACTCAACAAGCTGAAAGGAATAAAGAAAATTACAGATAAAAGAACTTGATAACAAAAATATTTATGTGCACCAGAAACGTCAAGTCGTCAACCAATTGATCGCGCATCAACAAAAGTAGACCACATTATATATTTGCAACATACAGAATACTAGGAAAGACTTCAGTTAGCAAATTTTTTCAATAACAGTGAGGAAATACAGATCTTCAAGTCAGAAAAGACGGAAGATGGTTAGCCAACCATGCTCCATTAGCAAACATGTATATTGTTGGAGAACATGGTAGCTTAGATCAATTACCTGGCCATAAGTTGTTGCCCGGTAAGGTACTGTTTGAGGATTTTCTACTAATAGTTTGTCATGTGCATGTTGCAGAGTTGGAATTAGACCTTCACCCAATAACTCTGAGTCTAGGATCTCACTAACCTGCATTTTAATGTCATACAACCAAGATTATCGGATTAAAGCTACAACTACACTCATAAAATGCAGTAAAAGATTCCGCTATAGTAAATCCTTTTTTTTAAAAAAGTAAATGGGAATATAATTAGACACTGATGCACAGCACTTTAGCTAACACAGCATCGAGGGAAAAAAATTAAATGGTGGATTATTCTACCCATGCAGTTCAAAAGTGAGGGTTATGCATTGGTGCATAACCCTCTACTCTTAGGCTTCCCAATAAAGAGAGGAAGAAAAGGAGAAAATGCTTTGTGTACTTTTGGCTAAGAGGCAAATATATCATAAACTATGTAGAATAAGTTTTCTTCAATCATCATCTTCGTCTTTTAAGAGTTTGAATATCCTCCCATAAGGCAATAACTAACTTATCCATAGATAACAGATACACCTATATTTCTCTGCAGAATACTCTATTCAATGCAATGATTATCAGGCCCCGAGGTCTAACTATAAGGTACTCCGTACTCACAAGAATATCAGCACGTGCAGGGATATCCAAGCCAACCTCCAACTCATCTGACCTCTTGTTTATGACACGTATTTTCCCATCCATGCCATTGGCCCGGAAAACCTTCCTCATTAGTTTTACCATGGGAAGGTATGACTCGCAAGCTGTCACCATACCAGTTGAACTAGAGCTCCCCTTTGAATCAAGGCCCATTGCCCGAGCTGCCATCATTGATAGCAATCCTGTTCCTGCACTGTTCAAAATATAGGCATACCTAAGTCTTACCCAATGGATAACTAGCATAATCACCATGAATGCATTTGGCTGATCTTAGAAACATTACAGGTTACGACCAGGACGGATTTGCGAGCATTATTTAGCTAAAATTCCATTGTTAATCCATAATTTGGCAAATGAGCTGTATATATGCTGGTACTCAAGTCAATTTTCAAATTTCTATTTTCTTTCTTTCTATTTTCTGAACAATAACATTTCCTTAAAATAAGGTTTTTGATTTATTCAAATCACTAACCGAATACAAATACAATAACTCAAATTAGTCGCATTCCCGTTATACAGCAGAAAATTGAGGAAATAGTGCAGAAAATAAATGAAATTAACACAGCGCAAAAAGTTATATTTTGTTTTCAAAATTTAAGTTTTTCTTCTAGGAGTACCCAATATCAAGAACGTGGCAGGGTTTAGTGACAGTCTTGTCAATGGCCTGACGGTAGGCTCTGTTGCGGCGGGTATCATTGAGCATGTCAAGATACGACGTCGTAGCAAGAAGGGCTTTTGTGGTTGTTTGGTTTCCATTGTCTTCTTCCTCTTCTTCTATGACGACCCATTCGGAATTTCCAGTGAGCGGGTCTGTTTTGAGCTGAAACATTCGCTGGCTCAATCCGCCGCTGGCGGCGGAGGAGCTCATGATTCTGGCGGTGGCGGAGCGACGGGGAAATGTGAAGAGTAGGGGTTTAAGGAGGACGCAGAGCATCACACGAGGACACGGCGCGTGAACTTAATTCTAATGTTTTAAGTTAAAAAATTAGACTATTATAATTAAATTGTCTACATATCTCATAGAGGAATCAAAGTCCATATAATATACGCATAATATCATTGTTTAATCATTATGTGAATTGTTGCTCGATCTGCGGGTCTAGTATCAATTATGTCGCTTTCTTCGACTTCTTCAAATTTGACTTGATCGGGCTTTGTCCAATTGTTGAACAATACTTAATTTTTCAGATTTTCAATTGTTAATCTAGATCGTCTGCACTCAAAATGCAGCCTCCCACGAAAAATGTTTATTTGTTTCACATAAATGTTTGAGGCGGAAGTTGCTAATATCTCCTTCACAATAACTGATATTATAGGAAAAATGTAGTCCTCTTCGACCACCATTTCAAAAGATTGAACAACTCTACAAAACTCATTATACTCATAAGAATTTGTTTTCTTGATAAGGACTAGTGTCATAACCACTTGCATGTTTTTTGTATTTTCCCATCATAAAGGTTTTGTAATGGTGCAAATAATGGATTATAACCACTATGACCACTACCTACATCAATGCTAGATGTTGAAAGAGTCGCGACTTATGCCCAAACTGTTTAAAGCGGAAAAAAAGAAGGTCGAGACCAAAGATTTTGGCCTGTATAAATTCGAGGTTTTTTGGCCCAGACCGTTAACCCAAAGACCGCTAGGACTAGCCTGAAGGGTAACTCAGCTGGCCCGTTAACCCACCATTTTTGTTTTTCAATATATAAATATAATTCTAATATTATACATCTATTTTTATTACATATTGTTGGTAAATATTAACTTTAAATGTTATATACGTTGAAGTTCAAAATTTTAGATTTAAATATATAATTTTGAAAATTTTAACTTAGCCATATGAATATTTTCAAAAAAAATGTTATGTTTATTTTATTTTATATGAGTATCAAAAGAGCTTCAATTGTTATTCCCTTAGTTAGCAAGTTATTGCCCTAGCTTTTATTATTATAGTTTTATTATTAAAATTCACATCATACAAATTTTAATTGCATAATTTTGTTAATGCAAATGAAAGTAAAGCTATGCATGCCTTTTTTTTTTTTTTATGTCAAACTTAAATGTTATATATGTTCAAATTTACAATTTTATATTTGAAAATATAATTTTAAACTTTTTGATTTGTAGCTCGATAATGGTCTTTTGCTCGTAACTCGCTACAATTAGAATTAGGTTATAATAATGCCACCACGTTTAATCTTGGTCCATTTAGCCAAGCTTCGGTTGCATAGAATTGAATTAGAAGTATAAGAATGACTAAAGGTGCGATTGGGTATGCTTTCATTTTGAAAATTTTCATTTCTTTAGAGAATAGTGGTGACAAAAAATTGGGGAGAAAAAGATGAATTTTGAGAGTGTGATTGGATGTGAGATGAAAAAGTAATGATGAAAGTTGATTTGATGTCAAAATTATAATTTAATTATTGAATGTGATTGGTAGTTAGAAATGCATGAGTGAATGAATAGTGAAATTTGTGGGAGAATGTGTAAGAATTATTAGTTTTTGTGAAAAAATATGTAGATGTGATTGGTGAAA
Organism: Rehmannia glutinosa; assembly: GCA_016081115.2. Lineage (NCBI taxonomy): Eukaryota > Viridiplantae > Streptophyta > Magnoliopsida > Lamiales > Orobanchaceae > Rehmannia > Rehmannia glutinosa. The sequence continues at coordinate 103,017 of JABTTQ020000827.1, read as the reverse complement.
GAAAAAATGAGAAAAAGTGAAAGTGAGAGAATAATATATTTTATGAAATTTTTCACAACCAATCGTGCATGTTTGGTAAAAAAAAAAATTATCCAGAAACGAAAATGAAATTTCGTTCATATCCAATCGCAACCTTATATTTCCAAAAACCAGCAGTAATTATAAATTATAATGTCATTGCAGCCTATGATAATCAAATTTAATGAAAATAACAATAATTTCCTCTATTAGTGTTCTAAAAAACGATAGGAATATAGGGGTGGGTCGGGCTCGAGGTTGCCCCATCTCTCCCAGAAAATTGAGATTTAGTGCCTAGATGGGTTAGGCGGAGAACCTAATCGGAGGAAAAATATAGGCAGATAAGGAAAATTTAACGCCTAAAAGGAACTAATCGGGGAGAGTTACTGATTCGAGTGTAGTTGTCCTCAAGAATCTTAAAACTATTATCAATGATTAGATTACGATGATATCCTAAAAAAGAAATATTAAACTTCATTATATATAATTTAATTGCTTATAATTTCATTTTAATTCCATTGCCACCTCAATCATAGCTCATATAAGTATTTGAAAAGTTGTACGAGGACCTTTCTTTTTTTTTTTTTTTTTGATGAAAAATATGAAAAATTTCATTAAAAAGGCTAAAGAAACTTACAAATTTAAAGGGGCATACCCGTGAATGAAAAAAGTGTGGAGAGGCCAAAAAAACACACCAAAGTAACTAAAAGCAACAACAATTCCTACCTCAACAGAGGTTTACTAAAAACAACGATGGATCTCCAACCAATTAATTGAGGGCAAAAGGAAGTTGACAGTGACGACCTAACACTCCCAACCGAACCTCAAATGAGGGTGGCGAGAGATTTACGTGAAAATTTAGAAGTTGATAGAGGGGCATACCCCATCATTGGACCTTGTTCATCAATGGTGGTAAATAGTTAAACCCTAGAAATCGAGTGACACTCGCAGGAGAAATTAACACCGACGAGTGGCTGGTAAGTGGTAAATTCCCTTTTCTTTTCCCCCACTTTTTCTGATCGGAAGCCTAATACTAGTTAAACCCTGTTAAATTACACAGAAATATTCTCGTTTAAAGGAACTACAATCAAAAGCCTATTTTTTCAACAAAAAAAAAAAAAAAAAAAAATCAGTAAGATTGTTGCGTATCCTGGTAAGTGCATTTGCAGCTCCAATTTCGTGCTTGTGTATTTTTTTGCTTTTGTTGTCCAAATATAAAAATGCGACGAATTTGGGCTGATGGCTAAAAGACTTTTTTCTGCAACAGCTTCCTAGAGGAGATGATTTCAGATTTTGCGTTTAAAATTGTGTTCGATAGGTGTACATTTCCCAAATTCTGATTCGATATTGCTTTTTTTCCCAAACAGGGCACTTGCAGTATATTTGTCCTGCTATTTGCTGATGTTTATGTCACAGCTCGTTGAACACAAGCTGTTGAAATAGATTTATCAGTTCTCTTGGAACCCTAGAAACCCTTTTTCCATTTTGTTTTATGGAGAAAACAGAACAGTCAAGTCGAAAGCGCCTGAAGAAGGTTTTAGATGGGAACCAAATTATGCCCTCCTCTATTGACAGACTTAGCGGCTTGCCAGACGCCATCCTCATTCACATTCTCTCTTTTCTCCCGACTAAGCTCTCTGTGGCGACTAGCATTCTTGCTAGAAGATGGAGGATTCTATGGGCTCATGTCCCCAATTTGGATTTCGATAGTCAAACTCACAGTACAGACAACATGGAAATAAGCTTCGGGGACATCATCAACAGAGTTATTATGCTACGTAAGGTTCAAACCATTGATACTTTTCGGCTCCTTGTCCGGATTACTGTCGCGGCTATGAACTCGAGACATGGTTAAACACTGCCGTTGCGCCGCAATGTTCAAACATTTGATCTTCATTTTTATTGTCATGTTAAGTTTCCTCGATGCATTTTCACCTGCAAAACCCTTGTCGATCTGAGGCTCCGTGGTTATCTAGGATACATGAACTCTGGCGAGATCATAAGTTTGCCTAACCTCAAGAAGCTTCATCTTTCTCTTGTTCTATATGGGTATTGTGATCAAAACCTGCCACACTTTCTTTCTGGTTGTCCGGTGCTTGAGGAGTTGATCATCGATGGAATCCTGGATCAACATAAGAATTCCTATATTATATCTTCGCCCTCAATAAAAAGGCTTATGCTCAATTTTCTGTTCAATGCTTGTGATTCTCACAGCCAAGTGGTGATAAATGCTCCATCACTCAGATATTTTAAGCTGAATGATTGTTTCAACAAGAATATCCTAGCGCATACTCGGACGCTAAATTCCTTAATTGAAGCAGACATCTCTTTGAACAATTCTAAGGTGGTTGGAGAAGACTACTCTTACACTCTCTCTGTGTTAAAAAAAAATTGATCTTCTCTGTAATGTGAAGTACCTAAAATTGTCAAGTGGTATGGTGGTAAGTATATATTCCTACTTTCGTCATCTCATTGATCTTGTATTTTCTTTGAGCTATATATTGTCAAGTATTGGAAGTTTCCCTTCAATTTTACGGCATGGTTACCCACTTTTCTTCTAAAACTTTCTCTACAATCTATGATACTAAGGTTGTGATTTCGTTGCAGTTTAATTTCATAGCCTTTGGTGATCAGCCGAGTAGAAGTTTTGATAATTTAACCAAACTCGAATTGGATGCTGATTGTCTTTTTCTCAAAAAGTTTCTTGAAAGTGCTGAAAATCTTCAAGTCCTTATTCTCCGTGAGGTTTGTTGATGCAATTGAATATATAGGTTTTAGCTTTTGTGGTGTTTTCTTTTACCAATTTGCTTCTTTCTTGTTATCATCAGGTTCACGTGCATCTAAAACACTGGATGGAGCCCAACCAAGTGCCAAAATGCCTACTATCACATCTCACTACTATAAGAATTGATGGAATGAGAAGTACACAGCAAGAGTTTGACATGGTAAGATATCTCTTGAAGAATGCTCAAGTCCTCAAGAGGATGGAAATATATTCCCGACCAGATGGAATTGATTTCGAGGCAAAATTTAATGCGCTCCAGAGAATTTCTTTGTTTCATCGTGGATCTGTGGCATGTGAACTTGCTTTCTTTTGAGATTGTTTGGGGGTTGAATTGTTAATTATTTAGTACTCTCGGTGAAAATATTGTACTCTTGGGAGAAATGAAGAAAGTGGAGATGGACAACAAGAAACTTAATAAGTTTCTTGTTGTTGCTGTCTTGGTGCATTTTGATGGAAATGTAGTTATCTTACTTATAGGTGTGTGGTGGGACTATGTTTGGTTCCTTTTTTTTTTTTGAGGTGGTTGTAAATTAGGATTGTAGGATATGAATATTGTCTCACCCTTAGTGTAATGTGTGTGCAATGTGGTTATAACCACATTTGTAACATCACAAAAGTGTCTTATTCAGACCTTTGTGAATTGTGTTTTGTTCAACAAATATATTAATGCTTCAGTAAGGAATTGTGAAACTCGTGTTCGTGTTTCTCTCAATAACTTCGATTATGCGTCGTATTATCGTATATCGTGTATTTGCCACCCAAAACTAACATAAGAAATGGAAAGATGTTATAGTGGCCTTGCGGTGTGCGTATGTATAGCATATGCCGGGATTCAGATTTTATGTTCCAAATTGGTGACTTTAATTCTGTTATACTCATATGAATGAATGACACGTGTAAATATATTTAAACAATCAACAATTCATGTTTATCTCATTTGTCATATCTCGTTCGTCCAAGTGAATAGACTTGCACCATGTCGTAGTAGGACATTATACCATGCTCATATAGCGAGGCATATCTTCATTTTATAACTTACTAAAACTTTATGGCAGAATGGTATTACCAATTAATGACGAGTTTTATCATTAATGGTGCATATTGTTGTTTAATTGTTATGTATAGAGCAATTTATTTAGAAATTTCATGTCACTTGCTCAACTTTGAGTATGTACTAACGACATAAAATCATCATATATATGGAATCGAACAATTCATAACCCGACTTAAACAACGAGTGTTTGCAATCTCTAAAAATGTGATTCTCATATGTAAAAAAATTATATAATACAAGCTTATAATTGTCTTACGTGAAAGAAAATTATAATTAAATTTCATTCATCGTCTCATAGGATTGCCAACTGGTTATGTTTTAGTTTTCCTCGATTTAAAAAAACGCTAGGCGCTAGTCGGGTCAGATAGAGATTAAGGCTTAGTGCCTGGCGGAGTTAGGCGCGCAGGACGGACGCGAAATTCGTTCGGGGCGAAAAATCCGGGGCGGTCTTGAGATCGGCGCGAGATGGTGCCGCCAAGACGAGGCCCTCCCGGCGAAGACCCCAAGTTTTTATATATGTATATATACAATCAATGGCGGAGATAGGGGCCAACCCTGTCCCCCTCCTTTTTTTAAAAAATTACTAGGTAAAATTTTTCAAATTTTTTTAGTTAATATTTATTTGTATTTTTATCCTGCCCACCCATTTCTTTCAGATCACCATCAGTAATAATCCTAGATACGCCATTATATAATGGCGTATCTAGAATTATTAAGGGTAGGCCGATACACCTAAATTAAATTAGAATGAGCCGATAAAAAAACTAAAAATACACATAAATATTAACTAATTTTTTAAAAAAATACCTTTTTTTTAAAAAAAGAGGGTGCGAGCCGGGTTAGCCTCCTCTTATCTCCGCGATTGTATATATATTATTTATTGCTCTGGGGGTCCCTTGAAACCTTGGGTAGGCCTCTGCAAAATCAAATCTAATATAAATAAAAATAAAACATACAAGCTTTTATAACAAAATTACATGAAAATTTGGGGGAGGGGGCAAAATATGTTGGCTTACATTTTTATATACTATATTAATTTATTAAATAATATATTATAGGGGTTCAATCGCAAGACGAGGGTTGCGCCACCAAACTGGGTCCGTCACATTAGGCGGGACCTGGACGGGTTAGATGAAGCTTAATCGGAGAAGAATAACGTGGCGGGTAAGAGAGCATAACACGTGGGTGGACTAATCGGGGACTAGACGGGGGACATTTGGAATAATGGTTTTTCCTAATTTCTCATGGTTATGGTTAGAAATTTTCGAATTTTGCCTTTGGCTTTGTGGATCGCCCGATCGACCCGATAAGAGGGTTGAGTGGGCTACGTTTTCTTAGGCTCGAAATGAGCCGAACTTTTTTGGGCTCCATTAGGCCCGAAAAATCGGTCGGACCGTCGGCACCGCTTTTCCTTTGTATTTTCATGGGGGTTTGGGTTGGGCGGACCGAAGTTCAAAGTTAGCAAACCGATCATGTCTGGCCCATCGGGTCCAATCCGATTTTTGTTTTGGCCCAATGGGCCGGCACCAAAGACCGGTCCGACCCGTTGACACCTCTAGTTATGGCTAAGACGGTGTAAAAACTAATTTAACTTGAATTTGTTCCATTTTTTTAATGGTTTCTTTTCCATCTCACCAAAAACCGAATCGTCTTCATTCACCCCACGACCATCAATGGTGGAAAGTAAACCCTAGAAGTCGGAGTGGCAGCCAGAGGAGAAATTGACCGTCGATTAGCTGGTAAACTCCCTCGTCTTTCCCCCTTTTTAGTTCGGATAAATTAGTGAACTCCACAAAGTCGAGTACTTCAAAAAGAGGGGGAAAAGCCCTGTTAAATCACACAGTATTCTTGTTTAAAGGAGCGATAATCAAAGCCTATTTTTCAAAATTTTCAGTTCGTTTACCTTTAATCTAGCAGTATTCAGTTCTTCGACGAACCCTAGAAACCCCCTTTTTTGCGTTTTGTTATGGAGTCAGGTAGAAAGCGCCAGAAGAAGGATTCAATTGACAGGCTTAGCAATTTGCCAGACGTGATCCTGTGTCACATTCTCTCTTTTCTCCCAACTAAGCTCTCTGTGGCGACTAGCATTCTTGCTAGAAGATGGAGGTTTCTATGGGCTTATGTCCCCAATTTGGATTTCGATAGTGAAACTCACAATGCAGACAATACGGAGAGAAGCTTCGGGGACATCATCAACAGAGTTATTATGCTTCGTAAGGTTCAACCCATTAATACTTTTCGGATCTCTTGTTGGGTTAAGTGTCACGAGTATGAACTCGAGACATGGTTAGCCACCGCCGTTGCGCGCAATGTCCAAACACTTGATCTTCGTTTTGATTGTCGTGTTAAGGTTCCACGATTCATTTTCACCTGCAAAACCCTTGTCGATCTGAGGCTCCGTGGTTATCTAGGATACATCAAATCTGACGCGATGATAAGCTTGCCTAGCCTCAAGAAGCTTCATCTTTCTTTTGTTAAATATTGGTATTTTGATCGAAACCTCCCACACTTGCTTTCTGGCTGTCCGGTGCTTGAGGAGTTGATCATCGATGGAGTCGTGGATCCATATAAGCATTCCTGTATTATATCTTCACCCTCAATAAAAAGGCTCATGCTCAATTTTCAGTGCAATACTTATGAATCTCACAGATGTGCCTACCGACTGGTGATAACTGCTCCATCGCTTAGATATTTCCAGCTAATTGATTGTTTCCCGGGTATATCCCATGTCAGAGGCTAAGTTCCGTAATTGAAGCAGATGTCTCTTTTAACAATTGCAAGGATGTGGGAGAAGACTACTCTTACACTCTCTCTGTGTTAGGAAAACTTGATATTCTCTGTAATGTGAAGTCCCTTAAATTGTCAAGTGGTATGGTGGTAAGTATATATTCGTACTTTGATCATCTCATTCTATATTTTTTTAGACCTATATGCTGTCAAGTATTAGGAAAAGTTGATCTTCTCTGTAATGCGTATTTTCTTTTTGCAGTTTAATTTGCGAGCCTTTGATGATCGAAGTATAAGTTTTGATAATTTAACCAAACTCGAATTGGTTGCTCACTGGCTTTTGCTCACAAAGTTCCTTGAAATTGCTGATAATCTTCAAGTCCTTATTCTCCGGAAGGTTTGTTGATGCAATTGAATTTTCAGTTTTTAGCTTTTCTGTTTTCTTTTTCCCCAACAATTATTGTTTCTTTCTTGTTATCATCAGGTCGATGCTCGTCTAAAACACTGGCTGGAGCCAAAACAAGTGCCAAAATGCCTATTATTACATCTTACAATTATAAGAATTGATGGAATGGGGTGCACAGAGCAAGAGTTTGACATGGTAAGATATCTTTTGAGGAATGCTCTAGTCCTCAAGAAGATGGAAATATTTTCCGGACCAGATGGAATTGATTTCGAGGCAAAATTTAATGCGCTCCAGAGAATTTCTTCGTTTCAGCGTGGATCTGTGGCATGTGAGCTTGCTTTCGTTTGAAATTGTTTGGGGGTTGAATCGTTATTAAATTAAGTAGTTTTGATGCAAATATTGAACTCTTGTAAGAAATGAAGAAACTGGAGATGGATAATTTGTGCTGCTGCCTTGGTGCATTTTCTTTGCTTATTGGTTATGAAGGGGAATATGTAAGACATAATCAAACATTAAGGGTTTTTTATCGCAATTTTCAAAACCTGTGGATTTTTTTGTAATTAGTTCAAACCTTAGGTGCTATTTTGTAATTATCCCTTATATTAATGCTTCAGTAAGGAATCGTTAAACTCCATTGAACCACCAATTTTGGACGTTGCCTTAAATGAAAGTTTTTTCTGCACTTTTTTGCTAAGTCAATGAATGAAAAACATAGATTAACATCAATTCATCACAATTATATTTTGCTGCAATAGTTTTCTGTCTATGTCCCGAGGTGCTGTGGCCTTAGCAGCATTCCATAAAGTAGTTTTGAATGCTTGCCATCTTAATTTAAACTTAGAATGGAAATCATCCATTGAAAATTTTCATTTGCTAAAATTTATGTTGAGATATAGTAACAATTAGACATTAGGGTGTGCAAAACAAATTTGTACCCTAGAATTTGTCTTTTTTTTTTTTTTTCCCTTTGTTCCATGATCATATATGTTAGATATTTTTCAATTGGCGTTTAGAATAATTAAAAATTAAATGATCCACCTTTCTAATAGGTTAAACTTTTAGTTAAGGTGGTCATTTAATATGATCTCGAATTAATCAAAAAGAGGCCCGAGTTTAAACCTGCGTCTGCCACCTATAAAAAATGTTCCACGTGTAAGGGGTCCATAAACAATTGTATGCACATGAGGGGGCCATGAAAAATGTTCCACGGGCAAAAGTCCATAACATCCGCTTCGGCACATGAGATGACGTGTTTGGGTAAGTAAATGTTAAATGATTCACCTTTCTAATAGATCTAATTTAGATAAGATGATCATTCAATAATCCACAAATCAAAGTCCAAGAGTCTACTAGCCGAAGCCGGAGGGAACATAATTAAGTACATTGCCTCATACAAATGAGCATTAAAAGTTTACATTTATATTATTTTTGAATATATCGGGAAAGTTAATATGTTTGACCTACATAATCACATTTTATACGATAGAAATACTTATAAATATATATTTGACGCACATCATGATAGTAATATTAATTTATTTATTTAGAAAAAATAATATTATTCCTCTATATTTGTGAAATTGTATGTGCCTATTGGGCATTTATATTAAATTATAGTAGAGTTATATAAAATATAGGCGCGTGTTGTAATTCGGATAGACCCAATATACTGAAGTCTAAGTAAATTATTTGAACAATGGACCCATAAATAAATTAAGGCCCACTATGAATAATTTAGATAATACCCTAAATGAAGCCCATGAGGCCTTAATGCTAAAAGGCCCACCGAAAATCTACTAACATGCTTATAAATACCCTCATATTCTCAATTTTACTTTTTTAAAAGTAAGCAATTTACTATTTACTTAGTTCCTCTCAAGTTCTTTGACTTGTTATCACTTGCTTAACCGATTTGAGTGTTGGAGGGTCTTAATGACTTTCTCGTGATGAAGTAGCTAATCGTTTTATCCTAAATAAGATTTTGGGATAATTACAAAAGAAACCCGAGGTTCTGGTTAAAAAAAAATCCAAAGATGTTTCAAAATTACAAAAATCCCCCAAGTATGCTTATGTCTTAAATTTAAGGGGTTAATGGTAATATTTCTAGTTAGGATTTTTTTTTTTTTTTTAATGAAGGGGTATATGGAACACTCAATCAAACCTTTAGAGATTTTTGCAATTTTCAAAAATTTCTGGATTTGTTATAATTAACCCGAACCTCGGGGTGTTTTTGTAATTATCCCTAATTTTTTTATCAAACTTCCACATTTGAATACGATGCAACAGCCTAAGAGCATCTCCAAGAGTCTCTCCAAATGATAAATGCTTTTTTATTTTGAAGAGTCAACCATTAAAAATCATATCCAACAAACTTTTATTTTAACATTTAAATTTAGAGAATGAGTTTTCACTCTCCAAATTTGGAGAGCCAAAACAACTCTCTATAATTAATTGCATTAGGTTACTTGTCATTTGAATGACCTTTTGGAATGGTAGTTTCTAAAAACACCACCAACTTTGAAATATGTCTTAAATTACTTTCAATATTATCCCATGTATAATAAATTAATATTGAGAAAAGAGAAAATAAAGTCAAATACAAAGAGAGTGTTGGAAAGTGTAAAAATATCACTCTTTAAATTTAAAGATCTTTCTTTTATTTTTCTGAATAGATGCTTTCTTTAAATTTAAAGAGTCTGGGAATGCTCTAACAGGCTAACATAAGCTTTTGTTGGAATGCTCTGCTAAGTATCCTCATTAATTGTTTCTTTTTCACCTCACAGAAAATGAGAAAACTCAACCGTCTTCAATGGTGGTAGATAATTAACCCTAGAAGTCGGAGTGGCACTCACAGGAGAGATTGACCGTCGATTAGCTGGTAAATGGTAAATTCCTCGTCTTTTCCCCCTTTTTTGTTCGGATAAATTAGTGAACTCCACAAAATCGAATACTTCAAAAACAGGGGGAAAAAATCATACAGTATTCTTGTTTAAAGGAGCGATAATCAAAAGCCTATTTTTAAAAAATTTAAGTTCGTTTACCCTTAATCTAGCAGTATTCAGTTCTTCTTCGAACCCTAGGAACCCTTTTTTTGCGTTTTGTGTATTTTCGAAACCTTTAATCATTAATGCGTATCCTGGTAAGTGTAATTGCAGCTCCAATTTCGTGCTTGTGTATTTTTTGTTTTTGCTGTCCAAATATAAAAATGGGACGAATTTGGGCTGATGGCTAAAATGCGGTTTCTGCAACAGCTTCCTAGAGGTGATGAATTCAGATTTTGCGTTTAAAATTGTGTTCAATCGGTGTACATTTCCAAATTTTGATTCGATATTGCTTTTTTCCAAACAGGGGACTTGCAGTATATTTGTCCTGCTATTTGCTGATGTTTATGTCACAGCTCGTTGAACACAAGCTGTTGAAATAGATTTATCAATTCTGGCTCGATGCCTTTAATCTAGCATTATTCAGTTCTCTTGGAACCCTAGAAACCCTTTTTCCATTTTGTTTTATGGAGAAAACAGAACAGTCAAGTTGAAAGCGCCTGAAGAAGGTTTTAAATGGGAACCAAATTATGCCCTCTCCAATTGACAGACTTAGCGGCTTGCCAGACGCCATCCTCATTCACATTCTCTCTTTTCTCCCGACTAAGCTCTCTGTGGCAACCAGCATTCTTGCTAGAAGATGGAGGTTTCTGTGGGCTCATGTCTCCAACTTAGATTTCGATAGTGAAACTCACAATTCAGAGTCGACCACGAGCTTCTCGGGCATCATTTACAGAGTTATGTTGCTACGTAAGGTTCAAACCATTAACACTTTTCGGCTCACTTATTTGCGTAACTGTGGCAAGTATGAACTTGAAACATGGTTAGCCACTGTCAAGATTGTCGCGATGTCCAAAAACTTGATCTTTATTTTCCTTGTAATGTTGTGTTGCCGCAATGCATATTCACCTGCAAAACCCTTGTGGATATGAGGCTCCGTGGTTGTTATCTAGGACAGTTGTATTTTCACGTGATCATAAGTTTGCCTAGCCTCAAGAAGCTTCATCTTTCTTCTGTTAAATTTGGGTATGGTGTTCAAACCTCATGCATTTTCTTTCTGGCTCTCCAGTACTTGAGGAGTTGATCATCGATGGAATCGTGGATCAAGATACGCATTCCTATTATATATCTTCACCCTCGATAAAAAGGCTCATGCTCAATCTTCAGTTTGATACTTATGATTCTCAAAGCACTGCCGACAAAGTGGCGATGATTGCTCCATCACTTAGATATTTTCGGCTAATTGATTGTTTCGCCGGGTATATCCGAGGTCCGAGGCTAAGTTCCTTAATTGAAGCAGATGTCTCTTTTAACAATCCTAAGGTGGTGGGAGAAGACTACTCTTACACTCTCTCTGTGTTAAAAAAAATTGATCTCCTCTGTAATGTGAAGTACCTAAAATTGTCAAGTGGTATAGTGGTAAGTATATATTCGTACTTTGATCATCTCATTCTGTATTTTCATTGTGCTATTGTCAAGTATTAATTGGACATTCCCTTTCAATTTTATGCATGATACACACTTTGATATACTCTCTGCAATGTGATACTAAGGCTATTTTCTTTGCAGTTTAATTTCAGTGCCTTTGGTGATCGAAGTGAATCAATTACAAGTTTTGATAATTTAATCAAACTCGAATTGGATGCTCATTGGCTTTTCCTCACAAAGTTCCTTGAAAGTGCTGATAATCTTCAAATCCTTATTGTCCGTGAGGTTTGTTGTGGATGCAATTGATCAATAGTTTTTAATTAGCTTTTGTGGTGTTTTCTTTCATCAATTGTTTCTTTCTTGTTATCATCAGGTTGATGTGGGTCTAAAATTCTGGATGGAACCCAAACAAGTGCCAAAATGCCTACTATCACATCTTACAACTATAAGAATTGATGGAATTGGGTGTACACAACAAGAGTTTGACATGGTAAGATACCTCTTGAAGAATGCTCAAGTCCTCAAGAGGATGGAAATATTTTTCCGACCAAATGGAATTGATTTCGAGGCAAAATTTGATGCGTTCCAGAGAATTTCTTCGTTGCAGCGTGGATCAGTGGCATGTGAGCTTGGTTTCTTTTGAAATTGTTTGGGGGTTGAATCGTTTATTAAGTTAAGTAGTCTTGATGGAAATATTGTACTATTGGTTAGCTTAAGCTCATAAAGGGGCATTAGATAGGAGTGTATGAAGGCTTTTGATGGAAGTGTAGTTGTTTTACTTATAGGCTTTTGATGCAAATATGCACCATTAATGATACAACTCTTCCCTGCATACCATCACAAATTTTGTCAATGAAATGTAGAAAATGAGAAAATTACCCCACTTTCAGGAAACTGGCTGCATTTGATTTGTGAATATTTTGATGTACAATAGAGAATTCCCTTAAAAGATTTATATTCTATTTATTTATTAGAGATACATAAAATACAAGCTTATAATTGTCTAAATATATATATAAAAAAAAAAAGATGTTATAATTAACTTCCATTCTGTCGTCTCATAGGATTGCCAACTGGCTATGTTTTAGTTTTTCCTAGTTTTTTATTTATAAATTAACTTCTAGACTAGTTAATGTGTTTGACCTACATAGTCACATCTTATATGATAGAAATACTTATAAACATATATTTGATGCACATCATGATAGTAATATAAATTTATTTATTTAGGAAAAAAAAATGTTATTTCTCTATATTTTTGGAATTGTATGTTTCTATAGTGCATTTTATATTAAATTATAGTAGAGTTAAATAAAATATAGGCGATGTGTTATAATTCAGATAGACCTGCTAGGCCAAGTCAAGGCAATTATCTGGACTATGGAACCATAAATAAATTAAAGTCCACTATAAATAATTTAGATAATACACCTAAATTAAGCCCATGAGAGCTAATTCTAAAAGGCCCACGAAAACCCACTAACATGCTTATCATTTATCAATACCCTCATATTCTAAATTTCTCATTGTTAAAAGTATGCAATTTACTATTCACTTTAGTTATTCTCAAGTTTTTGGCTTGTTACCACTTGCTTTAACCGATTTGAGCGTCGAGGGTCCTAATGACTTTCGTGATGAAGTAGCGACCCACTCAAGAACGGGATACAATAACCGTTTTATCCTAAATAAGATTTTGGGATAATTACAAAAGAAACCTTGAGGTTTGGGCTAGTTACAAAAAAATTCAGAGATGTTTTAAAATTAAAAAAAGCTCCCCAAATATGATTATGTCTTAAATTTAAGGGGTTAACGATAATATTTCTAGAAATATTAGGTTTTTTTTATTGTTTTTTTTGCTTGTGAAGGGGGATATGGAAGACTGAATATCACCTTTAAGGGTTTTTTTATAATTTTCAAAAAATTATGAATTTGTTATAATTTGTCCGAATCTCAGGGGTGTTTTTGTAATTACCCCTAATATTTTTTTTATTATCAAACTTCCACATGTAAATACGATGCAACAGCCTAACATAAGTTTTTGTTTGAATGCTCTCAGTATCCTCATTAATTGTTTCTTTTTCACCTCACAGAAAACTCAACCGTCATCCATGGTGGTAGATAATTAACCCTAGAAGTCGGAGTGGCACTGAAAGGAGAAATTGACCATCGATTAGCTGGTAAATTCCCTCGTCTTCTCCCCCCTTTTTTGTTCGGATAACAGTATTCTTGTTTAAAGGAGCGATAATCAAAATCCTATTTTTCAAAAATTTCAGTTCGTTTACCTTTAATCTAGCAGTATTCGGTTCTTCTTCGAACCCTAGGAACCCTTTTTGTGTTTTGTGTATTTTCGAAACCTTTAATCAACAATGCGTATCCTGGTAAGTGTAATTGCAGCTCCAATTTCGTGCTTGTGTATTTTTGTTTTTGCTGTCCAAATATAAAAATGCCACGAATTTGGGCTGATGGCTAAAATGAGTTTTTCTGCAACAGCTTCCTAGAGGAGATGATTTCAGATTTTGCGTTTAAAATTGTGTTCAATCGGTGTACATTTCCAAATTCTGATTCTATATTGCCTTTTCCAAACAGGGCACTTGCAGTATATTTGCCCTGCTATTTGCTGATGTTTATGTCACAGCTCGTTGATCACAAGCTGTTGAAATAGATTTATCAATTCTGGTTCGATGCCTTTAATATAGCAGTATTCAGTTCTCTTGGAACCCTAGAAACCCTTTTTCCATTTTGTTATGGAGAGAACAGAACAGTCAAGTCGAAAGCGCCAGAAGAAGGTTTCAGATGGGAATCAAATTGACAGACTTAGCGGCTTGCCAGACGCCATCCTCATTCACATTCTCTCTTTTCTTCCGACTAAGCTCTCAGTGGCGACTAGCATTCTTGCTAGAAGATGGAGGTTTCTATGGGCTGATGTCCCTAATTTGGATTTCGATAGTCAAACTCACAATGCAGACAACACGGAAAGAAGCTTGGGGGACATCATCAACAGAGTTATTATGCTACGTAAGGTTCAACCCATTAATACTTTCCGGATATCTTGTTCGGATAAGTGTCGCGAGTATGAACTCGAGACATGGTTTGCCACCGCCGTTGCGCAATGTCCAAACACTTGATCTTCGTTTTGATCATTGTGTTAAGTTTCCTCGATTCATTTTCACCTGCAAAACCCTTGTCGATCTGAGGCTCCGTGGTTATCTAGGATACATCAAATCTGACGCGATGATAAGCTTGCCTAGCCTCAAGAAGCTTCATCTTTCTTTTGTTAAATATTGGTTTTTTGATCGAAACCGCCTTCCGCACTTGCTTTCTGGCTGTCCGGTGCTTGAGGAGTTAACCATCGATGGACTTGTGGATCAATATAAGCATTCCTATATTATATCTTCACCCTCAATAAAAAGGCTCATGCTCAATTTTCAGTGCAATACCTACGAATCTCACAGCTCTGCCTACCGACTGGTGATAACTGCTCCATCGCTTAGATATTTCCAGCTAAGTGATTGTTTCCCCCTGTATCTCCCATGTGAGAGGCTAAGTTCCTTAATTGAAGCAGATGTCTCTTTTAACAATTGCAAGGTTGTGGGAGAAGACTACTCTTACACTCTCTCTGTGTTAGGAAAACTTGATGTTGTCTCTAATGTGAAGTCCCTAAAATTGTCAAGTGGTATGGTGGTAAGTATATATTCATCGTACTTCGATCAATCTCATTCTATATTTTTTTAGAGCTATATGCTGTCAAGTATTAGGAAAATTTGATCTTCTCTGTATTGTGTATTTTCTTTGCAGTTTAATTTGAGAGCCTTTGGTGATCAAAATATAAGTTTTGATAATTTAACCAAACTCAAATTGGATGCTCACTGGCTTATTCTCACAAAGTTCCTTGAAATTGCTGATAATCTTCAAGTCCTTATTCTCCGTGAGGTTTGTTAATGCAATTGAATATTCAGTTTTTAGCTTTTCTGTTTTCTTTTTCCCCCAACAATTATTGTTTCTTTCTTGTTTCATCAGGTCGATGCTCGTCTAAAACACTGGATGGAGCCAAAACAAGTGCCAAAATGTCTGTTATCTCATCTTACAATTATGAGAATTGATGGAATGGGGTGCACAAAGCAAGAGTTTGACATGGTAAAATATCTTTTGAGGAATGCTCAAGTCCTCAAGAAGATGGAAATATTTTCCGGACCCGATGGAATTGATTTCGAATCAAAATTTAATGCGCTCCAGAGAATTTCTTCGTTTCAGCGTGGATCTGTGGCATGTGAGCTTGCTTTCGTTTGAAATTGTTTGGGGTTGAATCGTTATTAAATTAAGTACTTTTGATGCAAATATTGAACTCTTGGAAGAAATGAAGAATATAGAGATGGATAATTTGTGCTGCTGCCTTGGTGCATTTTCTTGGCTTATTGGTTATGAAGGGGAAAATGTAAGACACAATCAAACCTTAAGGGTCTTTTTATTGCAATTTTCATAACCTGTGGATCTTTTTGTAATTAGTTCAAGCCGTAGGTGCTATTTTGTAATTAGCCCTTATATTAATGCTTCAGTAAGGGATTGTTAAACTCCCTTGAACCACCAATCTTGGTTGCCTTAAATGAAAGCTTTTTCTTCACCTTTTTGCTATGTCAATGAATGAAAAACATAGAGTAACATCAATTCATCACAATTATATATTGCTGCAATAGTTTTCTGTCTATGTCCCGAGGTGTTGTGGCCTTAGCAGCATTCCATAAAGTAGTTTTGAATGCTTGCCCTCTTAATTTAAACTTAGAATGGAAATCATCCATTGAAAATTTTCATTTGCTAAAATTTATATTGAGACAGTAACAAGTAGAGGTAAACATTAGGGTGTGCAAAACAAATTTGTACTTGAGAATTGGTCTTTTTTTTTTACCCTTTTGTTCCATGATGATATATGTTAGAGATTTTTCAATTGGCGTTTAGAATAATTAAATATAAATGATTCATTTCTCTAATAGGTTAAGCTTTTAGTTAAGGCGGTCATTCAATATGATATCGAAATAGTCTAAAAAAGAGGTCATGAGTTTAAATCTTACGTACTGCCACCCATGAAAAATGTTCCACAGGCAAGAGTTCCATAAACATATGTCGGCACATGAGATGGCGTGTTTGGGTAAGTAAATATTAAATGATTCACCTCGTGACAACTTAAACATTTAGATAAGATGGTCATTCAATAAGAGATTTTTTTTTTTTAATGGCATTAGCGTAGCATGAGACTGAGAGTTTATCATAGTAAAAAGATTGAAAATGTTGGTGGGGATTCTAATTAAGAATTTGATCTCTCTTATTTTCTGAGATTATCCCTTATTACATTACACGGAATTCCTTGAAAAGAAAATGTGTTTATTTTGTCATTTCTCAAGATAAAATCATTTTTTTCAATAATATACGATGTGTTTTGACTCCCAAACCTCTTAATCAATGGTATTAGACGGACGAGGTCTGCTGCAGTTGGTGCATACAATAATCTCCCAAGCTAAGATGGATGTAGCAAGAAAGAAACAATAATGTAGATTTAGTTGAACCAACAACACTGGCAATGGTTTTAGCTATATGATGTATGGGGTTTAGTCGATGCTACCCACTTGGGTAGCTACTAACCGAGTTCTATACCATTGGATTAACACACACCCATGTGGATGTGTGTGTGTATGTGTTGATCTAACGGTATAGAATCCAGGTTGGGTAGCTACCTGCAAGTGGGTAGCATCTACTTACCCTATGTATGAATAATAGAGGTGTAAAAATGAGGCGGCCCAATTAATAGACCGGACTTCGCTATAATTTTAAAGTCCCAAAAGGGACTAGGCCTATTCGCTCAATCCATGTGACCTAAAAGTCCTGGTCTGGTTGGCCCGATCATTTCAAGCGTATTTTTATGAATCGAATGGGTCGGGTTTGGCCCTCAAAAATAGAATTTCGTTGGCCGTTTCGATTTTCCTCTTTGGTTTGGTAGGTTGCATTGACCTAACCAAATCTTTTGACAATTGTAATGAATATTGTACTCGTTAATATGTTTGACCTACACATCCATTTTTTTTTTCTTTTAAAGTAAACACTAGATGTGGCAAAATCTAGCATGACCCGGGTTTAGGATCAATATAGTTTTTCGTGCCCAAAAAAGTTAGGCTTATTTGGTCCTACCGTGGTGCTAAGCTTAGCCCGACCCGAAATATTCATACATGCATTCCATATTCGGGTGGGGCCAAGCCTTTCCATGGCCCGACCCCACCCAAAAATTTGAAAACCAATGGGCTCGGGTAAGGCCGGTCCGACTCCAACCCATTGTCACCTCTACTACACAAATCTTAATTATATGATAGAAAATTTATAAAGATACACATATATTAACTAATTAATTAATCTGCAAAATATATTCTCTTTCCCTCAAAAGTTGTAAATTGTGTTGCAATATTTTTGGATTCAATTGTTGTAGTTGCCATGGAGAGCATAGCCACATCTAAGACATTATTGTGTCTATGCCCCATTCTTGACAAATAAAACAAAAGAAATAGCCAGAAGCATGGAGTGGTTTGGTTTGTCTTCCTTTTTTGGCAGTTCAGAGTTAGGATTTAATTAAGCTTATTATATATTTTTCTTATGGATCTTTCCTTTGTGTGGTGTTACCTAACTTTCATCTTGTTTTGTATTCTATAGGTTGGAATATTAACACTGTTACTGAAATTTTATTAATTTGATTTGATTATAAAAAAAATTATAATCTTTTGAAATTATAATAACCCCTTTATATATTTTTCTATTCTCTAATTTTTAATACATTGGGAATATTGAACTCGGGTCAATCACGCTGACAGCTAGAGCTGTCAAATTTGGCTCGACCCAGTAAAGTGACCGGGCTGTGTTTTCTTAGGCCCGAAATGAGCCGGGCTTTTTTGGCCCGGTCCATTAGGCCCGAAAAACCGGTCCAGCCTGCCTAACCCGATTTTTCCTTTATATTTCATGGATTGGGCTCCCAAAATAGCGGACCGTTTACTTTTGGCATGACCCAAATTTTTGCTTTGGCTCGATGGGCCATTATCAGTCCGGACTATTTGACACCTCTACTGACAGCACAAACTTTCAAAAGTGAAGCAATATGTTAAGGGATGAAATATATGATTACTTATCTACTTTCCCATCAATAATTATACACTAATAAATATAACAATAATTCTTTAACTGCCTTGGAATCTTGTTGGTAGGTTTTGACTACTTTAATACAGGAAATTATTTTATAAAAGTGGGTTTAGTACTATAGTCAATAGCCCATAGGCTTGATTTGTTAGTGATTATTATTTTAATTGGTATTTCAATAGCCCATAGGCTTGATTTGTTAGTGATTCATCCTTTATCTAAGCCTACTTTGACATTTGGTCCTTTTTCTTTTTACTTTTTACAAATGGTCCTTTTTCTGTATAAAAATTTGACATTCGGTCCTATTACCGCCTGTAGCAGGTAAATGTGACCTGCTACGCTGACGTGGCGTTTTTTATTTCCGAAATTTTTAATTTAATAGCATTTTTTGCTGACTTGGAGACATGTGGGTTGCTTTGGAGGGAAAACTAATCATACATGGCAAAATGGAGGGAAACTTAAAGCTATTAATGTATTTCCCTCCTCTTAACTTCATTATTAAGAAGTTGCACATTATATTATTGACATTTTATTTCCATAATGTTTAAAAACTGAATGATACAATGTTTAAAAAAATTAATATGTTTAAAAAGAAAAACTGAATGTTACAAGTACATGGAATTTAATAACATGTGATGAATTACAATATGATAATGAAGTTTAACTAGTTGTTTAAGAAATGTAATTCAATTCACAATAGAAGTAATAACATCAAGGATCAACAAATTTTAATAATGCGCTGATCAAAATAGCATCAAGTTATAACATCATGTTTACTGAACCTTAAAACTTAGAGACAATTGTTTGGCTTGTATTACATATTTGGTCAAAAACTAATTCCAAAAAGAAGCCAATGATATTCAATCATTCAGATCAACAAATTTTTGTCTTGTTGGAGCCTTGTTGCATTTGGAGCTGGTCCCACATTCTTGGTGGTTGTTGAAGTGGTTTGTCCAATGGAGGTGGACCTGCTTCCTTGATCTGTAGAACAATAATGCATACACAAATTAATACGAATTGTTTAGGTGGGTGGTTTACTGATTGATTAAAGTATACACAAATTAATAATATTTACACAAATCAAATGAAATAAAATAAAATTAATTTACCTTTGTGGCTTGGCTGGTTTGCACTTGAGTCAGTTGGCTGCAACCTTCAGCTTGAGTAAAATTTTCTTGTCTTCTTAGCTTGTATGGATTTTTTTCTTTTGGTCTGCCCCTACTCTTTTTTTTTTTTTTCTGCTTCTGAACTACTTCATCTGGTTCCCTTCTTCTGGCCTTAGGAGGCCTACCAGCTTGTCTTCCAAAATTTGGTGGTAGAGGAGGAATAAATTCTGATATTGGCCATTCATCTCTGCCATTGATTGGCATAATCACAGGTTCATAAACCTTGTGATAAGTCTCCACAAAATAACAACTATTTGTAAAATCATTGATGTCCCACCCTTGACAATAGATAGCTCGTATGGCATGTTTACATGGTATTCCAGTAAGGTCCCATTTCCTACAACCACATGTCCTATTTTCCAAATCAACACTGAAGGCCCCATCTTTGCAATTAATTTGATAATGTCTATCATCAGCCTTCACAGGTATACAATCAGACAACTTTGCCACATTTTTTTCAATTATTTTCTGGATCCTAGGGCATAAAGTGTTGTTCCATTTTTTTTTAGCCCTATCTCTGTTCTGTTGCATTCTCCTCATCAAATACTCCTGTATCCATTCCATCATAGACAAAATAGCCTTTTCCCTACCCTCTAATATGTTACTATTGAAAGTTTCACATAAATTGTTAAGTAACATATCAGACATAGGTTTAGAAGTGAAATGTGACTTACTCCATTGGTGTGGTGGTTTGTCACTGAACCATTCATATGCTTTCTCATCTAATGCCCTCAATTCACTCATTCTCCTCATATACTCATTTACAGTTGTGGCCTTTGCAGCTCTCCAAACTGCAATTTTATAGGCTTGTCCCCTGAAGCCAGCATTTTTGAAGTTGTTGTGCATGTGTCTTACACAGAACCTATGCTCAGCATTAGGGAAAACTTCATTGAAAGCTTGTATTAAACCTTTTTGCTTGTCAGACATAAAGGTCCACTCATAATCCTTGTCAATTTGCATGTCAAGTTTAAACAGGGTTAGAAACCAATTCCATGTATCCATGTTTTCTTTACTAACCACAGCATAGGCAATTGGGAATATGTTATTATTAGGATCAAGACCAATAGCAGTTAACAATACTCCACCATGTGGACCCTTCAAGTGACAACCATCTACACCAACTAAAGGCCTACAACCATGTAAAAACCCCATTTTTAATGCATGCAGGCACACATACATTCTATCAAAAATGTTCTCCCCACTATCCTGGTTTGTTCCTATGATGACTGTGGATCCAGGATTTGTCCTTCCAATTTCATTAGCATAGTTCCAAAGTAACTTATATTGTTCATTTGAATCTCCTTCAAGCTGTTCCACAGCCAATTTTTTGGCCCTCCAAGCTTGAAAATGTGTGATATTGCAATTAATATCCTCCATCACATCAATCCTAAACCCCTTAACATTCCTCTTGGGGTCAGACTTGAACTTGTTAATATATTTCCCACTTAGCCAATTGGACTTCAAGTTTTTAACATGGAAAGTTGGGGGACATGTATGAGTGGGAAAATACTCTCTTATCATAAAGTGGTTTTCATTGTTAGGTTTGATTGCATGCAACCTCCAATGACAGTTAATATCAACACATTTAGCATGTAACCTTTTTTTGTCATTTTTAGTGATTCTAATGTTTCTTTTTTGTTGGATTGCATGTGAATGTACAGCCACCCTAAGCTCTGTTTTATTACTAAAAATCATCCCTAACTCAAATGTAGGATCATAGAGTTGAACAGAGTTAAAAATGGGAACAACTTGTCCATCAACTTCCCCATCAGAATCTTTACCACTAAAGTAGTCATCTTCACTTTCCAAAACATTTTCATCCCCCAATTCATCTTCCTCATCACCTTCTGGACCATCAAAATCACTATCTAATTCACACCACTCAACATCAAGATCTATGTTCTCATTAAAAAGCTTGTCATCATCTTCTTTCTCATTGTCTTGAGATTCCAATTCAAATTCACTATCTTGTAAGATATCAGTCTCCATTTTATCCTCATTGTCCCCTTCAACACTACCCTCTGCTCCACCATATCCCATGTTAAGTGCCTCATTCATATCTTGTATCTCATCATCATTTAAACCCCAATCACAATAGTCTCTTGGATTAAACTCAGAGTTAATACTGGTTTTCCCACCCGACATACTACCCTCTTCCCCATCCTTATCTTTTAAGTCTGTAAAAAAAATTGACAAAAAAAGACAAACCAACAAACCATCATTCATATCCACGTGAACCACAAAAAGTAGAAGTTAAACATATCAAATAACATAAAAGACAATAAACACAAAAGCCCCACAAGCTGCTATCAAAAATAAAGCAAAAGCCCCACAAGCCCCACAATAAAAAGCAACAACAATTATTCAACAAACAATTAATTGTCCATGCTTCCATTTTGATAAACAATACATTTCAATGGACCACTTACCGACTTTTGGAGATGGAGAATCAAAGGATTCGGGATCCCTTAGCTTCATTGCAACACACTTTGTCAGATTTTTCTAACTATTTCTTCAGGATGGGTGCTTTAGGATTTGGGAACTTTCGAGTTTTAGGGTTTATTTTCAAATTTAGAACGTTTGAGTATCTTGACGTTTTAGGATTAGATATTATTTTTTAAATAAAAATTAAAAATTTCAAAAATAAAAACGCCATGTATGATTAGTTTTCCCTCCAAAACAACCCACATGTCTCCAAGTCAGCAAAAATGCTATTAAATTAAAAATTTCGAAATAAAAATGCCACGTCAACAGAAGCAGTCACATTTACATGCTACAGTGGTAATAGGACCGAATGTCAAATTTTTATACGAGAAAAAGGACCATTTGTAAAAAGTAAAAAAAAAAGGACCAAACGTCAAAAGTAGAGCTAGATAAAGGACGAAAAAAATTTTTTTGCCAGGGATGAAATATATGATTACTTATCTACTTTCCCATCAATAATTATACACTAATAAATATAACAATAATTCTTTAACTGCCTTGGAATCTTGTTGGTAGGTTTTGACTACTTTAATACAGGAAATTATTTTATAAAAGTGGGTTTAGTACTATAGTCAATAGCCCATAGGCTTGATTTGTTAGTGATTATTATTTTAATTGGTATTTAGGATAAGGTATGAAAAGCATGTATTATTAGCTGGGCATGCATCATTCTCTCATACCTTCTCTATCAATTTAAAGGGACATAAATGATTGAGATGACTATTATTTAATCAACAAGGATTGGATGGTGGCTGGATACATAATTGATTAAATGGTGATGGTACTTGACATTAAAAAAGTCAGAAAAAGAAGAAACTAGTCTTAATTGATGTGAATAAAGAATTGGTATTAATGCCCTAAATATATTGTTATTGCTTAAAATACATTTTTTATTCTATAAGAAAAATAATTAATGAATAATGTTTATAATGATTTTTTTTTATAATAATGTGTTAGTAAAAATGCCGAAATTGAAATCGTTTCTACTAAAGATGTAACATTTATATATAGTTTTTTTCATTACTTAAAAATTCTACTTCTATCATTATAGAATCAATTCAGATCTTTTATTGAAAAATAATACACGTAGCGTGGCGTGGCTACGGACTAACCCTAGTGGTTTAACACTCTTATATAGTTATCATTATCAAAGTTTGGTGAGGCACCAAACTCAAGTAGATAGACACTAAAATAAGCTTTGAATAGGTGTAACCTATGGACTCCAAGCCCTTGTTTTTTTCTTTTTTAATCTTTGATGTTCTAATGTCAAATCAAACAATCATATAGGGTACACCGTTTTATAAGGGTTATATTGTCGTTTATTGCAAAAGTAGTTTTCACTAGGTATAGCACCAATAATAGTGCAGAACAAGTTAAAAAGTAGGAAAAAGGAAAATGATTTTTCATTAATTCATGTCGACTATAAGTATAACTATCAATCTCAACCACAAAGGAACAGTTTCATTATAAAAAATAAATTGCCGTGTATTGAACTAAAGAGTCTAGGGTGTCAATCTTGACCGACACGAAAATTCAATACTGAACCGATCGAAGTTATTGAAGAAACACGAACCGACTCAAAGTTACCAATTTGTCAAAGTGTAGTTGTTTTATCTTTTACTTATTGTTTAATTTATTTTGAGATAACTCAAATCAAACACTTAACTCGACCCAACAACGACTCCAAATTGAGACCTACTAGTACAAATTGTTCACAATTTAGTATAACAATAAATAGTCTTAGCATGCCACAACATTTGAGAATGATATTTATTTATTTAATATTAATCATTTATAATAAGACTTCCTTTTGCTAAAAAAAAAAAAAAATTCTTCCAATCTCTACGAAATTACCCCTAGATATGTTTTAGATATTTCTGAAATATGTCCATCTCCGTCCAACACAGGCTGTCCATCGATTTGTCAATAATTTTTTTTTTTTTTTTTTTTGACACCTGTCAATATTTCTTATATAATCTGTTTTTAGAAGAAAAAGTGTAATTATCTGGTAAAAAAAAGTGTAATTATAAGATAAATGATATTGAAATTGTTACATGATGATCGAATATATACTTGTCTATACAATAACTGTTCGTCCAAAAACTATATAAATCATGTCATATTAACACACTAAGCCGAAAAACTAACTATTGTTTTCAACACTCAATCTAAGATCGTTAGTTTGAGTCAAGGTTAGTTAACATAACAAATTAAATTTGATTTCGTCTCAAGTCATGGACGTGCCGGAGGCCGGCGCAGCACAAATTTTTTTCTATCCCATTTTCTTTATGGAAAAAAATAAAAAAATTATATATTTTTAAGGGGAGAAAATAGTTGGGCTAGGGAAAAAAATAGTTGAGCTACGGTTAGTCGAGTCGAGCTGCCACTGGCTATGCCCCGACTCGAGTACAACACAATTAGTAAAATATAAACCCGGGGTTACCCAATGCACATTTGATGAGTAGTAGTCGTAGGTACGCCGGTAAAAAAATGTGTATGAAGTTGGATATGGCAAAGGCAATCCGACCGACACGACACGATGCAGTTCTCGAAGTTAATGAGAGAAATTCAAACACGAATACGAAAACCCGAACTCCAACACGACTCGACACGATGTTACAAATTTGTCTGAAACATAAATATTATTTTATTATGATTTTTTTGATGTATTTTAAGTATAATGTAAAATTAACACGAAACCAAATACGAATCCGACCACGAGATGAGACCCTAAAGAAAACCTAATATAGACGAGATTTTTTTTTTTTTTTTTTCAAGGGGACCACATTCAAAATCCAACTCAATGCTCTGCTTGCTTGAGTTATGATAAAGGTCGGGAAGTTTTAAATTTTTGAAAATCCATTGAATCTTGCGTCGACTTAAATGGAAGCGTACTTTCATTGTTTCTTCTACCATCAATTATTATAAAACAGCGCTTTCAATTTCCTCTTCCATTAATTTAAGAAACATTGAAGAACAAAACATTTATTTTTGAAAGTGCGACTTAAATATTCCCATATGTAAATCGAATAATAATAAGGTTCCCGAAAGTGGGACTACAATAAATAACTCTAGCAAGAACTATGCCAAAGGGAGGAAAAAAAAAAAGGAGTTTGAATTACAATTTGCTTAAACGAAACAATACTTAAATTTAAAATATTAAACTTCAAGATGTTAATTCAATTTATTTGCCCATTATTTCACCCAAGAAGGTTATAGATTTTGTGGTAGGACTTTGTGAAATAATCACTCTACCGCACACACTAAAAGAAAAATCCAAAGATATCTGATCTG
Source organism: Rehmannia glutinosa (assembly GCA_016081115.2). NCBI lineage: Eukaryota > Viridiplantae > Streptophyta > Magnoliopsida > Lamiales > Orobanchaceae > Rehmannia > Rehmannia glutinosa. The sequence goes on along the minus strand of JABTTQ020000827.1, from coordinate 77,450 downwards.
ATTTATCGATATAGATGATTTTGTCACTAAATTTTCCAGATTACATACAAAATACCTATAGAATAAAATAAATTTATTTTTCTCCCAAACCATTCGACAAATTGCCGACTAATCGACGACATATTTAAATTAACAACAAAAATACTCAGAGGTATTACCATCAATTTTAGATTTTGTTGGTAAATATTTATCTACAATGACTATACCCATACGATTTCACATATATTTTACAATTATATTAATATTTACCTATAATTTTTTTTTTTGTAGGTAAATTGATTTTTTTTGGTGGTGAGGAAAAAAATTTAAATGAGACTTTTATTTATTGCTTAACATTGATTCAATGTAAGATTCATAATTTTTTTAGGAATTACATATTTATTGACTTATTAAAAAAAGAAGTATTTTAATAATTTAAAAATTGCAATAGTGGGGAAGGAGGTCCACAATTATAATAGTACGATTAGTACTAGTATTTTCCATTCTAACATTATTAAAAAGACAAATGTATGGGGCTGTTGTTTTTTTCGAACATATTTATATTGAGTTTGTAAGCAAGTGGAAGTGGAGCAGCCACTTGTCAGATTATGGAGCAGTCAGCACAGTTTTCTACACGTGTCACTGCACTACTCCTTTAAATAAGAACACGAAGCCTCTCACGTGCACACTAACAAATATTTAAAATTTTACAAATATACTTTTTCAGTGAATATCAAATAATTGCGCAATACAATATAACTTTTATGGATAATTTAATAATCTTCCCAAATATAAATTATTTTTATATAATGATTATATATCAGATGGGGTTATTCTGCTTGACTATGTGCAGTCAAAGGAAATTTGGCGCCGTAACAGAAGTAATAATTCATATCAAATGTACAAATTGTTAAGAGGAATGAGTTTCAAATCCACAAATAAAAATATTCATAGTAGTAACTCAGTCTTATGTTTGTAGATCCCAAGATCTTACTTCAATGAAACAACTAAGTTGTGGATTTAGTGAACACTGGACTTGTTTCACCATCCATAAAACATTCAAGTGAGAAGACATGCATAATCAATGGTGTGTAGCTATGGGGACCAACTTGGGCCCCGACGTCCCCTCTTTTAAGTTATTTTTTACTAATCGGTTTAAAGAAGAAATAGTTAGGGTTTTTATGATTTTTATATCCTGTCTATCCTACTTTCGTGTCGGCCATCCTGTTATGGCGTCCAGTGCTACGCCACTCGCATAATATGATGATGTTAAGTATAATTTTTAATGATTCTTAGATCAATAATATGGATTGTAGAGTATGACATGCAATATATAATAATTTCACTTAAACTATAATACTTTTCAATTTAACATGCAATACTTTTGGAGAAAAACTAATACTTTTTGTTATCATCACACCTGCCTATTAGTCTAATATTTACAAAAATATCACTAGTCTTTTGGGTTGGAGACTTGAGTTTGGGTAATAGAAGGATCCGTCTCGCAAAATACGACCCATAAGATGGTACTATATGAGTTTTTGTCATTTATCAAAATGCATCCTGCGAGACACTACGTCCTCTTTATTGGCTTATTGCCCTTTATAAATCCTCCCTCACACTCCACGCAATCCATGTCCACATTTTTCGTGCCCAACACACACAACACACACTCAAACTACATAAAAACACCACACACACACAAATACTCTGTTCTATTTCACCACTCTGTATCATCTTCTTCCCCACTCCAATGGCTTCCCCTGTTTTCATCCTCCTCCTAATCTCTTCCCTCATCTCCCTCCAACCATCTCTCTCTAACTCAGCTCTACTCCTCCCCTTATCCCACTCCTTCTCCACCACCCTTTTCAACACCACCACCCACCACCACCACCACTCCTCAAATCCACCGCCTCCCGCTCCGCCGCCCGTTTCCGCCGCCACCGCCGCCAAGTCTCCCTCCCTCTCTCCCCGGCGCCGACTACACACTCACCTTCTCCTCGGCTCACAAACAATCTCTCTCTACATTGACACAGGAAGCGACGTCGTTTGGCTCCCCTGTTACCCCTTCGAATGTATTCTCTGCGAAGGTGAATATTCCCCTTCCTCCATCTCCCACCCCGGCCCACTCAACCTCACCTCCGCCGCCGCCACCGCCTGCAGATCCGCCGCCTGCTCCGCCGTCCACTCCTCCCTCCCTCTCTCCGATCTCTGCGCGATCGCGAAATGCCCCCTCGAATCGATCGAAACCGGCGACTGTAAATCCTTTGCCTGTCCGCCGTTCTACTACGCGTACGGCGACGGGAGCTTCGTCGCGAAGCTTTACGAAGATACCCTAACTATTCCGATGTCGTCGCCGCCGCTGAAATTGCCCAAATTCACCTTCGGATGCGCTAATTCCGCTCTAGCAGAGCCAATCGGCGTTGCCGGATTTGGGCGTGGGGCCCTCTCTTTGCCGGCTCAGCTCGCGACCACCTCGCCGGAAATCGGTAACTACTTTTCGTACTGTTTGATTTCGCATTCGTTCGATGCGAATCGGATTTCGAAGCCGAGTCCCCTAATTTTAGGTCGGCGCGAAAAAAAATTAGGGATGAATTTAATGGGAACGAAGATTTTGTAATTGATTATACCTACACGCCATTGTTGGAAAATCCGAAACACTCGTATTTCTACTGTGTGGGATTAGTGGCGGTGACGGTCGGAAAAATTAAAATTCCGGCGCCGGAGAGCTTGAGGAGAGTTGATCGGAGAGGAAATGGAGGAATGGTGGTGGATTCGGGTACTACTTTCACTATGTTGCCGAAGAAATTTTACCAATCGGTGGTGGGGAGTTTGGCCGCCGCGTCGGAGCGGTTTACCGGCGGGCGAGGGCGGTGGAGGAAAGGACGGGTCTCAGCCCGTGTTATTATGGGAAATATTTTGGGGATGTTCCGAAATTGGTGTTGCATTTTGGAGGAAATTCGACTGTGGTGATGCCGAGGAGAAATTATTTTTATGAATTTTTTGACGGCGAGGCGAAAAAAAGGTTGGGTGTGTGATGCTGATGGACGGCGGCGATGAGGCGGCGGACCGGCGGGGTTATTGGGGAATTATCAGCAGCAGGGGTTTGAGGTGGTTTATGACTTGGAGGAGAAGCGGGTCGGGTTTGCTAAGCGGAAGTGCGCATCTTTGTGGGATACTTTGAACTAGAGATGCTAACGTGCGCTGAAAGTCAACTGGGAGTTGGGGTTTGACTTTTGGGGAGAGGTCAAACGGGTCAATTTTTGCTTCTGATTTTTGGGATTTTGGAAATTGTGTGGTTTGGGATTGTGGGCCCGAGTTTTGATAGGATGATGGATGAGAAGCAAAGATTGGAGGGTGAAAATGGCAAAATGCAGAGAATAATGGAAGGCTGTAAATTTGTAAATTGTTTTGCAATTGTATTTTGTGTGTATATTACCAATTTTATTTATTAATTACAAAATAAATTCCTTCGGGTTTAATTCTATATTATACTTTACCTATTTCATAGCAAAATATTTAAAACATCCCTCACATTTGTACAAATATTACAATTGCTTCCTCGGATTGAACACACAATCAAACTTGAAAGGAATTTTTTTGTGATTAACCAAAATGTTAGGGTTAGTTATGTAATTATCCTAAATAATATAATTAAATACTATGATTTAAAAGTTTTATAGTACCAAAGTTTATGGATGACGATTTGGGTCGGCTTTGATTGAGGTTTCAGACACAAAATTTGTACCCTGATTTTGTGTCATATCAAAAATTGCCACCTATTAAAGTTAGGAAGAGCAAAATATCCATGTATGTAACCCAGCTCAGCTCAAAAGAAAGAACCTATTGAGGTTGGGGCATTTCTATACCATATTAATTTCTATTTGTTTTGGGATTATTTATCATCCACTTGTCCAAGCTGGAAAGAGGTTTCTATTGTTTTTGTCTTTTATTCGACTTCATTGAACTTAGGTAGAATTAATGGGTCCTAATTGCGTGGACTAAACTTGGACCAATCACACATCGACCTGCCAGGCTGGAATTTTGGTGGCTAAGTAAATTTGTGTTGATTTTTTAAAACCAGTTTAAATATTCTTCTTGTTCTATTCTTAAATTTGCTCTGGCAAATACAAATCCTTTCGGTGTGATGTTTTGTGGACAAATAAGCACAATAGGTAAACTCAACCTTACGTACTAAAGGCATATTAGGCAGTATTAATTGTCTAGTATGTGGCCATGGAGGAAGTTAGCCAGTAGGCTTCGTTGTTTGATGTAATTTTGATGAATTTTATTAATGAAAAGTCTATCGTTCGAAAAAAAAAAAAAAACCTTACGTACTAAAGGCATATTAATTGTCGAAAACCTGTTTTTGTTTTATTTTATTTTATTTTTCGATAATGGTGGAATCTTTTGTGGATAAATAAGCAAAATAGGTAAACTCTTAGGTTTGATGAATGGCCCTAGACGGATGCATAAACTCACGGGGGCATGTGCCCCCCATATTTTTTTTATTATTTATTTTTAAAAGTTATTAATTTGTTAGAAAATTAAAGTGTGTATTCATTATTTTTAAGTATTTTATACTTATATTTAGGGATAATTTCCAAAAAAAAAAAAGGTTTGGGCTAATTACAAAAATTTCAGAAATTTTGAAAATTAAACAAAGTCATTTGAGGTTTGATTACATCTTACATTTTCTCCTTCACATGCAAAAGTCATTTAAAAATTCCCCTGATGTTTATTGAAATATAACAATCATCCTCATAAATTTAAGACATAATCAAACACAAGGGCCTTTTTGCAATGTTGAAACATCTCTAAGTTTTTCTCGTAACATTAGCCTAACTATCCCTTGTAATTATTTTATTTTTGATATAGTTTATAACTTTACTCATTTGTGCCCCTGCTATAAAAAATGTTTCGATCCGTCACACTAATGGTCAAATTACGCCAAAGACTAGGGACAATGGAGGCGATAGAGGTAATTCAAGACATAGTTTATATGATTTTCTTGAGTTTCTCATCCGACTCACCCTATTTTCGTATGTCGGCTCACCACCCTTTCATGGGTCAGTATACCATTGACTATGGAAGCCTTGTGTGGGTGGTCGATTAATTAGTGTAAATGTGATATTGAACTTGAGACTTTTAGCCTCAAGAATCTACACTACACTACTACACTCGGTTTAATAATATACATTTACGGTAATTTTTCTTAGCATATAATCATGTAGCCCGATTTTCTTCTACGAAATATCAAACGGGATACTCTATTTAGACGGTGTATTTATCATATACTTCAATATTATTATTACATGTTAAGTGTGTGAAATGACGTCATCAATACACTTGTTATTGAAATAAAAGAAAAGCATCTTAATTATGTAATATGGGATATGAATTGTAGAAACTTAGCTCAAAAAACAACAAATTATATGATAAATCATACATTTTGCACTTAATTATTGTATATATAGGCCTTACATGTAACTAATTAATTTAATCACAACTGTAAGAATCTTATCAAGTACAATAAAAGTTAATGGATAGGGGCGATGAACATTGGGGAATGTCAAAGGTGAAGATAAAGTTCTTGGATCAATCCAATTTCACAACTGTACACATTGGACTTGACGAGACTGATTTCCTGCAAAAATCTCTAGGATATATCACAATCTTGCCTACCCATCTTTATTCTAGGTATTTTAGACTCGTTGAATTTATTTTTATAAGTTTAATATAATGGAGTAGAAAATCTATACTTTTACTAAATTATCTATCAAAAGGAAAATATATTTGGATTGTTTACGTTTTTAGTAGATTATATATATATTTTAAATGGAGGGTACATATTTTATGTTTCTTTCATTCATTCAATTTTTTTGGCTTTAAGAAAATATAAAACGTTAGAAGATTAAATTAAGATGAGTACTGAAATTCAAGGGAGAATTATCCGTCCCGTAATAAAAGAATCAATTTCTCTATCAAAGTCCTAGCCGCTTTTGATCATCTATTTTATTTTTCTTTTTAAAGTAATTTTATTTCTTTTAATCTCAATAAATTTGTCTGTAATAGGTGATTTTTTTCTCATAGTTAATAAGTTGGGATTTTGTCCCAAAAATCAATGAGCAATTACCTGATATCAATTTATTTGGTACATGTTTTGTTTAGGTTTATAAATTTTCGTTTTAGATTTTAGAGGTTTATGATCATGACTTCCAACTGTTTTTCCCTCCATATCGTAAGAAATTGTAAGGCCGCGATTGGATATGGAAGAGATTCCATTTCGTTCCGTTGGATAAATTTTTGACCAAACATGCGATTGTTTATAAAAAATTTCAGAAAGTATATTATTCTTTTACTTTCACGTTTTCTCATTTTTTTTTTTCCTATAACCAATCACATCTACACATTTTTCCACAAAAACTAATCATTATTACATATTCTACAACAAATTTCACTATTCATTCACTCACACATTTCTAACTACTAATCACATCATTATTTTACTATTTTTAAATCAAATCAATTTTCATCATTTTTTTTATCTCACATCCAATCACACTATCAAAATTTATCTTTTTTCTTCCAAATTTTTTTTACCACTATTTTCTAGTAAAATGAAAATTCTGAAAATGAAAGTATATCCAATCGCGTCCTATTTCTAATAAATGAATGATTTTGGTTTCGTTTCCAAACAAAAAATATTGAAATTGAGGGAAGTATTGACTTAAATCTACAACCGACATCATTTATATGATGATCCCAAATCTATATAAATTTCAAGTAAAACTAGAATACGTGGAATTTAACTAATTATTTTAATTATTTTAAAAGAAAATAATAACTATTTATTTTTTTTTTTTTTTTATGACGGGGAACCGCGATCAGCTACTCTTCGAGTGCGACTAGATAAACCCTGGGCCGGACGTCTTAGCCGCAAACTACGCCAACTGCGAAACCACACTAGGCAAGCCTCGCGTGTGACGACTCAACCAAGAAAGTGTTGGTAGAGAGAATCACCGAACTCGACTTTTCGGTCCACGCTTACCTCTTTCTCTACTAACATTCTGCCACTGCGGGTAATAACTATTTAATTTGGAATGGGGGAAGACAGAAAAAAACAAAAGACGCCGCAAGTAGCTGTCAGGGGATATGGCGTCAGCAGAGTTACGTTGTCCAATCAAAAACGTGTGTCTGCTCATAGCCAGCTGTCTCCCATCTTCCCACACGTGTGCTTCCAGATCCTTCACTCACTCCCCCAAACCAAACATCCTTTTCTTGCACGTGTGCTATGTATGTGGGCCCACCATAAGAACAGTTGTCATGTTCTACAAGACAAATTCTACTTTTTCATCTCATTGAATAATAAATTAATAATAATCCCACAAAATCACACCAATTTTAACATATTTAGTTCAAATTACCAAAAAAAACATATATTTTTAATAAGTTGGGAGTAGTGGTTGGATAATGGGATAAATTTCAAAAAACTAAAAGATATAAAGTTCGGAGTTCGAATCCACCAATACCTTTACAGGTGATCGATACCACTTGTATGGCAAACTCGTGGCCCAAAAAAGAATGTATATGATTTTTTTTTCTAATTATAGTGAAAAAAAAAAAAAAACAAGAATCAAATGGGGTAAGAAAGTAGGCTTATGTGAATGATAACTTAAAATAATATAAACTCTGAATAGTTACTTTAAAAACTTATAATAATTAACCATCAATTATGAAGTAAAATTCAACCCAATTATTGCAAAAAGCCCACAGGCTTTTGAAAATTACAAAATCCCATGATGTTTGATTATGTATTACACGTTATCCTTTAATAAGCAAAATTTCAAACGCCTCTCCTTATATGTGTGAAATATTGCAACTATCCCTTACATTTAACACAAAATCAAAACTAAAGTTCTTTTTTCTTATTTTATAATTTTCAAACATCCATGAGATTGTTTGAATGAACCCAAATTTCAGGGGTAATTTTTGTAATTACTTTAGAATTTATTGCTACAATCTCCAACCCCTAAAAATACTAGATAATTACTACCCAACTGGTTGTATTTTTCAATTTTTTCCACTCCCGATCTACATCAAAATTGTTATAGAATATTCAAATTGAGTTTTCTTATGCCAATTTACGGATGAAAATATTAAAAACTCTTTACATGTTCTTGCATTTAAGGTGAATCCATCAGATTTTCAAGGCAATTTATTTGCACATATTTTTCACTATTTTGCTACAACAACAACAACAAACTAAGCGCCAATCCACTCACGTGGGGTCGCTATACGGATCATATCGCTACCATCGTTTACGGTCATAAGCCATATTTTCGTTTATTTCTAGGTATAACATGTCATGTTTAATAGCCTTCTTTCCAAGTCTATTTAGGCCCACCTCTCCTCTTTTGATTTGTGTGAGTGATTCTCTACCTTCTAAACGTCGCACATGTGCATCTAAAGGTCTCCTATAAACATGTCCAAACCATCTTAATCGTGTTTCTCTAATTTTCTCGTCTATTGGTGCTACTCCCACTTTGTTTCTAATGTGTTCATTTCTTATTCTATCTAATCTAGTGTGTCCGCACATCCATCTTAGCATTCTCATCTCTCGCTTACCCTCATTTTTGTTCGTGTTCATATTTAGTCGCCCAACATTCTCGCTCCATAAAGCATTGCGGGCCTTATGGCCGTTTATAAAATTTTCCTTTCAATTTTAATGGTATTTTTACGGTCACAAAGGATATAAGATGCACTCCTCCATTTATTCCAACCCGCTTGGATCCTATGTGTGACATCTTTATTGATTTCTCCGTTCTCTTCAATTATAGATCCTAAATATTTAAAACTCTTTGTTATACTCACTTAATGTCCATCAATTTTAACATTCGTCTCATTGTTCCCGTTGTTTTTACTAAAGTGGCATTCCATGTATTCTGCTTTTAGCCCTACTTATAGTAAAACCTTTTGATTCTAGTCTTCTCTCCAAACTTCCAATTTTGCATTTACTTCTTCCCTTGTTTCATCAATTAAAACTATATCGTCCGCAAATAACATACATTCGGGGATGGATTTTTGTAAGTGTTTAGTGATTTCATCAATTATTAGGATAAAAAGGTGCGGGCTTAGAGCGGATCCCCGATGCAAACCTATAGTGTTTGGGAATTCACTAGATATTCCCGTTGGTGTCCCGATACATGTTGTTATACCATCATACATATCTTTTATGGCATCTATGTAGGCTATTTTTATTCCTCTTTTTCCAATACGCGCCACATTATATCACGGTTGACTCTATCGTATGCCTTTTCAAGATCAATAAAAACCATATGTAAATCTTGTTTTCTCTCATTATATTGTTCACATAATCGTCTAATTAAGTGTATAGCTTCAATTGTGGATCTTCCTGGCATGAAGCCAAATTGATTATCTAATATACTAGTTTCATTTCTTATTCTTGCTTTCTATAACTCTTTCCCATAGTTTCATTGTATGACTTATTAATTTAATTCCCCGTAATTTGCACAATTTTGTATATCCCATTTGTTTTTATATATAGGTATCAATATACTTTTTCTCCATTCATCGTGCATTTTCTTAGTTTTTAGAATAACATTAAATAATTTAGTAAGCCATGATATTCCAACTCCACCTAAACATTTCCACGCTTCAATTGGTATATCATCTAGGCCAACTGCTTTGCCAGTTTTCATTTTATTTAGTGCTTTTTCTGTTTCGTGAAGTTGAATTCTACGATAAAAGGTACGGTTTCTATTCGGTTGATTGGCTAGTTCCCCTAATGTGACTTCATTCCTCTTCTTCGGTTCATTAAAAAGATTATTGAAATACCTCCTCCATCTATCTTTTATGTCCTCGTCTTTCACTAAAATATTTTCATTATCATCTTTTATGCATTTAATTTGGGTTAGATCTCTTGTTTGTTTTTCTCTAAATTTTGCTATTTTATATATATCTTTCTCTCCTTCTTTAGTATCTAGTTTCTTATAGAAATCTTCATATGCCTTGGTTTTTGCTTCATATATTGCTCTTCTTACTTCTTTTTTGCGTCTTTATATCTTTTAAGGTTTTCTTCATTTTTACAGAATACAATACTTTGTAACTAGTTCGTTTTTCCTTTACCTTTTCGATTTCTTGATTCCACCACCATGACTCTTTATTCCATTTATTACCATTTGACACCCCTAATGTTTCTTTTGCGATCTTTTTCATTTGAGTAGTTACATAGTTCCATGTTTCATCGGCTTTGTCTTCCACTTTCCAATCAATGGTTTCTACTAGAGATTTGACAAAACTATCTCTTTTTTCTATATTCTTTAAGTTCCACCACTTAATTCTCGGTATGTTAATTTTCTTTCTCTTTAAGTGTATGTTAATAAGTTTGATATCCAAAACTAGTAGTCTATGTTGGGTGGTGAGGCTTTCTCCGGTATTACTTTGCAATTTTTGCATATTTTTCTCGTTTTTTCTGGTTAGAAAGTAGTCAATTTGTGATTTGTTAGGACCACTTTTAAATGTGATTAAATGTTCGTCTCTCTTTTTAAAGAAGGTATTACCTATAATAAAATCATAAGCAACTGCAAAGTCTAGGATGGTTCTACCCTCATTGTTACGCGAGCTAAAGCCATATCCTCCATGGACCCTTTCATAATCTTCATTATCCTTCCTAACATGTCCATTTAAGTCTCCACCTATGATGACTTTTTCATTTTGAGGGATTGATTGCATTAGAGTTTCTAAATCTTCCCAAAATTTAGCCTTAGTAGCATCATCTAATCCTACTTGAGGTGCATATACACTAACAATATTTATAAGTTCGTTACTCTACTACAATTTTAAGGGATATGATTCTATCTCATTTTCTAGTTACTCCTACTACTTGATCTATGAAGAGAGGATCTACAATGATACCCACCCCATTCCTAGTTCTATCCTTTCCACTATACCAAAGCTTATAACCCGTAGTATCTAGTGTCTTAGCCTTCTCGCCTACCCATTTAGTCTCTTGGATACACATAATATCTATGTTTCGTCTTTTCATAATATCTACGAGCTCTATATTTTGCTAAATGTACATAATTAATCATTAGAATTAAGTCGAAGAAGTTGTTCAAGACTGTCTGATTTCTTATTGATTGATTTTTAAATTTTTTTTTATCACTAAGTTTCTAGTTAACTTGCTCCTCCCTTGTTTTTGTTTTTGGTCTTGTTAGGGAAAAAAAAAAAAAAAATGAGGCAATGATTTTTCTGTCTTTCTTTTTGTGTGTGTGTATGTGTGTGTGTCTTGTTTATCTTGTCACAATATTAGAATTCACATCTACCCCCTTATCTCATTCTCTACGGTTTCATTTGGATGAAAGGATTTAAGCTATGGATTTTAAATCTATAATAAGAAATCCATTGAGGTTGTTTGGATGAGACATTCTATAATGAATTTCAAATCCTTGGAAGTTATTTTTGGAGTCATTTTTGGAGGATTTCAAATCCTTCCTATTTGGAGTCATTTGAAATCATTCCCTAAATCCCCTCCCCAAATCCAAATCATCCCATCCAAATACAACCTACAAAAATAAGCATGTTCTCCCCCTTTTCCCATGGTGGGAGAATGGGGAAATAGTGTTATTTTCTTTGGGTTTCTCTTTTTCTTCTTCTTTGCTTTTGGTTTTTTCAAAAATTTTCCGTTGGTGGGAGCATGTTTTTCCTCTGTGGGAGTTGATAAGTGTTCTAATATTTTCTTTCTTAGATCTATTTAGATATAAGTAGATCTCATACTTTTGGGGCCTTATTCTAATTTTCATCATTTTTGGAAAATTTGCACATGAAAAAGAAAGTCTAGGTGGACCATCCAAGTCTTGTTTGAAAGTGCAAGTAGTCACTTATGTTGGATTTAAACTTGATTTTGGTCCAATTAATATTGGGCTTGAAAATATATATTTGAGTTAAAAGAATAAAATAAGAGCCCAAGCCCAAATGGCCCAAGTTCTAGAATTTATCTAGAAATGTCTTGAGAAAATATCTTAGATATTATTTGTAGAAAAGTTTGTAGAATGTTCTAGGAAAGTAGATATTTTGGAGGATGATTCTAGTGGATGAATTATAGCCATTAGATCAAATAAATCCTAGCCATTGGTTAGGAAGTTGTACTAGTATAAATAGGGTGTTTTGATCATTTTGTAACAAGCCAAAATTTGAGAAGAATCAATACAAGCATATATTTCTCTACCAAAAACTCTCTTATATTCTTAGCCTAAATAACCTCCTCTACTAAAAGAAAAAATAATTCCTCTTCCAACTTCCAATTTATAAATAACCCATTTTCTTCTAAACTTGAGATAACCCCTCCAACAAAGTGGTATCGAGCCACAAGATCACTTGTGGTTTACATAAAAATATGGCAAACGGTGTGGCTTCCTTTCAAGTCCCGATGCTCAACACAAGCAACTATGATAATTGGAGTATCAAGATGAAGGCCCTTTTGGGTGAACATGAAGTTTGGGATATTGTAGAAAAAGGATACGTCGAGCCACAAGATGAGACTACACTATCCCAAACTCAAAAGGATAATTTAAAAGATTCAAGAAAGAGAGACAAGAAAGCTCTCTATCTCATCTACCAAGCTTTGGATGATGATGGTTTCAAAAGATCTCAAGTGCAACTACCGCCAAGGATGCATGGGAGAAGCTTCAAACATCTCACAAAGGAGCCGAGCAAGTAAAGAAGGTACGTCTCCAAACATTAAGAGGTGAATTTGAAGCTTTACATATGAAAGAGTCCGAAACTATTTCCACTATTTTTCAAGAGTTTTGGCGGTTTCTAATCAAATGAAAAGAAATGGTGAAAATTTAAGTGATGTGAGAATTATGGAAAAGATACTCCGTTCTTTACGTCCTAAATTTGAGCATATTGTCGTAATAATTGAGGAAACAAAAATTTGGAGGAGATGACTATTGATCAATTATTGGGGTCATTACAAGCATATGAAGAAAAACATAAAAAGAAGCAAGAAGATATTGTAGAACAACTTTTTAAAATGCAAGTGAAGGATAAAGAAAAAACATGAGCAATGAACGTGGTCAACATGGAAGAGGTCGTTTCAAGGACGAGGCGGACGAGGCCGTGGTCGTGGACATGCACGAGGAGGTTTCAATAATAATGAAGATAGAAGAGAATACCCAACCAGGTGGACGCGGAGGAGGAGCAATCCAAGAACAATGTACGAAAAATCACAAACTAAGTGTTATAATTGTCAAAAATTTGGACACTATGCTTCGAGTGTAGAGCTCCCAAAAACAAGGTTGAAGAAAAAGGCCCACTATGTGGAAAATAAAAACGAAGAAGATGTCAATTTGTTACTAGGATACAAAGGTGGTGATGGAAGACAAGACAACACTTGGTACCTGATCTTGGTGCAAGCAACCATATGTGTGGAAAAAGAAGCATGTTTGTAGAGATTGATGAATCGGTGAGTGGCAATGTTTCTTTTGGAGATGAGTCTAAAGTCCCTCAAAGGAAAAGGTAAAATTCTAATCCGCTTGAAGAATGGAAGTCATCAATTTATTTCGAATGTTTATTACGTTCCAAATATGAAAAGTAATATCTTGAGTTTGGGACAACTCTTAGAGAAAGGCTATGACATTCACATGAAAGATCGTAGTCTTTCTATAAGAGATGATAGAAATAATTTAATCACTAAAGTGCCAATGTCTAGAAATAAAATGTTCTTATTAAATATCCGAATGATGTAGCAAAATGTCTCAAAGCTTGCTACAAAGATATATCTTGGCTTTGGCATCTACGATTTGGGCACTTAAATTTTGGCGGATTAGAATTACTATCAAAGAAAGAGATGGTGAGAGGATTACGTCCATCAATCATCCCGATCAACTATGTGAAGGATGTCTATTGGGAAAACAATCCGAAAGAGTTTTCCAAAGGAATCAATCTCGAGATCACGAAGCCTCTGAGCTCATACACACCGATGTTTGTGGACCAATCAAGCCAAGCTCTCTCGGTAAAAATAATTATTTCCTCCTCTTTATTGATGATTTCTCTAGAAAGACCTGGGTATATTTTTTGAAACAGATCGAAGTGTTCGAAGCATTCAAGAAGTTCAAAGCTATGGTGGAAAATGAAAGTGGATGCAAAATCAAGGCAATGCGATCGGATCATGGAGGAGAATTCACATCTAAGGAGTTCCAAAATTTTGTGAAGCAAATGGAATCCGCGTCCCTTGGGATGATCCAAGATCCCAGATCCAAAAAATGGCGTAGTGAGAGAAAGAATAGAACAATTCTTGAAATGGCAAGGTGCATGCTCAAAAGTAAAAGGTCGCAAAGGAGTTAAGGGTCAAGAAGCGGTGGCGTGTGCGGTGTACTGTCAAATCGTTCACCAACCGAGGAAGTGTTTGGGGAAAAACACCACAAAGCTTGGAGTGGAAGAAAACCAGGTATCTCTCATCTAAAAGTATTTGGAAGCAAAGCATATGCACATGTACTGACGAGAGAAGAAGTAAGCTTGATGACAAAAGCGAGACATTCATCTTCATCGGGTATGACTCAAATTCTAAAGGTTATAAGTTATATAATCCAAATACTAAGAAGCTTGTGATAAGTCGTGATGTAGAGTTTGATGAAGAATCGATTGGGATTTTGGCTCCCAAAACAACTTCAATTTCTTTCCTGGATTTTGAAAAAAAGGAGCCGAGACCGATCGAGCCAACAATAGAAGTTCAAGAAGAGCCAACTACTCCATCCACTTCACAATCAACAATGAAGGAGACTCGCCACCATCATTTCTAAATGAAAGAGGCATAACACGTGCAAGGAGTCTAGAAGATCTTTATGAGAACACCGAGAGAATAGATGATATAACACTTTTTCTGCCTCTTTGCAGATTGAACCTATGACTTTTGAAAAAGCAGTCCAAAATAAAAGATGGAGAGATGCTATGGATGATGAGATACAAGCAATCATGAAGAACGACACGTGGGAGCCGACCTCACTTCCAAAAGGACATAAGGTTATCGGCGTCAAGTGGGTGTACAAAGCAAAGAAGAATGCTAAAGGAGAAATTGAAAGATATAAAGCAAGGCTAGTCGCAAAAGTATAGCAAAAAGCTATAAAGAGCTGAATCGACTATGACGAGGTATTTGCTCCGATCGCTCGCTTGGAAACAATAAGGCTTATCATTTCTTTAGCGGCTCAAAAACAGGTGGAAGATTCACCGATGGACGTAAAGTCGACTTTCTTAAATGGAGTTCTCGAGGAAGAAGTCTACATTGAGCGACCAAAGGGCTATGTGGTGAAGAATGAAGAAGATAAAGTCTTGAAGGCCAAGAAGGCTCTATACGGATTAAAGCAAGCACCAAGGGCATGGAATAGCGGGGATCGATAAATACTTGCAAGAGAATGGGTTCACTAAGTGCCCGCACGAACATGCACTTTATGTCAAGGTCGGAAAAATGATGTTTTGATCGTGTGTTTATATGTGGATGACTTGATCTTCACAGAAATAATCCGGACATGTTTGAAGAGTTCAAGAAAGCAATGACCAGAGAATTTGAGATGACGATATCGGGCTTATGGCATATTACCTCGGCGTTGAAGTTAAACAACAAGAAGATGGGATTTTCATCTCGCAAGAAAGGCTACGCAAAGGAGATTCTCAAGAGATTCAAGATGGATAATCGCAAGCTATTAACACACCAAAGGTGGAGTGTGGCATCAAGCTATCAAAGTATGACGGAGAAGAAAAAGTGGACCCGACATTGTACAAAAGTTTGGTTGGAAGTTTGCGGTATTTGACGTGTACCGGACGGACATTCTCTATGCCACCGGTCTAATAAGTCGCTACATGGAAAATCCAACCACTACTCACATGAAGGCTGCTAAAAGGATTCTTCGCTATCTCAAAGGTACGATCAATTTCGGGTTATTTTATTCAACAACTAATGATTATAAACTTGTTGGTTATAGTGATAGTGATTGGTGCGGAGATATGGATGATCGAAAAAGTACTACCGGCTTTGTGTTCTACATGGGAGATACCGCATTCACTTGGATGTCAAAGAAGCGCGATAGTCACTCTCTCAACCTGTGAAGGCGAGATGCGTAGGCTGCGGACGACTTGTGTTTGCCATGCGGTTTGGTGAAAATTTCTTTGAAGAACTGGGAATGACACAAGAAGATCCAACTAAGATTTGTGTCGACAAACAAGTCGGCTATGGCATTGGCAAAGAATCCGGTGTTTCATGATCGAAGCAAGCACATTGACACTCGCTACCACTACATAAGAGAATGCATATCAAGAAAGGACGTACAAATGGAGTATGTAAAGTCTCAAGATCAAATTGCGGACATCTTCACCAAACCGCTCAAGCATGAAGACTTCATACGACTTAGAAGTTTTCTCGGAATGACAAATCAAGTTTAAGGGGGGGTGTTGGATTTAAACTTGATTTTGGTCCAATTAATATTGGGCTTGAAAATATTTATTTGAGTTAAAAGAATAAAATAAGAGCCCAAGCCCAAATGGCCCAAGTTCTAGAATTTATCTAGAAATGTCTTGAGAAAATATCTTAGATATTATTTGTAGAAAAGTTTGTAGAATGTTCTAGGAAAGTAGATATTTTGGAGGATGATTCTAGTGGATGAATTATAGCCATTAGATCAAATAAATCCTAGCCATTGGTTAGGAAGTTGTACTAGTATAAATAGGGGTGTCTTGATCATTTTGTAACAAGCCAAAATTTGAGAAGAATCAATACAAGCATATATTTCTCCACCAAAAACTCTCTTATTCCTCTTCCAACTTCCAATTTATAAATAACCCATTTTCTTCTAAACTTGAGATAACCCTCCTCCAACAACTTATCCAACCAAGCACCACAAGCCATTGAGCTTGAATTGATGTTTTATGATCCTATTGGGCCTGTTTAGATTTTTGTTTGCCGAGAGTATATATTTGGGTTTTTCACGTTTGACTTGGGGTCTTGTATGATTGGTTGTATTGATTTGATCAATGAGAAATACAATTTCCTTATATATAAAAAAATAGTATTAACATGTTTGGAATTAATGACAACTTTTATTTAAGAAAGTATAGCGAGACATGTATTGTAATAACAAAAATCATATAAGTAATTAATAGTGATTTTTTTGTCACTAAATTTTACTATATATGACTAATTGTTAAATGTTAATAACAATAACTTATAAATAGTAAACATTTTTAACTAATGGTCAATGGTGTTGGTTTTTCGCACTTGTGAGATCTATTATTATGTGAAATTTATACTAGAAAAAATTATATTATGTTATTTCAGAATGTATATATATATATATATATATATATATCTTTAGATTTTTTTTATTTGTTCACAAAAACGGCTTTAATAATATTCTACAGCCATTATTTTCTAATTAATAATGATTTTCCCTTATCGCATATAAATAACTACACATGCATTCTGATTCGTTAATAAATTCGAGGTGCTCATGATGCACACTAAGCATTATAGAATTACAATTGCAGTAAATAATATCAACTAATTTGACTCTAAATTTACTACTTACTTACTAACCTTATATATTTAAAATGCTAGTAATTAATAAAATCAATTATGTAACGTTTTTTTTTAGGTGAAATTTGATGTGTCTTCTCTTTAATTAATATTAATGTTATATATATTTTGCTATTAATTAGTTATTTTACAGTTAATTTAATATTGATTGCACTCAATAAATTAAATTAGCATATTGAATAAAATTAGGAATCAAATTAATATATCTATGAAAGTTCTAGCTAAACATCGAAGGTAATGATAATTTGATGCAAAATCAACGTACAATAGATAAAGTACGAATATTAAAACCCTTCATTTTATTGCAAAACCCCATATATAGTCCACGCATTGCTTCCGTAGAAGCTACATTATTGACCGAAGGTGACTAAAAAGAAAAAAAAAAAAAAACCAATTAAAACATCCCATGAAGATCAAGAGATTGATACAACAAACATTTACCCTAAACATTTACCGTCGAGAAGACCGGCCAAACGCGTGCACATCCAGCGGTTTTACCTTAGCGGCAACAATGAGCGGAGTCTGTTGTCCTCGGGCATAGTCGGGGCGTAAGCCGGAAGGCTGAGTTATCAAAAAAAAAAAAAAAAAAACAAACATGCATGCAAGAAATTAACAAGAAGAGAAGGGACTAGCTAGCTTTAATTTCTTGCAATATCAAAACATTGCTTAAAGACAATTGTAGCAAGATGGGAGGGTCTTGCCACAATTGTTCAAAAGCAAGTTAAGTGAAAGTGGAACATTTAGGTTAATTCCCAATACATTGGCTTTAAGGGCGGTGCAAAGGCAAACAGAGGCATCAAGATCGGCTAAGCCATGGATGAGACTACAACAGGAGAATTGAGTGGTGATGTTCCAACCACGAGGTGCACCAAATCATTTAGCAAACTCGGCGCAAACGCCCAATTGGAGGGTGTTTATGGGACATGCGGGCGTGGGGAGCATGGAACATAGGTTGAGCTCACCGTTGTGAAGAAAATGATGTTGAACACAAGAAAAAGAGAAGCTTTGATTGAATTCATTTTTGAATGCCTTGAAAGGTTATGTAATGTGATTGTTGCTTCAAAGGCTGTGTGGGATGTGATTTATGTTGCGAGGGAGTTAGGGTTTTATAGGGGAGGAGTATGAATATTTTTCATTTTCTTAATTGGTGATTAATTCCCTCTTTTTTTTTTTTTTTTTAATTTTCCTCTTTTTGTGGAAGATACATGTGGACACATGGCAATACAAGACAAAATAAATAAGTACATGAAGAAATAAAAATTAACTAATTAAGTCATGATTAATGTGAAAGGTACATGATGAACGTGGAGTTGAAGCTAGTTGCAATTATAGTATATTATTCAGTTTGTTAAATTAACTAGTGGAATTTGATCCTTATATTTAATTTGCTTATTGGTTCAACCATGTGATATGTATCTTTTTTTGTTAAAAGAGTTCCCAAACCTAAAAACCCTAGTTATTGATCATTGAATTACCATTTCTTACAAAAGTAACCACGATCTTGTGGTTAACTAGGTAAGGTTTAATTACAAAAGTAATTAACTGCGATCTAGTGTTGGAAAATGAATTTTCAAACTTTATTGGTTTTCGTGTGAGAATTGAGAATATGTTTGATTTGTTGTCTGAATTTCTGCTTAGAAATGAAAATATGTTTGATTATAGTATTTTTGACATAGATTTGCATGATTGTAGTGTATTTTTGACATCGTTTTACGTGATTGTAGTGTATTTTCACATAGATTTACGTGATTTTGGTGAAACTTGTTTGGTTGTATTTTCAAAAGAATCTTTCCATAAAAAATGAAAACGAGAATGACTTTATTTCTATTGAAAATTTCTTAAACAAACATAAATTCATTTTTAAATAGTTGGAAATTGGAAAATAGGATTTGGAAACAATTCCATACATAACCTTAATATCCAAGATCTTCAAAGAAAAAGGTTTCTATTGTTTAGAGTCAATATTGGGTCGGGCAGCCCGACCCCGACCACTAGCCCATCGTACCAAGTGAAGCCGTATTTCTTGTAACCTACCAACTCAACTCATATGTATTTTTAAGTGGGCGGCTTGTTGGACTTTACGCCATTTGAGTCGGTCCAAAACAAGAACAATCCCTTTAGTCGCTAAACAATAAAGCCCAACGCAATATGCGGTGGGTGACCTCCAATTTTGTCTTGGTTGTACAATTGTTGCACCTTATGAGGCGGCCCAACGATGTAAGTTGGATTCTTGACACTTTGAAAGTCTCAAGTCCAAATTCTCATGCACCTATGCACCAATTCATATTTGGTTAAGTCTCATGGCACACGCAACACTAGTGCGATTTACTCCATTGCATGGTTTGTAAGGGTTTACAAAGTGGACACTCAAAAGATAGTGGTTTGTAAGGATTAATCCTTCAACAACGTTGTTGTACTAGGTTGTTATGCTACCAGCACCATTCATGGATTAAAAGGGAATATTCTTGCTAGCTAGAAATGGGAAAGAATACGACGTAGGATTTCATCTATATTTAGCCGACATAGTTTGACCTTCTATAAGGTTAATTATTGTATAAAAACTTCTTAATTTCCATTCGCAATAAGCTAGTTTTGCGCGAATTCCCAAATTAATTAGGTTTTTAATCTTGAAACCATGCTTGAGCTAACTATGATAATCAAGTAAGTACAAATTTTAAAAAGAATAATTTGCAAGTTGGCGGGTCTAGCCACGTTGAACCAACAAAAGATTAATTATTAGATCTGGGTGGCCGGACTGACACACGTGATTTTTTAAAAATTGTGTGTTATTTCGTGCTAGAAGTATCATTTATACACGCTAAGTAATTATTAATGATGCCATTACTTTATACTTGGTCATGTGTCAAGCTCGAGTTCAATATTTTATTTTATTTTCTTTTTGCAAAAAGAGTTTTGAATTGTGTTAAAACACATAAAAGTTCGGTCTTTGTGATTCACAATTTGAAGTACATTCACATTTAATTCAATGTAAAATGATATTCTTTTTAATTATATAAAACTATAATTGAATTTTAAATAATAACATTGAAGCAAAATTATTGTATCATGAAAATTAGAAAATCATCTTTTAAATACTTTTCTCACTAAAACTAATTAATATTCTACCGTAACATAACCAATAGAAAAGAATTAAGATTAAGTGAGTACTTCATTGGACTTAATATACTTGATCATTCCCGGAGACGACGCAGAATTTGTTTTTGGGGGGCAAAATTTAGGGGCGACATGATGGTGTCGCCGTACATGAGACCCTCCGACGATGGCCCTTGGAGTTTCTTTTATATATGTATATATACAATTAATGGCGGAGATAGGGGCCAACCTGGGCCCCCTTTTTTACAAAAAAAAATTACTAGGTAAAATTTTTCCAAAAAAAAGCAATTTAGTTAAATATTTATGTGTATTTTTTTCATTTTTTTATCCGCCCACCCAAATTTCGTGAATCGGCCTACCCGTGATAATTCCTAGGTATGCCATTGCACCAAATTTCTTGTATCGCCCACCCTAATAATTCCTAGGTTCGCCATTGTATACACGAAATTGGAGTGGACCATATAAAATTAAAAACTAAAAAAATACATATAAATATTAACTTACTTTTTTTTAAAAATACTACCTTAAATTTTGTAAAAAAAAGGGTACCGAGGCCCGGTTGGCCTCCCTATCTCTCGTGATTGTATATATATTATTTTTGCTATAGGCCCCTCGAAACCTTGGACCGACTATGGCAAAATCAAATCTAATATAAATAAAAGCAAATCATACAAGTTTTTATAACTAAATTACATGAAAATTGGGGAGGGGGCAAGATATTTTAATTCATATTTATATATACTATATTAATTTATTAAATAATATATTATAGGGTTCAATCGCAAAATGAGGGGGTTGCGTTGCCACCACCCCTCCCCCGTGTCGGTCCCCGATCATTCCTATCAAATCCATAAGCTCTACAAAGTGTAATAATCAATCAATTACCTATAATCATGATTTTCAGCAAATTGTTGTATAAAAATGAATTTTGTAGTGTTTGTGGAGAAGTTGGCTTGCGCCCATAAAGGGCTATGCCAAATTTTCAATTATGGTGTAAAATATATACCTTGATTTTGCTGAAAACAAATATGAAAATATATAATCACAGTCTTCTGCTTCTTTAATTTACTACTACTTATTTCTTTTGCTAGGTTTACATAATATTTGTCGTTCCTATAATTTTGAATTTTGGAGGATTACGAATGTGAAATTCCTATCAAGAAATTTAATCTATTTAATCAAGTCCGAAATTATTGTAGAGAGTCACCACCAGTCACCATGCACCACAGTGCAAATTTAGAAAGAATAATGAAATTCCTCTAAAGCTAAATACAAAATTGGTCGAACGAGACGATATTGTTGATGTGGTGCTTTCTCAAGAGTTAAGTGACAAATGTGAAAAAATGGTGGTAGACTCCGGGCTACTACTACCTTGTAGGAGAAACTTACATGTGTATACAAAATGAGAAGCTTTTACATCATACAATCTTGTAGGAGATAGGCAAAAATATGTGTATCTAAAAGATTTTCGAACTGTACAAGTTCTTGGTAAAGTCAAAGTTACTTTGAAATTCACATTTGGAAAGAACTTTGCTCTTAATGAAGTGTTTTAATGTGTCTAATTAGAGTAACTTTAATTAGCTTTGTATTTTTGTTTTTTGAAGTTAAGGTGTTATTTGAATCTCATAAGATTATAATGACAACAAAATATCCATGTGGGCAAAGATTATGATAATGAGAGTCTGTTTTTCACTCAATATTTCTGATGTTAATAATAAATTGCATCTTCTTCTTACTTGATTAACTATGCTGACTTATGGCATGCTAAATTATGGCACACAACATTGTTCAAAAAATCCAATTACTTGGTTTAATTCCTAAAATTAATAACACGAGTCTGAATAAATGTGAAATATGTTGTGAAGCAAAATTATCAAAGAAATCATGTTTTTAAGTATGAGTATCTGAATTACTTAGTTGAATGAGTGGATTCGAAAACAGTGAGTAATGAATTCAATGATATCTTATATTTATAGGAGTCTTGTAAATAATATTTTAGGAAAATATATATTATGATTCAGCCCAAATGTTTGTAATATAATTTAGTATATGATTATTGTACAAAATAATAATATATATCAGAAAATATATCACTATGATTTAGCCCAAAAATTGTAATCTCAAAATTCCACATTTCAAATATCGAACTTGTATTATTCAATTTGCATGTCGATTATTTTTTTTTTAATTGTTGGTTGTCTTAATAATGATTTCATTCAATCACGCAAATTTCTCGAATGTGTAATTTAATTTATAATATTTCCATAAATTATACTCTTATCGTCAATGTAATTATTATATGTAATATTTCCATAAATTATATTCTCACACGCCCGAACTATAGTTATTATTATCATATTAAATATTTTTTAATAACATGTCAAAATCAATTAGTCAATAATTCCTTAAATAATGCAATTGCAGTCAATGTTTACATAAATAAATAATTTAATTGTATTTTTCATATTTGACTCAAATTACATCGGAAATTGTATTTTAGTATATTGAATCAATTCTGATATAATTTACCAAACATATCACACATTATAATTATATAAAATTAATTAAGACAATTATTGTAATATTTATACTATAACTATGCTTGGAAAAAGTCAATGATTTTCACTTGTAAACCATTGATCAATTATCTAAATTTACTTAAGGCAAGTGATAATGATACCATAATTATGATTGAAAAAAGTCAATGGTAAAAATTTGTCAGCCTTATACATTATTTATTGTCTCTATTAATTAAACAAAATTGAATTTCGTTTTTTTAATTAACCAAAAATATTGATTTACATTTTTAGCAAGTGCATCTAGCCAAAATCCAGCAACCAAAAAAGGCAAAAAAAAGGTCAAACATTCCAAGTTTATGGAGTATTCTATTAATATCAATAATCAATAATTATGGCAACAAAATCAACAACAAATAGGTCAAAAATTCCCATTTTGAAAACAATCTTCCATATTAATCGAAAATCAACAACCAAAAAAAAAAAAAAAACAAAAATTTTTAGCAAGTCTCTTTAGGCGAAAAAACATATTTAGAAACTATTTTCTTGTTATACATATATATATATATATGAATTGATATGATGTTTTCCATTTTCGCACCCAATCCAAGCCTGCTTATTATTATTATTTAAAAAATTATCATATATTCTCATGGTATCTATATATATATATATATATATATATATATATATGTGTGTGTGTATGTATGTGTGTGTGTGTGTGTGTGTGTGTATGTGTGTGTATGTTTTGCTTATCTTGTCACAATCAAGTGAGGCCCTGATTTTAACAACGTGAGATACGGTGTTATGTAGTGATTATTTATTCGGCTATGTATCACAAACCTATTATTAATGATACGCGACTCTACTATTATTTATTTCTTCCAACGCCAATTACGCATTTCGCATTTTTGAGCTTAGAAATTTTATATTCTCCTCTAGTATTAATACTTGATCGATTGGCTACGACTTTAGAAATATTGGACCTCTATAAATTAGGAGTATATTCCAATCCCTATTCAAATATTTCACTTTATTCTATAATACATTTTCAACCAACTTCCAATTTATTTCTTTTGAAATACACCTTTGATATTTTACATCCTTAATTTTAAAACTTCCAAATAATTATTTATGAATACCAATACATTTTATTTTCCTCAAATTTTATAAAAGAAAAGAAAACAAAATTTTACCATCTTATGTCTTATTTCAAAAAATGCAAAAATTAACTCTTTTATTATTATTATTATATTTCTATTTTGTGTCTCCCAATAAGATATATTATGAGTATAAAAAAAAAAAAAAAAACAAAAAACAAAAACAAAAAAAAAGGAATTGTTGGACGTCCACAATGGGGAGAAACAAGATAAGGAAACATTCAACTTTTATTTTGTTTATTACACCACTTCATTTAATATTCTTAACTTTAACAAAGTAAAGAAAAAAAAAACAATTCAATTCTTCCACTCCTCCTTTGCTTTCGGCCATAGCACATGTAGGAAAGGAATCATTAGTTGTTTTTATCTACAATCCCTACCCATTGCATAAACAAACACCAAAAGACAAGGAAAAGGAAAAAAAAAAAAACAAATCACCCTACAACCATGCTTTCAGCCAATCTAATTTGAGGGGGGAATTTGCCTCATTTTTCCATTCTATCACTTACAATATTCCAACATCCTCACTTGAACAAAAAAAAAAAAATTCCTCTCCATAATTACTCTCCACGGCCGATACCTCCTCACAAAAGAAAAAAAAAAAGGTAAGAGGAATTTCTTGTTTTCATCTCCATCTCATATTCTTAAATTCTAAACTCCTCCTCTATATTCTAACCTTAGTGAATATTTCCTTATTGAGGTAATCCCAGAGGAATTTCTTGAAGAATTAGAGACTTAGATTTGACTACAAGCTTGAAGAGGAAATTCAAGACTACACATTATTAAGGTGAGAAAATTATAGTTTTAGTATTTTCCTCTTGATAACATGAAGAATTACATTTTGACTCAAGAATATGAATTTTTGGAGTTTAGGGGCTGACCTACATCATCTCAAGTTGAGGTTAGAGGCTTGAAGGAAAATTTCAATTTTTGAGACTACATTTAGATCAACCCGAGAAACTACTACGAGGTGGGTGGAAAAATCATTTCAACTTCTAGGTGTTTTACTTAAAAATGCATGTAGTATTTTGATTTTGAGCACTTGAGATATATATTATGTATTGCATGATATTTTCTTGTATCAAGTTGGAAAAATTCTCAAGTGTTGCTCGAAAATGCGATTTATCGAAAAATAGGGCATACATGTACATTTTATTGTTATACTTGATGATATTTTGTATGAGAAGGATATGTATGTGTATGACTCTTGAAATCTATGTTTTGAATGATTTATAACCTGGACAAGTCGAGCATAATTGATTAAATTTCAACTTTTGGACTTAAAATGCAAAAATGGAAAGTTGGTGGACTTAATTGCAAGAAAATAAAACTTAAGGGACCCCTCTGTAATTTTCGATTTTTGGGACTGAACTCAAGTTCAAAAATTATGTTTTGACATTTTAATAAAGTTTTAAGAGTTTTTAGATAAATAAAATCAACCCTTAAAAGCCCAAGGACTAGATTGTAAAATTCTAGAAGTTTAAGGGCTATTTTGCAATTTTCGAAACTGTACCAGACCCTAATTTTAAAATTTAAAATTTTAACTCTTAAGGGACTGGAAATAACATATTTTAAGTGTATTCCAAAAATCCAAGTGTTTAGAGCTTGGAAAGTAATTTTATAAAATTTGAGGGACCAAATTGTAAAAGATTAAACTTGAGGACCAAAATACAATTTCCAGGACTTATGCAGTCCATGCACCTGGAAATACTAATTTAACTATAACATAATTATATCTTAGACCCAAGGTTCAAATTTCATAACAATTGGACCCCTAAAAGCCTTAAAGGCAATTATTTCAAAACGGGGACAAAAATGAGATTTTTAAAAGTTAAGGGACCTAAACTTATTTCTTTTTAAAACTGCTTTTGTCCCAATATCCTATTAACCTTAGTGACATTTTCCAACTGGAATCACATTAAAAGCCCTCCCGGTTTGTGAGTTCCGATTATTTTAAACTTAGGACCGAAATGACAATTTTAACAAATTTGGGGCCAATGTGAGAATTTTATAAAAACTCGACCTCAAAACTTTAAAAACCTGAACCTCTGAACAATTTAGAGATTTTAGGAACTGACCTCATAATTTTTCAAGGTCGGGATATTTATTTATTCAATTTTTAACCCCAAAAGTATTGGTTTTTACAAAACGGGGCTAATTGTAAATTTTTCTTTTTATCAAGGACCTAACTTAAATTATTTTTCATTTACTAAAACAGCCCTGGACCCTCTGACTTTAATTATTAATTAAAATATTTTATTTTCTCAAAAACTACTTGACTTATCGGATCGTCTTGATCGATTAAAACCCGATCGCGGGACGACTTCCTCGTGTTGCGATTTCGAATCTATAACGGACTTATGTTCCACCTAATCTTTCAAGATATCGAAGATTGCTTATCCTCCCGATAATCATCTTCATCCAAATAACTCCACCAATGCCATAATTACTTTACGCAAATTTTCGAAAACTTTTTATGAATCGCTTCCGAATCAATATACTGATTGCTGGTTGACTACTACGAACGTGTATTTAATTTCTTTCTGAGTCAACTTGGTGTGTCGAGCTCACGATCGGAATGGATACGTCGGGGGATGGAACCGCGGCTCCGCCGCTATTCCACTCTTCCTACCCCATCGTCCTAATCCCGCAACCGAGGGACGGAGTTTGTCGAAGGGGAAGCGGGTCGTAGTACTTGAGGTATAATCATGATTATGACGAATCCGAGCCTTGCTAGCTCCAACGTGGATTTTGTCTTTGCCTATGGAGCGATAAGGTGACAGGTCTTGACCATCATGAACGGGAGTTACAAGGAAGAACAAAGGAATCATTTGTCCCATCCACACGATTCCGGAGTTGAACGGAACGTTTGGTTGGCGCTACACTTCAGTACGCAACCGCTACTTGTAATGCATGGGTTGGCGCTACATATCAGTACGCAACCACTAATTGTCTTGTATAGGATTGGCGCTACACATCAGGACGCAATCCCCATGTCTTGCTTGAACCATAACGCCTGCGTGACCACGAATCGTTTTCTTAAATCGTATAAGTATATTACTTAATATATTTATCACGACGCTTGTGGACTATGTGTGAACACATGCATCATACCTCACGCGTTTTCATACAACCGTTTTCTCGCATTAACTATTTATATCGCCACACTTGCACACGATCACCCCATCCACCGAGATTTGTCTCATTCCCTCCTGTTTTCTAACCTTTAGATGAAGAGTTCGGAAAGACATCGAACCTCTGCAGATTGAATCCCTATCGAATGAGGAGCGACATTTCCTTTTACTTTTATTTGTTGTTGGACTCCTTCATTTTATTTCTCATTGGACTGTAAGTTAATTGGATAATCTTTTGGGTTGTTTTTCGGATACCGCCGACTTTAAGATGTAATTTGTACTCGTGTTTATTTTAATTCATTTGCATTAGACTCTATTTTACTTGGAGTTTTGTATCTTTGGTTTAGACTCGTTGATTTATTTCTGTTTAAGTGATTGATCGTTGTCGCGTCACGTTTGGGCGTGACAATCAAGTGTTCTAAAAAGCGCTAGATGCTAGTCGGGCGGCGGAATAATTCTCATAATACGGAATCTGAAAAGTCTATAAATGATATTTAAATTGTTTTTGGACATGTATGATATTTAAACTTTAAACTTTAAAGTAATTCAACACCAATAATCTAATAAAATTATAATTCATCTAAAATACAATACATTAACAAATATTGCATGGATTTATGTAATATCAAATCATTAATGGAAAGATTTCCAGACCCTAAAATTTGGTTTTATTTTTTTATTAAAAAAATTATATATATTTAATTTCACTTAAACCGAATTTTGGAGTCGTCGGTCTTATTTTCACTAGTCGAGTCGTTTTGTTAGGATTTCAAAAAAATAAAATAAATAGGGCGCCTAGGCCCCGCTAGCCCGCCTAGGCGTCGGACCGCCTAGACCCACCCCCTAGACAAAAATCCGGGCACTGGTGGCTAGCGCTAGCGCTGGCCGCCTGGCGGCCGCTATGGGGATTTTTAGAACACGATCACAATACTAGCATGCCCATTCTCATCTTATTCTCTGCAAAAATAAACATGTTCTCTGCCCTCCCATGGAGTAGCTTTCCCCCTCTGTGTGAGAGTTGAAATGTTTTCTATTTTTTCTTAGATTTATTCAGATATAAGTGGATCTGTCTATACTATTGGAGCCTTATTTGGAAATTTTCATCAGTTTACGGAATATTGCAATATTTATAAATGAAAAATAAAATCTAGTGTGGATCACCCAAATCTTATTTTAAAGTGCAAGTAGCACTCATCCAACCAAGTATCATAACCTATTGAGCTTGAATTGATGTTTTATGATCTATGTGTATTTTTAGATATTTGTTTATTGGGAATTTATTTGAGTTTTTTTCGTTTGACTTCAGAATCTTGTACATATTGGTTGTGTTGATTTGATCAATGAAATACTCAATTTTCTTATGCAAAATTAAATAAAAAAATAAAGAAATTAAAATAGTATTCACATGTTTGGAAATGACAAAACTTTTATTTAGGAAAGTAGCGAGACATGTATTGTAACAACAAAAATCTTAATTATCATAAGTATTAGTTATTTTGTTGTCACCAAATTTTAATATATATGACTAATTGTTAATATCAATAACTTTTAAATAGTAATCATTTTAAACTAATGATCAATGGTGTTGTTTTTTGGCAGCTTGTAATATCTATTATTATGTGAAATTTATACTAGGAAATTTATATTTATTATGTTATTTTAGAAAGTATCTTTAGAATTTCTTTTTTCCCTTTAAAAAGCAGCGTTAACTAATACATTTTTTTCATTTAATAATGATTTTCCATTCCCATATAAATAACTACACATTCTGATTCGTTAATGTATTTGAGTTATATATATACATAGGCACGTAACCATATATAATAGAATTACAATTACATGGAATAATATCTACTAATTTGACTATAAATTTACTACTTACTAAAATTATATATTTAAAATGCTAGTAATTAATAAAAAATTACGTAACATGTTTTTGTTTTTTCAGTGAAATTTAATTGATGTGTCTTCTCTAATATTATAGTTATATTTTGCTAGTAATAGTTATTTTAGAATTAATTTAAAAGATTGATTGCATTCAATAAAATTAGCATTGAATAAAATTCGGAATAAAAGTTCTAATGCGAGAGACAAATAAGATCTTCTATTCCAAGATGGTGTTTCATCTCTTATTCTACCGCACGGATGATTGATACATGTATAAAAGTTAATTACCATATTAAAACCCCACAATATATGCGTGATTTATGTCCCAAAATTAATATAGTAACTTATATACACGTGTCAATATTCATGCGGTAGAATAGGAGATGAAATATCATCTTGAAATATAAGATGTCATCCGAGGCAGAGAAGGCCGCCGTAATTAATTTGACGCAAATTAAAAATCAACATACAATAGATAACGTACTTAATATAACCCTTCATTTTATTGCAAACTCCATAGTCCATGCATTGCTTCCGTGTAGAAGCTACATTATTATTGACAAAAGATTACAAACTAACCTTCTGTTTAACTTAAAAAAAAAAAGAAAAAAGACCAAACACATCCCATGAAGATCAAGAGATTGACACAACAAACATTTTATATCCCTAGACATAAAATAATGACAAAAACACATGCATGCAAGAAACAACAAGAGAAGGGACTATAGCCATATATAGCTTAATTTCTTGCATCAAAACATTAATTGCTTAAAGACAATTGTAGCAAGATGGGAGGGTCTTGCCACAACTGTTCAAAAGCAAGTTAAGTGAAACCGGAACATTAAGGTTAATTCCCAACACATTGGCTTTAAGGGCGGTGCAAAGGCAAACGGAGGCATCAAGATCGGCTAAGCCACGAATGAGGGTACAACAGGAGAATTGAGTGGTGATGTTCCGACCACGAGGTGCACCAAATCA
This sequence comes from Rehmannia glutinosa, assembly GCA_016081115.2. Lineage (NCBI taxonomy): Eukaryota > Viridiplantae > Streptophyta > Magnoliopsida > Lamiales > Orobanchaceae > Rehmannia > Rehmannia glutinosa. The sequence continues at coordinate 47,074 of JABTTQ020000827.1, read as the reverse complement.
TTTAGCAAATTGGCGCAAACTCCGAATTGGAGAGTGTTTATGGGACATGTGGGCAGTGGGGAGCACGGAACAGAGGTTGAGCTCACCGTTGCGAAGAAAATGATGTTCAAAACAAGAAAAAGGGAAGCTTTGATTGAATTCATTTTTGAATGCCTTGAAAGGTTATGTAATGTGATTTTTGCTTCAAATTAAGGCTGTGTGGGATGGGATTAATGTTGTGAGGGAGTTAGGGTTTTATAGGGGAGGAGTATGAATATTTTACAATATCTTAATTGGTGATTTTTTCCCCCGCTTTTTGTGGAAGATACATGTGGACACTTGGCACTACAAGACAAAATAAATAAGTACATAAATAATAAAAATTAAGTCATGATTAATGTGAAAGGTACATGATGAACGTGGAGTTGAAGCTAGTTGCAATTATAGTATATTATTCAATTTATTAAATTAATAGTACTGGAATTTGATCCTTATATTTAATTTGCTTATTGGTTCAACAATGTGATATGTATCTTTTTTTTTTGGTTAAAATGAGTTCCCAAACCTAAAACCCATTAATTGAATTACCATTTCTTACAAAAGTAACCACGATCTTGTGGTTAATTGGGTTAGGTTTAATTTCCATTTGTTTTGGGATCATTCCGTATAATCCACATGTTTAATGTAGTCGTTTAGAGAAAGAGGTTCCTATTGTTGTCCCTCATGGGTAGATCTGATCTTACATTTCAAAACGATATTTGAACTCTTGAATTGGTTAATTAGGTATAAGGTTTCATTTGTTTTGGATAATTTAATATCCATCTCTTCAAAGAAAGAGGTTTCTATTGTTTAGAGCTGGCAATATTGGGTCGGGCCGAACTGACCCAACTCTAGCCCAGCGGACCAAGTGAATCGGGCCGTATTTTTTGTAGCTCAGTCCATCCCATCATATGTATTTTTGAGTCGGGCTTGTCCGACTTTGTGTCATTTGAATCGGGCCAAAATAGGATATGTCCCTTTTGGGTCGCTAAAAATGAAGTCCAACTCTATATGCATGCTGGGTCGACCCAGTTTTGCTGGTTGTACAATTGTTGAGGCGGTCCAATGATATAGGGTGGGTTCTTGACACCGCAAGGTCTCAAGTTCATGATTTATAAGGGTTTACAAAGTGTACACTCGAAAGATACTAAGGATTTGCATCAACAACGTTGTTGTACTAGGTTGTTATGCTACCAGCACCCTTCCTTGATTAAGAGGGAATATTCTTGCTAGCTAGATATGGGAAAGAATACGACCTAGGATTTTATCTATATTTGGCCGACATAGTTTGACCTTCTACAAGATTAATTATTGTATAAAACCTTCTTAATTTCCATTTGCAATAAGCTAGTTTTGTTCGAATTCCCAAATTAATTTTCAATCAAGTAAGTACAAATTTTTAAAAAAATTGCAAGTTGGCGGGTCTAGCCACGTTGAACCAACCAAAATTTAATTATTAGATCGAGTTGCGGACCGACGCACATGATATTTTAAGATTTTCGTGTTATCTCGTATTACAAATATCATTTATACACGCCAAGTGATTATTAATGATGCCATTAATTTATAATCGGTATGTCAAGTCTCGAGTTCAATATTTTTATTTATTTTCTTTTTGCAAAAACAGAGTTTTGAATTGTGTTAAAACCAATGTTGTAAAAGTCGGGCGCCTAGCGGCCGCCTAGGCCGATCCGATTTTATCCAAATCGCCCGAAAAAATCGTTTTGGCCAAAAATCGGGCTAGGCGGCCTAGGAGGCTCCAAATCGGAGCTAGGCGCTCTCTAGGCGGCCAAGCAATCGGGCCTAGCGCCGCTAGGCGGGCTAGGCGGAAAAATCGGCCAAAAATAAAAAAAATGAAAAAAATAATAAAAAAATAGTGTTGTTCCTAGACCTAGGCGGCCGCCCGTCAGCCGCCCGACTAGCGCCTAGCGATTTCTGCAACCATGGTTAAAACACATACAATTTCGGTATTTGCATGTGATTCACAATTGAACTTAATTCAATGTAAAATGATATTCTTTTTAATTATTTAAAACTATAATTGAATTTTAAATAATAACATTGAAGCAAGATTATTGTATCATGAAAATTGGAAAATCATCTTTTAAATATTTTTCTCACTAAAGCTTAATATTCTACCGTAACATAACCAAGAAAAGAATTAAGATTAAGTGGCTTCATTGGACTTACTATACTTGATCATTCCTATTAAATCGATAAGCTCTACAAAGTGTAAGAATCAATTACCTATAATCATGATTTTCAGCAAATTGTTGTATGAAAATGAATTTTGTAGTGTTTCGAAAGAATTCTTATATCTCACATGGAAAGAAAAAGTTTAGTTCCCTTAACTAATATATCTGTCATAATTAATATTCCGGAGAAACTCGAAGCTTGGGAAAAAAATAAAAATAAAAGAAAAATGGATAAAGAGCTATGCCAAAATTTTCAATTATGGTGTAAAATCCACGATTTACCAAAATGAGAAGCTTTAATTAGAGGAAAGACAAAAACATTCAATAGATTTTTAAAGAAAGCAAGAATTTAGTAACTATTCAACCCTTGGGTAAACTGATTTTCAAATCAAATATGGAGAAAATTAACACCCATTAGACCTACAGTTGTAGACTCTGGGCTACCACTACCAAAATGAGAAGCTTTTACATCATACAATTTTGTAGGACATAGACAAAAACATGTGTATCTAAATGGTTCTCGAACTGCACAAGTTCTTAGTAAAGTTAAAGTTATTTTGATACTCACATTTGGAAAGAACTTTACTCTTAATGAAGTGTTTTTATGTATCTAATATTAGGGTAATTACCTTAATTAGCTTTGTAATTCTTTGTTTTTTTGAAGATAAGGTGCCATCTCATAAGATTATAATGGCAAAAAAATATCTCCCTATGGGCTAAGATTATTATAATGAGAGTATTTTTTTACTCAATGTTTCGATGTTAATAATAAATTGCATCCTCTTCTTCTTACTTGATTTACTATGCTTTGATTTATGACATGCTAAATTATGACATATTAGCGTTGTTCGAAAAATGCAATTACTTGGTTTAGTTATATTTCTAAAATTAATAACACGAGCCCGAATAAATGTGAAATATGTTGTGAAGTGAAATTATCAAAGAAATCATGTTTTTAAGTATGAGTATCTCAATTACTTAGTTTAATGAGTGGGTCGGGTTTTTGTCTATTCCCATCAAATCAAAATATTTTTAGCCATTTTTTCAAACACATGATTTTAGCAATTTGACTCTTGAACAATTCAATTTGCCCGTGAGTCAATTTAATCGCACCAACCTCCATCAGAACTAGCATCAAATTACCATATATAATTTGACACCGAAGTTACCATAACTTGACATCGAGTTATCATAACTTGGAATCGAGTTACCATAACTTGGCATCAATCGAGTTATCATAACTTGACATTAAGTTAGAGTTATCATAATTTGGCATCAAGTTACCATAACTTGACATCCAGATTACTCTCACATATTATAACGCAATTATTTTGTTTTTGTAAAAAGAAATTGAATTCACATAATTTTTTTATTTCAAATCTTTTTTGTGTGATATATCAAATTAACAATTTTTTGATATCTATAATTCAATACATATATTGCATATACAAAAACAAAATATACATATTCAATTTTCTTAAAAAGTTTGAAAAAAGAGTACTGAGAGGATATATATAGAGAGAGCGAGAAGTAAAAGAGAGATATAAATTGATCAATATTAGCTAGAAGGGTATGAATTTATTTTCTTATGCCAAAATTATTATAAAAAAAAACATTTGTTTCCAAAAAATGGCTGGTTTTCATTTTTTCATAGAAATATTGGTCATTTTGACCATTATCACTAAAAACAATTATGGTGAAATTTGATGTGTCTTCTCTTTAATAATATTAAAGTTATAAATAAAATTAATTAAATTGAATAAAATTTGGAATCAAACATGCACACAAACATACATATATACATGTGAAAGTTCTAATAGCAAAGAAGGTGAAGGAGATAAGATTTAAAGTAAGATTTAGTTTGTTATTTTATTATCAGAGATTTCAATAGTTAGGAGTTTTATTGTAATAGGAATTTAATCTTATATATACTAATTGCTTTATTATTATTTTTTGGGCAGCTGAATATTATGAAAATTTTGAGATTCATCTCTTTTCATTGCGATTTATGTTTTTCTTCTTACGTAAAGTTTCATTACTGCTTTTGTTCGTTGTTCGTTTATTCACGCTTGGGCTGCAACAGAAGATAACGTAATGCAAAATCAACGGATATATAAAGTGAATACAACAACCCTTCATTTTATTGCAAAATCCATATATAGTCCATGCATTTCTGCCGTAGAGAAGCTACATTATTGATGACAGAAGGTGACAAACTAACCTTCCGTTTAACCTTAAAAAAGAAAAAGACAAAATACATCCCATGAAAAACACATGATGCTAGAAAAACAAGAAAAATGGACTAGCTAGCTAGCTTTCTTGGACTACATAGATAGCAAACAAAACATTGCTTAATTAAAGACAATTGTAGCAAGATGGAAGGGTCTTGCCACAATTGTTCAAAAGCAAGTTAAGTGAAAGTGGAACATTTAGGTTAATTCCCAACACATTGGCTTTAAGGGCGGTGCAAAGGCAAACGGAGGCATCCGGATCGGCTAAGCCATGGATGAGACTACAGCAGGAGAATTGAGTGGTGATGTTCCAATCACGAGGTGCACCAAATCATTTAGCAAACCAAATAAACGCCCAATTGGAGGGTGTTTATGGGACATGCGGGCGTGGGGAGCACGGAACATAGGTTGAGCTCACCGTTGTGAAAGAAAATGATGTTGAAAACAAGAAAAAGGGAAGCTTTGATTGAATTCATGTTTTGTTGATGATGATAAATGCTTTGAAAGTTATGTAATGTGTTTTTTGCTTGGGATGAGAATGTTGAAAGTGAGTTAGGGTTTTATAGGGGAGGAGTATGAATATTTTTCATTACTTAATTGGTGATTTTTGCTTTTTTTTATTTTTATTTTTCCACTTTTTTGGAAGATACATGTGGATATATGGCACTACAAGACAAGGTAAATGAATAAAAATTAAGTCATGATTAATGTGAAAGTCTGATGAACGTGGATTGAAGCTAGTTGCAATTATAGTGTAATATCAAATTTGTTAAATTATAATTAATTGTGTCAACCATGCACCGATGCACGTTATAATTTTTTGTTAAAAAGAAGTTATCAAACGTAAAACCATAGTTGTATTACCATTAATTTGTTATAAGGAAAGGAGTGGCGGGGCGTAGATAGGGGGCACTCTGCCCCCCCCATTTTTTTAAAAAATATTTTTTTACACTATAATTTTTTAAAAAAATTATTTATAATTTATATGATTTTTCGTGTATCGGCCCATCCCGATTTCGTGTATCGGCCCACCCTATATATTTTCCCCGCCTCCACCCTTAGAAAGGACGAATTGTGATTATCTTGACACCGAAGATCTTAAGCTCAAATCCTCACTAGTCTCACGACCGCCATTTGATTAAGTTAATTAATTTGTCGATAGCGTAGGGCTTCAACACTATTGCGCTTTACTTGACTGTATGATTTGTAAGAATTTACCGAGTGCACACTCAAAAAATAGTGAATTGGGGGTACCCATTATTAGAAGAAATTAAAAACAAAAAAAAAAAAAAAAACTAATAAGAGGTTTGAACCTCTTAGTTATGGAGAGTAAGGTTTGATGACTCGATTGCCTTGTCAAATTGGCATCAATCACGATGAAGTCTTATATGAGGCGCCTCACGCAGAGATGTCAATAAAGGTTCAGCCAGCCCCGAGGATCGATCCTGGCCCGACCCTAAATATTTAAGGGTTGGGCCTATATTTCATAGGCCCTAGATATGTCAATAAGGGTCGTCCCGTCCTAGCCTTAAAAGGCGTTAGCCCTTAAAGGCTAGGGCTAAAAAGCCATGAAGTCATAAATGCTCGAATTTTTATTTTTATTTTACTTTTTTATTCTTTTTGAAAAAGTCATGCCCTTATAAATTTAATATTCTTAATCAAATCAAATACTAATATAAAATAATCTAATAAAAATTAAGTAACAATAAATAAGGTTTCTTCTAAATAAGTTTATGGGTTAATAAATTAACATCAACAATATAATGTTCCAACAATGGAATCATGGATCATAATCATGTTCCTTCGTCTTCATCAATTATAATTTGTCAAGTTTAAATGATAATTGATAAATGAGATCGAAAATCAGATTTGGTAGTATTATAGATATAAATTTAAATATAAATCCATAAAATACAAAAACTTTACTGAGAAAAAAACCCTAAGAGCCGACCCAGCCCTAGCCTTAGCTAGCCGGCCATAGGGCTAATTAGGGCTGAGTTTTTAGGGGCCTATGAAACATAGACGCAACCCTTTTTAGGGCTGAGTTTTTAAGGGCCTATGAAACATAGACGCAACCCTTACATTTTTAGGGCCGGGTTAGGGTTGGTCCTCAGGGCTGGGCCCTTTTTGACTAATATTTTCTTCACGTAAACAAGGCTGATCAACAAATTGATCCATTGCTAAGATTATTTCCCGAGATTACATCATGTTAATATATGGTTAACCTAAGCTCACAACTATATTATACAAGCTGGATTGAGGTGTCTCACCATTTCATTGGACGAATAATTGGAATCCATCAACAACGTTGTACGTTGTACTAGGTATTATGCTACCAGCATCATTCCTTACTAAAAGGAATATTCTATTGCTAGCTTGAAATGGATAAGAATACGATGTAGGATTTTATCTATAAGCAGACATAGTTTGACCTTTATATAAGATTAAATATTGTTGAAAACCTTCTTAATTTCCATTTGCAATAAGTTAGTTTTGCTCGAGTTCCCAAATTAAGTTTTTAAATCTTGAAACCATCATTGATCTAACTATGATAATGAAATAAGTACAAATTACCAAATATTTAATTAGCAAGTTGGCGGGTCTAGGCACATCGTACCAACTGGAATTAATTCAGATATGGGGTGCGCTGGAGGGCACATGGTTTTTTATTCCAAACAATGTGTTATCTTGTGATTCAACATATCATTCCTGCAAGGCAAATATATTGATAATGTCATTAGTTTACACTTGATGTACATTTAAAATGCTTGGAATTAATACGAGATCAAATACACTTTGAAATAGAGAATCCGAAGAGTAAAACTATCTAGAATATATCATATCTTACCCAAGCATCTTTATGAGAGGCGTAGCCAGCCAGCATGAGTACCCCTAGCCCATATTTATTTTCCCCTAGTTCAACTATTTTTTCCTCTTAAAAAAATTTATATTTTTTTCATTTTTTCTATAAAAAAAATGGGACAAAAAAAATTGCACCCCCCTAATTACACCCATGATATTTATTCTAGGCACTTTAGACCCTTTGAATTTTATTTCACATTTCTTTTATATATTTAATATTTTTAGAGTTGATAATTTACTAAATTGTAATCTCAAAATAAATATATGTTTGAATTAGTTATATGTCTATTTTAATTAAATATATTTTACAATGAGATGTATTTTTTCTTGTATTTTTGCTGCATAATAAAAAACAAAATATTATTCAGTCTAATGAAATATTAATATATTTATATATATGATTGATATATCAAAGGAACGAAAATACACTTTACGATGTGATGACACCGACCTTTATTTGAAAATCCAGCAAAATAGCACCGACACTTTTAACTAAGTCAAATCTTAGTACCTTCAATACTCCCAAAAAAACAAAAATTTAGTACCTTCAAATATATTAATAACTCAAGGCTGCTTGCATGAGTTAAGACAAGGGTTCTCGTGAATAGTTGCTAAATTCTCGCTTTCTTTTAAAAATCTATTGATTTTTGTGCCTAATTTCATGGGTTCTCGTGATAGGACACTACAACAAAACTTCAGATTACCGCATAATTTATTATTTTGTAGTAACCTGCAAAATAAAAAATATTATTTTTTCCCAAATTATACCGAATATAACATCGATAATTTTTAAATTTACTGATAAAAATAATGTAGGTATTTACTAACAATTTTAGATTTTGTAGATAAATATTTATCTACAATAATTTTACCTAAACTTCATTTACAAATCTGATTTTTTCTTGTAGTGCAAGATACATCAAATAGTCCAATCATATCAATAGTTTAAGATTAACCAAGGGCGAAATTATATAATACAACTCAATTCTTCTAAGGTCCAAGTGAACATTAGGTTGCATTTGGATGGGGGATTTGAGATGAGGGAAATTCTTATTCACACCCTTATTTGGCTTATGAATCCAAATCAATGGATTTCAAATTCCTTTTTAAGTTGTAGTTCGTTTTAAAATAATTTTAAATCTCTCCCAAAACTTAGTCATTTGAAATCCATTTTTTTTCTTTATGCACACTTATATATTCACACACTGCACGCACGCACGCACGCACGCACGCACACACACACACACACACACACACACACACTCACACGCGCACACACACACTCCATCCCTCACACACATATTCACACATAATAAAATTTATATATTTCATATTTTTATTAGTGTATAATATTTTAATTATTTATAGATATAAAAAGATTATATCTTTTATTTTTATTTATTAAATATCAATTAAGAAAATGATTATTACTTCTAATTTTTTCTTATCAGAATTTTACGATTAATTTGAAATTCCTACACAAATCCACATCATCCAAACAAGAGAAATATTTCAAAATTGAGGTATTTGAAATCCATTCATTTTCAATCACATTTTAATCCAAATGCACCCTAAGTGACTATTTTCTTATAATTAAGCTTATTTCTCTTGATTATGATGTTGAAAGTTGCAAAAGTTGCACCATTTGCAGGAGGGATTTGGATCCTCTACATTTAGCATGTGTAAATTTCTTGTGAAGATGGAGAGAGAAAGACACAAATACATCTATACATACACTTATATATATATGTGTGTGTGTGTGTGTGTGTGTGTGTGTGTATTCATAGGTGTATATATATATATATATATATATATATATATTTGTGCCTTTCTCTCTCCAACTTCACAAGAAATTCACCCAAACTAAATGTATAAGATCCATTTCCAAATGTAATACTGAGATAAAGAGTAATTGTTTACTAGCTTGCATTTGGATGAGAGGATTTGAATTTGGGAGAGAATTTGAGAGAAGAATTTCAAATGACCCCATTTAAAATGAAATCCTCCAAAATGACTCTAAAAATAGCTTCCAATGGTTTGAAATCATTTATAGAATGAATCCATCTAAACAACCTCAATGGATTTATTATTATGGATTCGAGATCCACAACGCAAATCCTTCCATGCAAATGGAGTTTAGTGTTTTTTGCAGCGAAACTTAGAACCCTAGCTGTGGTGAGGATCCAATTATTCCATTTACTAGTAAACATTATTGCACAATTTTCAAAATGAAATAGAGGAAAACAACTGTTATAAGTTCAAAAACATTAATTTACCAGTAAACATTACAATCCCCCTCAAAAACACTAACCAATTTGTCTCTAATTAACAAACCTTTCATAGGTTTTGGCAGAGACTGTCATCTCAAAAAAAAAAAAAGAAAAAAAAAAAAATACAAGAAGCACAAAATTCAGCAGAAACAAAAGATCAGGAAATATCACCACCTCCTTCACCTGGAACTGAACTTAGTTTATGCTGCTGCAATACAATATGGAGACTCGAAAAAATAAAAAACGAAACGAAGTTAATAAAGAATCAAAGAATGGGAACTTCGACTAGTTAATCGAAAAAAGATCAACGGATGATACTGAAACTCTCTATTGGTTCAGATTCTTTGAGCATGGAAGCTGCCTGAAAACAGTCGACAGCATCAGCTATCCTTCCATCGTCCTTATGAACCATGCCTAAATGGTACCAAGCCATGTAATTGGTGGGTTCGATTCTTAATGCATCCGAAAGTAGAGTTCTGGCCACCGGCAACATCTTGGATCCCATTTTTGACAACACAGAGCCAATTAATATTTTGCTAGGTACATACTTAGGTTCCAATAAAAGGGCATTGGTATAAGCAGACAAGGCTTCGTTAATATGCCCTTGTTTTTGATGCATAACACCTGGTGAAAAAATACGATAACGATAATAAGCAGGTTTCGTTAATATTCATTCATAGTGTAGCATCTTACGATCAACAAATCCAACACGAATGATCAAAGAGTACTTACTATGTGAACTAAATGAAAAGCACATATCATTTTCTTAAAATCATTTTCTTAAAAGCACATATCATTTTCATTTACTGTATAATATACTTTTCAATACTTATATCATTGCCAAACTTCTGAAGTTGTATCGAATAGTTTTATGTCTTTAAACGAATAGTATCTACTTCATATCAAGAAGGAAAAGAAAATTGACAAAAATATTACGTATATTACCCCTTCTCTCCAGGATGAATACATTCACGAAAGTCAACGACCACCTTCGATCCAGAAAGTTCACTTTGACAGGCCAACAAGATACATTGTCCTTATCCATGGAAATTTTACTTTTTCTATCTTTTAAAAAATTTGGTACTTTATCCTCTCAAAAGTGATAGGTACAATTTTTGAACTCAATACTGAGGTACTTTTTTGCAAATAAACCAAAAGGATAAAAGCCAGCTTTTAGGAATATATTATACTCTGGAATTGCCCATTGGGTTAGATCATTTCTTCTCCCCATAAATGAGGTCTTTTTGCAACAACAGCTCTTAGAATGCACCTATATTCTAGGGCACACTTCTAAGATTGTGCAAGAGTAATTTTCTGTAATACTGGTGACCAAAAAAGGTGGAGACCTTCCATTTCATTTTTTCCTTTTACTTTATAAACAATATCAATCATGTAATGGGATATGACTAGAGCAACTATCTCAACTCATCGCCATCTCATCATATTTTCTATGCAAGTGGGAAAACCTATGATGATGATGGTTTTGGAATTTCATCTCATTTCTCCTTCATATGAAGGTTGCGTTAGGAAAGGCATCCGGCGTAAAACTTTGCCACTTTGCTTTTTGTGTGAATTTGTAGTGTTAACTAATTTTAGGCAATTAATTGACACTATAAACTTCACACCACCGACCCCACATAGTGGGATAAGGTGCAGTTGATGATGATGATGATGATGACGACGACGACGACTTTATAAACAATAGGAGGTTTGATTTCTTACCTTCTGTGTGCAGTATTTCTGCTGAATACTCTTTCAGCGTTCGAGCTTTTTCCAAACATATCTCTGCATCCTTCCAATGAGAAAGGATAGAGTATAACTGTGCTAGTCCATGCCATACTTCATATTCATTTATGTTATCATCCTCCACCTATAACATCCAAGGGACCAGCAATCATTAAAAAATTAAACATCCGAATACAAGTTTAACAATAAAGATAGCCTAATGCAGTCGTAGTTCAAGAAGTACTACTCCCATTAAAGGGACTGGCATCGGAAAAACTTCTCGATAGCACGAATGCCAGTAATTTGTTACCAATTCCACATCACCAAAAACACATGAAACACAATTGTAACCAAAATAACAGAATTTTCCGCATCATATTTAACAGGCTGAGTAAATAGGATCCAGAATTTAACCTGAGTTGTTCCAAGAGGTCCATGAGATTTTCTTTGTGCTTGTACCAATGCGAGAAGATAACGATACGTTTCAATGGCATCCTTGTGTAGAGACTGAGAAATTTTTAGCTTTGCTTTCATCCTGAGAAGTGGTCCTTGATCCCACTTTGAGGTTTCATCTAAAGCGGCATCAGTAACCACTTCAGCCTCTGAAAAGCGTTGCTGAGCAGATAAAACTAATGCGAGAAGTCTCCAGCCTCTTATCATGGATCCTCCTGTTGCATCTAAATACTGCTTTGCGTGACGCAAAGCTGCGTCCAGATTTCGGTGCTCAGCGTATTGAATTCCTAACTCATACATCAGATCTGAATTTTCAGGCTCTAGGGCTAATGCGCTGTCCAATGATTTCAGAGCCTCTGACAGAAGGCGAGATCTCTCAAAGTCCGATGAAGAAATTTTTGCTTGCTTTCCCAAGCAAAGGCCCAACATACGGAGGCCAACGCCTTTTAAATGTTCATTTGGTCCATGTGCATTATCAATTGCATTTCGTGCATATTTCACACCCTCAGCAGCAAGAAACACATTCTCACTGCATATCTTGGCTGCTAGCAGTAATGACGTGATATCATTGGGCTCCTCGTGCTTATGTAGAGACTTCTTCAGCAGATCTAAGGCAGAATTATTCTGTCCAGTTCCACTCAAGGACAGTGCCATGGCTTTCCATCGGTCAATACGAGGCATCTCCCCGGGCATGACCTCTTCAAGTTGCTTTGCTAAAACTGAAGTTTGGCTGCACAGAGATAGAGCATACGTAAGGTGCTCTAGCACCGTTGGGTCCCATTTGGTCTTGCCAAGGTAAAACTTTCTCATAAGGATCATCAAAAGTAAAATGGCCTCTTCCAGATTGTTTTTAGGTACATAAGAACCATCTATTTGCACAGCTAAACTGGGTGGACCAACCTCTACCCCACTATACAACAAGAAAATTGCAAATGCTTTTTGAATCCTTGCACAACAGTCGTTATCAAGGTTCCATTGACTTAGTAGGGCTCGGCGGTATGCAGACATTGCTTCTGGATAGCATCTAGCTTGCTTCCATAACTCTGGGAGAAGCTCAACAGCATGGCTAACGGTTTCTTGAAGCTTATTTTCACCAATACGTCAGGTATACCATCAGAGAATATCTTTTCTACTGCATCAAGCACACTTCTGCACTCCTGAGCAGCCTCTAGAAATATCAAACAACAAGTTTTGTATCTAATCAGATAAATATAAGCAATATGGGAAATTCCGAATTTTTCTTTAAAAAAGAAAGGAGATGGGAAACATGAAATTAAAGATGAACTAATCTCAGAACTCTTTGGAATTGTTTGAATAGAATACTACCGGTTAATTTTCCCAGCTTCTGAAGAGATTTGGCTTTCAAATATATGGCCTCAAGCACAAGGTTAGTAGCATGCTGTGACACAACAGATGCTGAGCCTGATTCACTGCGTGACCGACCCTTTTGGACGGCTGTTTATCACCTAACGAATGTTGCATCCGTTGTATGGCTGCTTGAAGATCAATGCCATCAAAGACCCGTAAAGCACCTTCAACATTTCCTCGTTGATATTCTAACTTTCCAAGAAGAGCTCTTGCTTCCTGAAAATAATTTGATAAAGTGTCATTTTTGACACTTACCTTCAATTCAGTCATGAAACAAATAGTAAAGTTGTGGCCAAGAAGATTTCACAGAAAATGAGAGCTATCAAATAATGGTACTGAGGAAAAATAAAACACTAATCCTACACATATAACCTTAAATTCCAACTTAGCAATTTAGAAACAAAGCCAAAATAGATAGATTTATTTCACAGATCAGTGAAGAGCCCAGACATCTCAAGCTATTGCACTGATATAAGAAAACTACCAAATGGGAATAATCATTCATTTGAGGATTAGAGCTCTAAAAGTAACACTCTTGAGGATAAAAAACCATTGTTTGAAATTAAAAAAGTGTATCCCTTTCCCTACAATAACTATCACTTTCATGATTACCCTCACTCAGCAAATGAAAGAGTATTTACTTGTTACTTAAGGACTAAAGAGGAAACTGTTCCCAATTCCAGCTTGCATAAGTTCAAACGGAAATGTATAAGCATGATTTTAAGGGTATAATACTTATGACTATCAGAACAGTAATATAAGGACTATCCCGAAAAGAACTTTACACATTGGTGCACGCACTGTATAAACATACATTCATACATACATACATGTACATATATATATATATATATATATATATATATAGAGAGAGAGAGAGAGAGAGAAGAAAGATATGGGAAATTTATTATATAGATTGGAAGCACTCATTCTTCTTTTTGTATTATGTCTGCTTCTTAGCTTTTTTTCTTCAGTTCAAGGTTGACCGTTTCGGTATAGGCGATCTCCAAAAACTTTACTTCACAATCTCATTAGCATCTCAGGAGTTCAAGGATATCTACTCTTTACAAACCAGGCAAGTTGCACCAGTTTCCAGGGGGGATAACAACTATGATGAACTTCCGAAATAGTCTCAAAGTATGACTGACAGAAAAAAAATCTGTATTTTCTTGTGAAGACAAGACCACACTGTTTTTTAACTCACCCTGTTAAAGATTATCGTGTAGCATCCTTTGACTTAAAACTACTAGCCAATTATTTAGCGATATCAAACACAATATGTTTACATTTTTACTATTACTGAATTAATTCAGTTCCATAAAAATAAAATACTTGGGCGTATCCCCCATTTGCAATCAATAGAAGCAATTTCAAAGGCCAAATTTTAAAAATATGATACTTGGATGTATCCCCCATTTTCTATTAATATAAAACAATTTCAAAGGTCAAATTTAAATGAATAAAAGGCCGACTAGCGCTCCCAAAAGAATGAGGCTTCATACAAAGATAAGATTGTGCCCAACTTATGTGTAACTGGAAATTACTTTTCGCTAAGTGACTAATGAGATTATTAAAGACTTCACCTTTACTCTCACATCACAAACGTGCTATTTGTCATCCAGTGATGCCCAACTTAGCTAGTATCTATGTGCAAACTTTCTTGCCACACTAGCTTCATTTCCAACTACTTCAACAGTACTTCATGAGGTATAATGGCAAGTCATCCTACTCAAAGACACCAGCCATAATAAATGAAAAAAAAAATGGTAGACTGAATTTTCAGGGGAAGCAGGACAGAAGCTATTATGACTGCAATAATTTGCGGAGAAGGAATATCAATTACTTCTCTTCATTTCCTTTTACCCCAAAGAGCAAGTCTTGCCAAAATTTTGTGATCTACGGTAAAATATGTCTGAAAGCCAAACAATCGAGCTTTTTACTAAAGGAAAGTGGAAATGGCTGTGGAATGTTCCAGGACCAAACGAATTTATAAGGATGTGGATGATCAGTTGCGTTTGTAAGAAAATGCGTATCCGTACGCACACCGACACAAAAAAAAGAAAGAAAAAAAAACACATTTGCAGCGAGAATATAAATAAGCAAGCACGGAGGCGCTGATTGAAATGGTTGAATGCGCAAAGAGGACACTTAGCAGCTGTCGAACTCCAAGAAAGTTGGTCTCTCGAAGAAATTGAAGCCTACTTAGCATATTGAAGCATTTTTATCTCATGACTTACATCATATAATAAAACTTCTTCCAGCAAGAAGTAACCTTAGCCAAAAGTCAAAAGAAGAGAAAATAAAAGGCGAAGGCAGTTTCCAGTCACTTGAAAATGCAGGACAGAAAAAGACCATTATGGCAGGAGGAAAAGCATCACACTCGCTCAGTGTAATGAAGAATGCCCATGTTTGTATAATTTCCACGGAAAGCATAAATTCTCCAAAGGTCAACTTTTATCAATTAGAACTTTTTTGTTTCTCCATTAAAACAAGAATAGTTAAGTTTCATATATACAATAAACATTAACTCAATAATCTAGAGTGGAATAAATTCCATATGCAACTTAAGGAATAAAACATGGTATGTGTTCTGTAAATCCAACCTCAAAATTGAGTGATAAACCATCTCGCAATGCGGATTCAGCCTCTTGAATATTTCCCTCATCGAGCTTTGCTTCGACTTCATTTGTACTCATGGAAATTCCATTGGCAACAAATTGGCGAGCAGATGGATCGTTCTCGCCTTCGGGCAAGTCTGGTGATTCACCTTCTGACATCTCTAATCCCAACCTATCCTCGCTAGAACGCACGAAAACAACAATGTCCCATCATATTCAGCAACCTGCAGTTCCACAAAATCAACACAACGATAACAATTAACTTAATTGAACTTCCAAAACGCTAAATAGCCTCATTACCTAGACATAAGTCCGTATATAATGAAATGCAGACACCCACGGGCACATATATCAAGAATTTCCCAAAATATATGCAAGAAATCAACTCATGAATAGAAAAAGGGAATTTTAATATATCTGCGTGTTCATTTTTATCGAGTCAGAGAAATCTAATTCCAATTGGAATTAGATTCATGCTTAAGCTCAATCTAGGTTAAATCAAAGCGAAATAGATCGGAATCAACAGATTTACCATTAATGAAAATCATTTGCCAAAATCGCAAAAAAATATATATATATATATAAATAAAATCCATTTTACCTTTCACAAGAGGATGGTGTCAATGTATGATTCTGAAGAAAAAGTCCACTTGAATACATAGTTATGGAGAGAGAGAGAGAGACAGAGAGACAGGAGAGGGAGATTAAAAATACTATAATTATATATTTTTAATGCAAAATGACAAAAACTCCTGGTCAGACCGTCTAACGTGCCGCCCGTTAAGTGACGGATCGACCCGCGACCCTGCCATTTTGTAATTTCTGCGCCAATGGCATTTTTGTAATTTTCAATTGTATTAGTTATTCTGTTAAAAAGTATTACTTGTTCTTTATCAATCAGTATTAGTTATTCTGAAAGTATTAGTCAAAAATAATTTTTACCACGAAATTATCCCTTTTAATTATAAAACAGAGAATTACTAAGAATTTATATAATCTAATACATGTTTTTAATACATCTAATACATTAGAACGCAACGTGTAATACATTTCTACAAAGTTGTCTCTTTTAATTATAAAATGTATTAACAGTCATTCTGAAACGTATTAGTCGTCCTTCTAAAAAGTATTAGCAGTTCTTCTGAAATGTATTAGTAATTTTCTGAAGAGTTTTTTTAGTATTTCTCCTGAATATACTCCCGAAATGTATTAGCAATCCATCAAAAAAGTATTAGTAGTTCCTTGAAATAAATTAAATTTTTATCCCGAAATGTATTAATAGTCCTTCTGAAAAGTATTAGTCGTCCTTCTAAAAAGTATTACCAGTTCTTCTGAAATGTATTAATAGTTCCACTGAATATAATTAAATTTTTCTCCAGAAATGTATTAATAGTCCTTCTGAAAAGTATTAGTCGTCCTTCTAAAAAGTATTAGCAGTTCTTCTTAAATGTATTAGTAGTTCTCAAGAGTTTTAGTATTTCTCATTAAGATACTCTGAAATGTATTAGTTGTCCATCGGAAAAGTATTAGTAGTTTCTCAAAAAAGTATTAGTAATTTGCTAGATAGTTTTTAGTAGTGCTCCTACAACGTATTAGCTTTTCTTGTAAAATGTATTAGTATTTCTACATAAAAGTATTAGTTAATACTAAGACTTGTATCATATATTCATTCTTCATATCACCTGAAGAAAAAAACAGAGCATCATCACCACGAGCCATCACCTCCAACTCTAACTCGTGAAGCTTGCAAACACTTGATTGGTCATTTTATGTGCTTTCACTTCACAAATCTTCATCCAACTATCAAAATCCTTATTTCTCAATCATCCCATTATAAATCCATCTGAACCGCCTCCGTAAACTAATCTCCCATCCTTAAAAATCACAACAGAATTCAATGAAATGTCCTTATTACCCTCCAAAATTCCCTGAAGACAATGCACATTATTTTTTTCTTGTTTTCCCCACACCTTAATTTTCCCATCTGCAGATGATGAGTAAACGATCCCGTTTTTCGCGACGAGCCCGTTTATCGCATCATCATGGGCCTTGATGGATTCCAAACACTTGAAATCAGACATTCTCCAAATGAGATGTATTAGTGGGGAATGTGGGCTCGCGCACACTGGTTATGGTTGCAGGAGGAAGAAGAAGAAGCTGGGAAATTAGGGCTCCAATCCGAATGGGTTTTTTTCTCGTATTTTTTTTTTTCGCGGATCCGGTCAAATGAAATGGGTAGGATATGTTGACCGCCTAACGGATCTAGATCCGTTAGACGGTCTGACAGAGAGACTAGCTCATGCAAAATACCATAATTATATAGAAACGAAGAATACTTTTTTTTTGGGAACATATATAGAGAAAAAAGTGCTACCATATATTTACATATAATACACATTGGACCGTGCAATTGTATGTAAATTTTTACACATCCATAATAAGTCTCTTTGGATATAGAATGGAATAAACATTTATTATCCGTCAAATTAATTTAATAGTTTAATGGTAGTGCATCTATATATGATTATAATGCACTCAAAATAATCTGTGTTGTTACTATTCTCTGTGTTTTTCCAATAACTTGAGAATAAATCGAAGTTTAATAAACCATGTATAATATAAACATGATACTTCAAGTCAAATGACTAATATTGCACTATTAACCATAATAATAAAGTTCATTTCTAAATTAACTAAATATATTTTATAATACTATGTTAATACATAATTGATTTTAATAAAATATTTTTTGTATTGAAATAATAAGAAATATTCAAAGAATAGTCTTGTTAGTGCAAAATTTGAAGTAGAATGATTGGAGATGTATTCTACAGGAGGTAGAATATGTGGCAGCCGCACAAGTTAGCAAAAAAACAATCTGTTGCAAATGCTAATGGAGGAGCTCGGACATAAAAAGAGAAAATAACTCTATTTTATGATACTTGTATAATACTCATATAATAAGTGTATATGAATAATTAAAAAATATTTTATTTTTATACACATTCTGAACTTAACAAATTAAAATTCATAGTTTTGGGATGAAATGTAAATGTACATGTATTATATTATCCCGTATTTTTACAAGATTTTTTTGTAAAACGTGATTTTTACAGGATTTTATTGTTACCGTCCCAATAGTTACAACAACAATATTGCAATTTTGCCTACTAACACTGATGGAAGTAATGTACTACAAAGAAAAGATTGTTCAACTACTTAAAATATGATATCCATATTCATCTTTTCAGCTCTTGTATGTGTTGTGCAAGTCCTTGTAAGACCTGGAAGGTGAAAACAAGCAATAAACCAAGAAAAGAATTACAATAGAAATCAGTTTCCAGCAATATTAAGAAAGTGTTTGCAAACGCTATAACAAAAGTTATTCTCAGCTTTTAGCCGGAAAAAAAAAAAATATTTTTTTAGTATTTGCAAATGTCGCTTTTGTTTTCTACTACTCGCTTTATTTAATCAAAATCCAAAAGTTGGGGCGGGATGCTTCTAATTTTGGGAAAAAGTGCTTTTGCAATTTTTGTAAATAAGAAATTTTGTCCCCAAACACTTCAATGTGATTTTTCCAATGACTACGAGCTTGTAGCTCAGAAATCGCTCACCCACCCTTTATAAGGGTGTTGACTGAGTTCGAACCCGATATCTTTCAGTTTCTTGAAATTTATCCTCTCCCCTCCAACCAAGATCTCCCAACTTATTTAAAAAAAGTTTGATTTTTCCAGCTTTTAGATTCTATTGCAAACATATTGATTCTCATTACTCACCAACTTGGTATCTTTGAGTGCATTTTCCAGCATCCTTATTTTCTGGAGAAAAATAAAAGGAGAACAGATTATATTTACTTTGTTACTTTCCTATATTTCATAAAACAGTAAATGCATGACAAAATAGTTGGAAAACTCACTTCTTCTGCATCTTCAAGCACAGGCTCAAATGCTTGGATCTTCTGTAACAAAGCTTTATCGACATATTTTCTTCCCGGAGAGTCCCCTGACAATCTCGTCTGTTGGTGAAGTTATATTGTGTACGTCGTTGTAACGAACATTGTCCTGCGTTTTAAAATATTTTTAGCTCATGAAGGAGAAAATGTAAGACGGAATAAAAACTCAATGAGTTTTTTTATAATTTTCAAAAATCTCTGGATTTTTTTGTAATTAGCCGAATCTCGGGCTATTTTTGTAATTATCCCAAATAATAATATGGCAAGACATTAAACTTGCACCAATATAATATGATGTACTAAGCAATGAATGTAACAAGCAAAAGGCAATAATAGCATGCAGAATGTGGATTATAGAGAACAAGGCTGAACATTGTAAAACTCCTAATGCAAAGTGCCAGCTGATGCATTCAAGACAGGGATGTCAATCCCTGACCCAACACGAATCCGATACGAAGTTACTAATTTGTTTAAAATGTAGTTATTTTATCTTTTACTTATTTTTTGATGAATTTTGAACATAACCTGAAACCAAACTCGAACACGGCCCAATCGACACCCCTAATTCAAGAGTCCTCTGACTCTGAGCCAAACAAATAAGGCAAGTTCGATCCATTTCACAAACTTAACTCCGAGGCTAGATTACACGGTAACATGGAACAATCAAGGATCGAAATTTTATTTTTTATCATGCGAAAAACTTACCGTATCACCAGGGAAGGCACTATTTTCATTTGAAGCATTCGTCGGCCCATCTTTCTGTTCCTCCTCAGTATAAAGCATTCCCTAAAGCAGAAATTGTGAGTGTCCATCAACATTCCATGATGATGTTCACAGGAATATATAGTAGTAACAAAACGAACAACGTTTGTAATGATTGGCGAATCGATGGAGATGATTAAGAACCTGAAGCATTTCAGTGATTTCAGGATCATTCCATGCTCCTTTATCACTAAAAAGGCAACCACCGGATTCAGAACACGTGCAGTCACCACCCAAGAAACTTGGTAGGTTACTGTAACAATATTTCTGTCAATTAGTCGAACGTTTTCGCCTTCAAATAAGCATCAGTGATTAAGGCTGTTATTTACCTTGGGTCAATAGCTTCTGTTAAGCTAGTTTTGTAGTCAGTTCCCAACACCTACAAAGTACTATGTGAAAAACAAAATTTATTTCTCATACCAATTGGCCATCAAATATCTGTTGTTGTGTAAGATGGCCGGGGGACGGAAGGAGACGAAAAAGAAAGATATGCTTACTCGGATCTTCGCCAAGGTGCGTGCGTCAAGAAAAGCTCTGATTGCTTTCCAAAGTACCTTAAATCCCGATCCAGCGTTTATGATATAAAGCTGATGCAGTGTCTGCAAAATATCAGTTTGTGGAACATGTTTTAACTATTTAGGTAAACAAAGCATTTCAACATAGTTTCCTATTAAATATGGATAAGAAAAACAAAACAAAACAAGACTTTGGTATAAAGCATACCTCAGGATAATAGCTGCTGTCAATTTTTTGAATTTCCATAAAGATATATCTAGCAGGCTTTGAGAACTGAGACATTCCCTGTACAAGGAAGTTGGCTGTCTTATTAAAGCATTGCGGTAAAACAGGATAACGCGGGACTGGTTATCGTGAACATTTATGTGGATGTAACACGATGATCATGTAGGGGAAGAAGTATATATATTCTCACCACATCCTTCACATCCAAGATACTCAAGGTCGAGGCTATGTGTTTCTTTGCAGCAAGCGAACACGCGGGATATCTCCAATTCAGAGTCTTTTCTTGTTCACATACATGATGCTTAACAAATCTATCAATGGTAGTCACTTGAAGAAACCTATCAAGATCAACCATCCCGATTCGTTCGATATAAACTGGCCGGCCATATCGATCAACTCCATGAAATCCATGAGGATAGCATTTTTTAACCTCTTCATATTCTTCATACTTAAACTCCTGTCACACAATCAGCTGAATCAGCAACAGATGTTTTTTTCCTAAAGGCCCCCTAGAGAGTGCACGAACGTTACATGCACAAATGCGACGTCACATTCTAGTAACTTGTAACTGGATGATTATACTATGTTGTCAATCTTAAAAAAACATTATGCTCACAATATGATTAGTTAACACATAACATGAACCATATCAAAGGTCAATAAAACACCATCTGTTGAAAAAGAGCATCAATCTCATATACTAGCATTCTAGAAGAAGTTTAGCCATGTAGAAAAGTTTACCTTTGAGATCGCGTCGACACCAAATTCTTCTCGCCACTTAATGTACTTCATAAACATGTCTTTCGCTTTCATTAGATCGAAGTCTCTCATTCTAAGGAATCTGCAGTCATATTAAAAACCAACAAATGAAGGCAAATAAAAACAGATCCAATTTAATCAAAACTAATGTGTCAACCTTATAGACATTAAGTATCAGGAGAAAGAGAACTATACCTTAAAAGAGTATGATAATCAAAGTGATTCCCTGGTAAAACGCCCTCAAGAAAAAGCAATTCACGAAACGAATCGACAACTTCTTCATCTCTAGCATTATGGGGTCCTTCGAAAACCATTTTCGTACTCTGGCTCCTCAACAAACTCCCAAATGATTTGCTAGACTTGAAACTATTCGACAGCATTGCCTTGAAACTACGATTGGATTTTTGTCGCTTTTTTAAGGGTGACAATTGCCAGTGAGCTTCAATAGGAGGATAAAATGGTTTTTTCGTCTTCTTTTTATTATACGTCGAATGTTTAGCTCTTGGAGATGGCGACTGCTTGCTTCCTCCAACACCCCCCGAAATAAATATTTCTTTTAGCAGTTCTTTTGGCTTCTGCATGTGTGCCTATTATGATCATCATAAACAGAAAATGCATAATCATAAATCATTAAGTCTATACATCAAAGGGTTCGACAAATAACCGATCTCCAAGGCCTTTTGCTATAGAAATCAATCACAACTCAAGCATGAGAAACCTCTAAAGATTAAACAGAAACAAAATTTTCACTACACAAAACTGGGAAACAGAGACTACTACTACATTTGCACTCAAAGACAGAACCCTCTATCAGATATAACATCAAATATAGCGATAGCTTACCAGAAATTTCGATTTTCGTTCCGCTAAAGAACATTTTTCTACTCCAAAATGTAAATGCTTATGAAAATTTTCAAAAAATCCATCAAATCATCAATCATTATTACACATCATCCCACAAATTCCACTATTCATCTACTACCAATCATATCCAACCATTATTTTACTTTTTTTTATATCAAATCAACTTTCATCATTATTTTTTTCATCTCATATCTAATCACAATCTCAAAATTCTTCTTTTTCTTCCAAATTTTTTTTACCACTATTCTCTATCAAAAAAGAAAATTTTCAAAATAAAAACATATCCAATCGTTACCTAAATTTTCCCAACCGCTTTCATTAATCACCAACCAAGCATACATTAGGCTTCCAGTGCATTTCTCTACTAATATACACATTTCCCAATTCATCGTATCAAACACCTCTTCCCACCTCGAAAACTTCTCACAATCACTAAACAAACATACCCTATAAGATTCCCAATAAATCATAAACAAAGAAAAAGGCAACCCATGAAACTCATATAACATAACAGATTGTATTTATAACATCAAAGTAGACCCAATATGGATTTTTAAGTAGAGATGAAAGAAAAGCTTAAATAAAATGCAAAACACATACCAATGTTGTTTGCAGGTTGAGAAGTTAAAATAGATAAAGATGTAGAGAAGTACAATTGGGCAAATAAGGAATGGTGGTGATATGGAAGCAATTGAGGAATTTTGGGTATCTAAATTTAGCCCATTTTGGCCTTTGCTTTGATGGGTGGAATGGAATATTGAGAAGAAGGTTTGAAAGCCAAGAAACCCCGCCAATGGAAGAGGCTTTTCTAAACTGTTTAATTCAAATCGGCCAGCCCGATATTTTTACTTGGATGGGCTCCATTTTTCCAGGCCCAAAAAAGCTGGGACTATTTGGCCCTCGCCCATCGGCACGAAAAATCGGCCCAATCCGGTAGGCCCAAATTTTCTAGTTTGTTTCATGGATTAGGCTGAACTATGCTCAATTAGCAACCCAATCAGCTTTGCTCGGCCCTACCCAATTTTTCCTCTTGGCGGGCCTAATTGACAACTCTATTTGTGCCTTATTGAATATATGGTTATTTTTGGAAAGTTTTATTTGAGTACTTAGGGAGTACTTGCTTGTAAAAAGAGTTTTCATCCTTTCTATTTTTTTGGACAAAATTTTGCATGGATATGTGATTCTTGTGAAAATTCTAAAAAAATACAATTTTCTCTTTTCTTATTTTTCAAATCATCAATCACATCCAATTATAGTTTAAAGAAAAAAAATATCACATCAACTATCATTATTACAATCATATCACAAACACACTATTCACTCTTTTTTATTTTTCAAATCACCAATCACATTTAATCACTATTATACTAAAAAAACTATCACATCAACTATCATCATCACATTTTCATCTTATTTACAATCACACTCTCAAAACCTATTCTCATTTTTTTAAAATAATTATTTCACACTATTCTCTCTAAAAGTAAAAATGTACGGAACGAAAGGTCAATCAATCACTCCCTTATTTTTAGAAAGTTAATGGATTTTGTGATGTCTTTGGATAATTTAGGTCTTAACTACTAAGTTATGAATATTTGCTGAAATAGAGTATTGTTTGTAGGAGATTCTTGACATTAGTCCTACAAATTGCACGATTTGCAAAATAGTCCCGCAAATATATAAAAATCTCAATTTTGGTACTACTAAATCCACCGGATTTCAATCACGTGAGTGACAAATGTATTTCTAATTTCAATAGAAATTAGGACCAAGATTGAGATTTCCGTATAGTTGCGGGGCTATTTTGCTAACCATGAATTTTACATAACTAAAATTGAGATGTTTATATAGTTACGTGACTTAATTGCACAACGTGATTTTTACAGAGCCTTTTTGCTACCGAGCATAGGACTAATTTTGCAATTTACCGTAATAGTATAAAAATGTGATAAATGAGAAAACAATTACATCATATAACAAAACTGTGTGATTTATCTAAATATTAGAATTGTGTAATTTCATCATTATTAGAATGGTTAAGTTAGAGTTGTCACTTAATTGGTGTAATTTCATCATTATTATTACTGTTGTTGTTATAATAATAATAATAATAATAATAATAATAATATATTATATTATTATTATTATTATTATTATTATTATTATTATTATCATCAATGAGAAAACAGTTACTTCGTATAACAAAACTGTGTGATTATTCTAAATATTAGGTGTACTAGTAATTTTTTTTTTGCCTAAATAAGAACTTGAAAACACAAATTAACAGTGAGGTTATAGTTATTAACTCAAACTTTATATCTTAAAAGAAGTACATAGAATATTTGAAATTATGGTTATTCCAAAAATCAGAAGAATTGTGGGCTTATGATATTAAGACATTACATCATATAACACAGGGTAAAAAGGGCTATCTATTTAATGTTCATATTTCAATTTTAACAACAACCAGAAGAAAATAAAGGAGCAATGGTAGTGCACACATATCATATTCATGTAAATGAAATAAAAGTTTGCTAATCAAAACAAAAACACTGTCACTTGGTTAGAAATAACCAGTGTCTTAAATACCATATTGGTGATTAAACCGACCAAACTACTGGTATGCGGTTCAACCGGTCGGACCGTTCAACCGCCGATTTTACCGGTTTTAATAAAAATTATTTATATTTGAAATTATATTATATAAATTATGAATATAATAGGGAAGGTTGTATATGTTTAGTTAAAAGGAAAGATGTATATATTTAGCTCAAAAATTCAAAAATGACATAAATATATTAAATATTAAGTTTATAAATTCTATTTTTATAAAAAAGTGAAAAAATACAAAAACTAATAAAAAAACCAAAATCCGGTTCAATCTGTTTTTAGGTGGTATGGGCGGTATTGTCCTAAGATTGACCAGTTTAACCGTAAAAATGGTTATTAGGTCCTTACCGCATCACGGTCCGACCACCCCAGATCCTATCATAACTTGGTTGAACCCGCCGCGATGCGGTATGGTATTTTAAATAGTTGAAATAACAAAAAGGTAGGTAACACGATATACCGATCACGAACCCGATCCAAAGTTCTTGAAAAAACAAAAAATCGAACACGACTACATGATATTTTCAATTTGTCTAAAATCCAAAAGTCAAGGTTAATACTAATATTTTTAATTCCACGTGTCGTCACCTTGTTGGGTGCCATCTCAACATAGATGTCATCAAATCCTCACGTTATGTCCCATTTTTTTTATTTCTTTTTTTTTTTCTTTTGATAAGCTCGAACACTTTCTGCGCTACGCCCGACTACGCTTTGAGACAACAATTCCCGCTTCTTCGCTTTGCCAAGGTAAACCGCGGGATGTGCACGCATCGCGGCCAAGATCTTACGACGGGTCTGCGACGTACAACCGATCCTCCTGGTAAAGAGAACAATTATGTTCGACCCCAATCTACTAATAACAATTTCTCCCCGAATCGAACCCACACGGATGCTATTCAAGATGAGTTCCCACCAAATCTTCACTACCGCATATGCCCTGGAGCAATTTGATGGAGAAGGGATATGAACTCCGACCTCCACCCCACAAACAATTTGATGGAGCGGGGATTTGAACCCCGACCTCCATCCCACAATTACATTTTTTTATTTCTTGAAATGGAAAAAGCAATGAAACAACAAACCTAGGCACATGTCCACGGTTAGGAACCGCTGGGTTCGGTTCCCAGCTCATCCGGTTCTCGTTCCATTTTATTTGGGCCTAACCGGAACCTTGAACATGCGGTTCCCAAGACGGTTCACGAGCCTGCCTTCGGTTCGAACCGGCAACTGGAACCAGCGGTTCCATTTCGGCCTTCCGGGAACAAAGTGGAACCGTCTTTTTTTTTTGTTTTTATTTTTTTTTCAAAAATAAAATTAATATTTTTTGTATAAATATAACACATTAAAATTCAATACCAAAATTAGAATATTATCTTAGATTATTTGAAGACTTTAAATTATACGAACAAAAAAAAGGAACAAAAATGGGATTAAACTTAATATTAATAATTAATATGAATAATTATTATTAAGTTGTCTATGTATCCTCTTAGTATATAGTGGAATCAAAGCCCACATAGTTTGCTTACATTTTTACTATTATTTCTTGTAGTAGATGTAGGTTGTATTTCTTGTTGACTCGTTTCACCCTTAAAATTTAAACTATATTCATTATAAAGTTTATTATATTTGTTGGAACAGTGGAACCGAACCGTGGAACCTAAGTTTGGGCAGTGGGCAGGAACCTTGGGCAAAGCGGTTCCACGGTTTCTTCAAAGGAGGAACCGAACCGAACAAATAAAGACCTTGTTCCTTCACGGTTCCCGAACCGAACCGATCAATCTTCAAGAACCGCTGACCACGGTTCCCGTTCCGGTTCCTCTTCCGGTTCCGGTTCCATTTGGTCGGGCCTAAACAAACCCCTCCCAAAAAAACATTAAAAAATTAAAAATAATAAAATAAATAAAAAAGGAAAATAGTGAGTATAAAAACAGCTCTATTAAATTTATTTGTTTGATTTTATGAATATATAGATTCAAAGCTGAAAAACCATCGCTCTCATTTCCTCCTCCAGCTCACATTCAGCAATTTTCGGATCACCTCTAAATTTTTTATTTCCTCAATTTTTTTTTTTGCAGGATTTATAACTGATATCTTCATTTCTTTTCGTTTCATCTTCATCCAATTTTTTTGTTAATTAATTTTACAAAAAAATGAGTTCCGGAGGAGAGCTTCTCAACGTCGAGCCATTGGAGATGAAATTCCCATGTGAGTATTTTCCCAACTGATCTCAATTTTGCATTCAATGTTACACTGTTTTCAATTTTTGGGTACTTTATATGATCTTTTTTTTTTTTTGGTGTTTTTTGTTTTTGGGTCTTGGATTGATTAGTTGAGTTGAAGAAGCAGATCTCATGTTCTTTGCAAGTGTCGAATAAGACTGACAATTATGTTGCTTTCAAGGTAAATATCACTTGATCCGGATTTCTGCTGGTTTTGTTCTTTTTGGTATGGATAAAAGGTGTATTTTGTTGATTCCTGTGTTTTAATTACTTGCTGAATTTAGGTTAAGACGACCAATCCCAAGAAATATTGTGTTCGGCCAAATACTGGGATCGTTTTGCCCCGTTCAACCTGCGATATTGTTGGTAATTTTTGGTCCATTTTCTTATGTTTACAGTTTTGCTGGTTGATATTTATAGTGATGTAAATGAGTTGACTCTAATTATTGCTATTAAGCCTGGAATTGTGTTTGATATTAGTGGATGTTTCTATAGAATGTCTATTCTGTTTATTCTAATATGTTTTGCTTATCGCTCTCGAGTTCAGTTTCAATGTTAACTACAGAAAGTTTTCAACTGTTGTTTGTTAATAAACTACGATTGAAACAAGGTTTTACTGAGTCGATCTCAAATGGAATTTTTAGTAGTTTGCTTCATTTTCCACCATTAGGTATTTTCGCATATTGTATGTCTTGATTGACTTGTCTAGCCTAGCGAATTTAGTTGGATGGTATTTTGAATCAAATCAATGTACAATGGGATAAAACAGAACAAAAATTAGGAGGCATGTATATTAGTTCCATCAGATGTTTTAGGCACGCTATACCAAATCAATACATTGAAGTTTACGAATTTGAAATATAATAAAACGTAATATAATTGCTCTTGAAAGTTTTTAGCTTGAACGAAAAGTCAAGGCTGTTACTTTGGGAGTGTGAAGAAAGAATTTCAGATATTTGAAAGAACATCAGATAGGAGTGTCCTCACAGAAGGGCATTTGTGTTTTACTAAAACAAAGATATTGAAGCATGCTTGATTTGGTCTTTAGTATTAAACAACTTGAAGAAATTTAACATCATCTTAGTTTTTTTTTTTTGGTTTTTAGTTCCTTATTTAGTAATGGAGTTAAATTTTCACTCATCTGGCTTCAACCAACTCTGTTTGCTTTATTGATTAGTAAATTAAGGGCCTTTTACGTATGGTTCTTGGTGTATGTGTCTGTTGTAGTTACAATGCAAGCGCAGAAGGAGGCTCCTGCAGATATGCAATGCAAGGACAAGTTTTTGCTTCAGAGTGTAGTTGCCAGCCCTGGTGCAACTCCAAAGGACATTACTGCAGAAATGGTTAGTCTCTTATCAATTACTGATCCAATACATTTTTCAACTTTTCCAAAATATACCTGAGTGTTGTATGATTCTTCAGTTTCATGTTCCTGCTGGACTATTATATAATATAGTAACTGTAATACTGATTAGAAATGCAAGAGCCTGGAAAATTTATCATTGGCAGACCGCATTCGAAATGGCAATTGTAATGATGGAAAAAGAGTACCTCTAACCATAATTAAAGATTTTCGTTCAAAGTCCGACAGAGCTGCATACATTTTCTTTTAAGATTCTGATTATTAAAAGTGGTGTTTGGATTTGTAGTTTAATAAGGACCAAGGAAATGTTGAAGAGTGCAAGTTAAAAGTGGTCTATGTTGCACCACGTCAACCACCGTCTCCAGTTGCAGAGGGATCAGAAGAGGGTTTTTCCCAAGGGCCACCATGTTGGAAAATGGCACCGAGGTTTGTATCAATTTTATAAGAGTTCATTCTGTCTCTTTCTTATCAACTTATGGCATCTCATTTTCCTCCGGAACATCCAGTCATTTATTTAGTATTTATTATTTTTATTTTATTTTTTGGACCTGGCAGGTGCTAGAATGTTTGTTGATAGCCATGACAAATTACCAGAGGTAAAGGCCCTATCATGCACTCCCTTTACATTAATAGTTGTGAATGCATGTTGTATTGCACGCACACGATTAGACGATACAGCATTTTTTTGTTTTTGATTTTTTTTTATTGATTTTTCTTTTTCTCGATTGGTAATTTTAAAGAAGAAATTGCTTGAAGAATAGGTTTTAGGGATGGAAAGGAGGCGATGCCCGTTCTTGATAAAAGAAAATTATAAATATCAATTTCGGCTTAGGGGCGCTACAAGTTGTTAGGTTCATAACCTAGAAAAGTTACTCTGTGTATGAACTTAAAGGAAACAATGAGTTCCTAAGTATTCTTAATGGGCATTTGCTGGCCTGTGTTGAAATAATTGCCTTCTTGATGGATGCCCTAGGTGTGATCCGTAAGCCACACTCGAATATGTGTGCAGTCGCTGCTATGAATGTACTGTGCTCAGTGGCGTAGCCACATGGGGACCACTGCGGTCGACGGACCGCACCGGATTTCTGAGTTGCTCTATTAAACTTAGGTTGGACCGCATCAAACTTAGAGCAACCCTCTTAAATTTGGGTTGGATCACACTAAAAATTCGGACTATAAAAAAATTGAGTTAAAATTTAAAAGGCCAAAAGAATTCAAGAGTATGGAAATTGGAAACCGCAAAGAATTTCTATAGGCACAACCTTCAAATTTGTATTTCTTATTTTCTATGTTTTAAAATTTCGGCTCGATAATCGTCGAGCCGAAACAATTTTTTTTTGACCGCATCAAAAAAAATTCGACTACGCCCATGCCGTACTATGAGCTATTGCGTTCGCACATTCCATACTTTTTATGAGCTTCACTCATAATGCATGCATTAGTTGTACTAATACATGGATTGGATCTATGATGCTCGGACTCTTCATTTCAGGCATCGCACCCGTGTCGTGAGGACAGACACGACACTGACATGACACTGGACATGTGTCAATCCTCCAAAAAGAAATTTGGACACTCCAATTTCATACTATTATGTACTAAGCAATAAAGCATATAAAAGATTGTTTTATTTTGCATCACTTTTTCATATTTTAGTTATTTTGTTCAAATTATAACGAACATATATTGTTTATCAATATCGTATTAAAAAGTGTAATATGATTTATAATATATATTTGAAAAAAACTGAATTTGTCGGCCATGTCTCCATGTTTGTGTCCAAGTTTTGGATCTTTTTAGCCGTGTCCACGTATCCTAAATTTTAGACTAGAAAAGATCTGACACCCGGATATGTACCAGTGTCCGACACCCGTGTCCGAGTCCGAGCAACATAGGATTGGATATACCATACCCGAATTCTTTCATGCTATTCACGTGTATTCTGTAGAAGAAGGGTCTTCTGGCTTTGCATCCACTTATACTAAATTCCGTATTTATATAGCCTAAATAAACTGAAGAAAAAGTGGATAATTAGATGCACCAAGTGTAATCTGACAGAAAACTTTTCATTATTTTAATTCTCAGGTAAAATCTCTTGTTTCAAAATTGACCGAGGAAAAAGCTGCTGCAATTCAACGGGGCAACAAACTTCGTCAAGAACTGGTGAGCGTATAGTCTTGTAATATCATACTTCACAAAACACAGTGATTAGAAGCAAATTGAATTACTACACAAATAACGTTTCCGTGCCTTCTCCCCTTTAACTGTTTTTGCCTTGCTTAAGTCTTACTTTTTGATCCTTTCCTAACATCACCACTTAAAATCGACAAAAAAATGTGGGTCGTTGCTCTCTCGTTTCCTCTTGCAGCTCTTTACTGCAATCAATCTTCACAAGTACCACAATTTTTATCCATTTGCTTCTCTGTAACGTACATTTGTTTTTATTATGTGCCGTATTAGGAACTCTTGAAGCGCGAAAGCAACAAAAGCGGAGGTGTATCCATCAAATTCGTGATCATTATCGGCTTGGTGGGTATAATTTTGGGGTACCTCATGAAAAGGACATAATCATTTATCCAAGCGTAGTATCTCTTCTTCAGTTTTTTGTTTTCGACTTATTTTTGCCTCTCTTTCGACTCACCTAAGAAGCATGTAGGGAACAAAAGAGAAGATCTTGAGGTTAGCTGTTAATGTTTTTCTATTGAGGTAGATTATACAATTTTGCTTAGCCTATGGCATTGCTTTTATCAATATTCTTTTGTAACTTGGATAGAACGTTCTGTATGTTGTGTAATGTACTTTATGGTAAAACAAATTCATTCAACAAATCCTTTTTTTTTTTCTTTATCGCAATAATGAATTGAGTTAATGTTAGATTTTTATAGACTCGGGCCGAACCAGACCCGTCTCATTTGGGGCGGGTATGAGTCCAATAAATGGGTATGTGACGGGTAATGGATGTTGGTTTTAGACCTAGCGGGTATGGGCCGGTACCGGATATGGCTGGACCCGACACATGTATTTTTAGTTTATATATATAGTGAATATATTATTGTTCAAGAATTCTTGATTACATATTTTTTGGTGTTTATTTCATAATTCATATAATATCTACAATTTTATAAATATCATAAGTTTTGAATGCACAATTTTAAGTAAAAATCGTACAATTTTGGCCAAATATATAAAATTGACGGGTTTAATGGGTTTTATCCGCTAGACACGGTCCGGGTCCATCGGATATGGATCTAAGATGAGGCGGGTCGTGGTGTATGACCGTATGAGTACTTCATTTTCTTAGCGGTCGGGTTTCGAGTGTAGTCAGACCAGCCCATTGACTTCCCTAGATTTTTAACTTAGTTTGTATGTCAAAGTTGGTGGTATGAAATTCAATCCTGCTTAATTGCCTCCCTCTATATTGTAACCCTAATGAAGTAGACATTTTGATCTTCCAACGCACTCCAAATGAAAAATCAAAGCGTTAGAAACTAGAAGTAGAAACTTTAATGTTATTACTGATTTCTACCCGTTGATTTTCCATAAGCTACAAAAAAAGTTTCAAATTAGATAAGGCAATTTTGTTCGTCCACTTTTACTATAAGAAAAAATCAGTTTGTCTAGAGAAAAATATGTGAGAAAAATATGTAGGTAATTAAGTATTAAAATAATCAGAAAGTGTAGGTAAATATTTACCCACATAATCTAAAATTGTTGGTATTTACCTATAATATTCATATCGAGAAAATTTAAAATTATCGGTAATTTGTCCGTATAATTTAGAGAAAACAATATTTTTTATTTTGTAGAATCGAAAAATTTAGTGACAGTAATCACTTATGTCGCTAAATTTTGCGTAAACTGAATTTCTTGGAGTGCTTTTTCCTTCAATTTTTTTATAATGATCACCCAAAATGTCAAGGATAATGTTTATAATTAGAGTTGTCAATTTTGGTCCTTAGCGATAAAAATGGCCGAATCCCGGCTACCCTTTTTAGGCCCAAAATGAGGCCGATCGGGTCGGATCGATTTTTCCTTTGTATTTTCGTGGACTGGACCCAAAAAAGCAGACTAGTTAATGTTTGGCCCAACCGGACTTTTTTTGCTTTGGCTCGGTGGGCGTCTGCTCGACCAACCCGTTTGATATCGCTATTTATAATTAACCCAAAGAAAAAGAACCAGCTAACAGTAAAAAAAAGAGGCGTCCTCTTTCGCATTTATTATTGGCTTGAAATGTTATTTAATACATTATACATGTATGAAAACATGATGTTGATGCACTCATGGCATGTATAGAAATGGAACATAATGCACTCATGGCATAATAAAACAACATATATATAACTAGTACAACCATAAAGGTTGAACTTTTATTTATTGAAATCCCAATGAGGTGATATAAATGGCTTTGTAATTATGGCGTCCCCTAACGAATATTAGAACGCTAATAACATAGCCCTTGGCATCAACAAAAACCCTAACACGGTCACATCGGATATCGGTGGTGAGAAATGATCCTGGTGGCACGATATCTCTGCGATAACGAAGGGTTCTCCTTTCAATAATAGTCACCGCAACTTGTCCCTGCCCCCACCACTCCGCCACGAACTCTTACCTACACCTACATAGGGAATAAAACTCGGATTAGCAACTTATATATATATTGCATTTTTTTAATAACTCAACTTCCATGCTTATGCCAATGAATTTCTGGCTTATATTATACATTTTACATGAATGTGTATTAAGTACGTTTTCTAATATACATTTGGAATTCTATTATAGGATTTAATTACAAAAGCTACTCATATATAAGGTTTAGCATAATTACACGAAAAATCCAATTGTCTTTCAACATTTCAAATACCCCCATTTATTGCAATATGTGTATTAAGTACGTTTTCTAATATACATTTGGAATTTTATTATAAGATTTAATTACAAAAGCTACTCATATATAAGGTTTGGCATAATTACATAAAAAAAAAAAATCCAACTGTCTTTCAACATTTCAAATACCCCCTTTATTTCTATATTACAAATTATTGAACCATAAAGAGCAAATATTTGTTAGGTAACTTTAAGGGGATATTTGTAATTTTAAAATATAATTGGAGTTTTTTTGAAATTAGGCTAAATCTTATGAATAATATTTGTAATTATCCCTTAATTATATACACATGAAGCGATATGCAATACATTAGGGATAATTGCATATAAAGTTGCAATAGTAGATCCAAAGTGCTATTGTATCATTTGATATTGACTACCTCAAAAGATTAATTTCATGAACATTAGGGATAATTACATAAAAACCCCTGAGGTTCGGGCTAATTATAAAAAAACCAAAGTTTTTGAAAATTGCAAAACAAAAACCTTAAGGTTTGATTCTACTTACATCTTCCCCTTCATAAGCAAAACATTACAAAAATCCCTGATATTTGTAAAAACATTACAAATACCCCCTTAAATTTAAGGCAAAATCAAATTTGAGGGGATTTTTTTGTAATTTTGAAACACCTCTGGGTTTTTTTTCTGATTAGCCCAAACCTTGGGGGTGTTTTTGTAATAATTCCTTAACATTATTGTTACCTTCACATTCGGACGACATCCTTAAACTTCAGTTTCCCTCTCCCTCTCTCTATCTTGCTTTCTCTGTGAATGGATTGATATTTGCATGTTTGTACATTAACAGGGGTACTTATTTATAGGACAACAATTTCAATGCTTATTTTTTTTTTTCCCTTTGAATTTAAATGCTTCTTGATTAATTTGTATTTAATTTGACTTTTAGGGTACTGTTGAATGAGGGTGGGTGTTCCTTTGATGAAATGGAAAAGTATAAGATAACCATAGTTGACAAAGATTAATGGCTGGCCTCTATGCTTGATAGTTAACTTGTTTGAATAGAAATCTTTGAAGTCAAATTGTTAATAAATTCATAGAAAGTTGTTATAAACTTGCACTTTGCTATTGAAAATATTCGTTCACGTAATGTAGATGTCAAAATGTATTCACTTCAATTTTTTAAGTACAAATAGGGCTGAAAAATGAACCAATTTTTTCGATACTTACCGGAGATCGATCACTACAAGAAGACAATCAAATTCCAACGAAATAATTCCAAAGGAATAAAAAAAATGTTGGAATTTTCAAAATTCCAATGAAAATTCCAATGCTTCTGATTCTATCACAGTTGGAAAATTCCGACATAAAGTCTACCGATAAGCAAAAGCATTTGGTACTATTGGAATATTTTCTCCATAGGAATTTTCGCTTGAATTTTGTCATTCCAACGACCATTATACCAATGGTGCTTTTCCATTGGAACTTCTTTTGGAATCGATAATTCCAATAGAAATTGGCCAAATACCATTTTTCGTTGGAATTCCCTTGTTTTTTTTTTTTTTATAGTGGATTGTTAAAAGTTTGTTTGAGTTGGGTTCATGAACATAATGAACTAAACTTGAATACATTTTTTGTTTGATAAAATATAAGGTTAAACTTGAATAGTGAAGAAAAGGATAAAATATATGTACAAATATCAAACTACTCGAGCTCGATTGACTTAAGCTCGTTCGAGCTCGATTTGATTATTTATTAATTAAACAAGCTCAAACACAATTTTAATTTGATGGTTGGGTTTTATTCAAATTATATATCTAGAATGCTGAATGTACGTATCTATATATACAAAATATATCATAGGATCCATTTTGTTTTCCGCATCATACCTTTTAAAACATAGAAACGACCATGTTCGATCTACTCAATTTGATTGGTCCATTGATATATTCTTTTTGTACAAAATAAATTGATAACTTACTAAAACAACACTATTGTGTTGCCCCATAAATCTTTGCCGCGATCGTGCTCACATTTATGGTGGCACGATCGTGTCCCATAGTGTGTTGCCCCAAATTGTTGTACGATCGTGCTCACATTTAAGGTGGCACGATCGTGCTCACATCTATGGTGGCACGATCGTGCCATGTTGAACATTCAAGTTTTTTTTTTTCCTCTCTAAAATAAGCAAATTTCCGCATTATACATAAATATTTGAAGCAAGAAATCCATTAGTTTGGTTCAATTGACTTAAACTTATTTCTAATCGTGTCTTGATTCTTCAAAACTCAAAAACATGAAAGCAAAAAAATAAAGGAAGATTGTTATCATTGGAAAGAAGAATGAAAAAAACAGACAAATATTTTTTTAAACCGAGAGAGAGAGAGAGAGAGAGAGAGAGAGAGAGAGAGAGAGAGAGAGAGAGAGAGAGAGAGAGAGAGAGAGAGAGAGAGAGAGAGAGAGAGAGAGAGAGAGAGAGAGAGAGAGAGAGAGAGAGAGAGAGAGAGAGAGAGAGAGAGAGAGAGGATAAGGGCATTTATGACCTTTCATTGAAAAAGTGGGTAAAAAAGTGGTTTTTGTGAAAATTAGATACATAAAGTGTTTTCATATCCCAAAAAGGATAGAAATGACCATTTTCTCTTATTCTCTTATTACAATTTTGCTTAGCCTAATGGCATTGCTTTTATCAATATTCTTTTATAACTTGGATAGAACATTCTGTATGTTGTGTAATGTACTTTAAGGTAAAACAAATTCATTCAACATATTTATAGTGTCCGATTGAGTTAAGCCATCAAATTGTGGAAAATTCTCGCCCATATTAAGAGTGTGTTTGTTAAGCATATAAATAAGATCTTATAATTAAGTTCGTAAGTCTTATAAGATTTTTTTTTTTTTTGGAAATAGTTATAAAATGTTTTTAGAGCTTATTTTGAGTTAATGTTAGATTTTTAGGTTAGATTGTATGTCAAAGTTGGTGGTATGACAACTTAAATTTTTGTTAATTCAACTCATATATACCGCTTAATTGCCTCCATCTATATTATAACTTATAAGCCTAACGAGGTAGACATTTTGATCATCCAACGCACACCAAATGAAAAATCAAAGCACTAGCTTTCATTATTAGTGATTCATAACC
Source organism: Rehmannia glutinosa (assembly GCA_016081115.2). NCBI lineage: Eukaryota > Viridiplantae > Streptophyta > Magnoliopsida > Lamiales > Orobanchaceae > Rehmannia > Rehmannia glutinosa. Next base: position 10,077 of record JABTTQ020000827.1, on the reverse strand, counting down.
AAAGTAAAGGCTTGAAATATATTATTGAAAAGAAAAAGGATTTATTGCAAAAAGTACCCCTAAGATTTAACTTAAAAGATACCTAATTATCTTTCAAAATCACAAATACATAATTTATAGGGATCATTACAAAAACACCCTTGAGGTTTGGGCTAATTACAAAAAAAAAAAAAAAAACCAGAGATGTTTTAAAGTTACAAAAATCCCATCGAAGGTTTGGTTGTGTTAAATTTAAGGGGTTCCATAGTATTTTTATAAATATCAGGGGGAATTTTGATATTTTTTTCTTATGAAGGGGGAAAATATAAGACGGAATCAAACCTCAATTTTTTTTTGTAAGTTTTTAAAATCTCTAGTTTTTTTTTTTGTAATTATCCCAAATCTCAGGGGTATTTTTGTAATTATCCCTGATTTATATAAATTGTACCATCATCAAGGAGATATTCGTTAGGTAGGTACAAACCCGAGGGGCTTTAATTAAGCTAAATCTTAGGGTAATTTTTTTGTAACTATCCCTTATTGAAAATAAAACTAACCGTTATAAATAAAAGAAGCGTCTAGCGCATTTATTGGCATGAAATTTTATTTTAATACATGATAAATGCACTCATGGCATAGTAAAACAACATTAGCATATAGCTAGTACAACCAGAAAGGTTGAACTTTTATTTATTGAAATCCCAATGAGGTGATATCAATGGCTTGTAATTATGGTCCTACTGAATAATAGGAACCCTATCAACATTGCCATTGGCATCAACAAAAACCCGAACACGGTCACATCGGAGATCAGCGGTGATAACTGATCCTGGTGGCACGATAACTGCATTAACCAAAGGATTCTCCCTTTCAATAGTTGCCACCGCAACTTCTCCGGACCCCCACCACCTCCGCCACGAACTCTTACCTACACCTACATAGGCAATAAAACTCGGATTAGCAACTTATATTGCATATTATACGTACATTTACATCAAGAGAGATATTTGTTAGATAAATACAAACCTAATCAGATGGGGTGTTTGTAATATTTTAAGGGACCGAGTATGTGTGATTTTGAAATATTATAACCGGAGGTTTTTATAATTAGGCTAAATCTCATGAGTAGTTTTTATAGTTTTTTTTTTAAAATTGAAACAAGGGTAGTTTTTATAATTCCTTAATATATTATAGAGATAATTACAAACACACCCTGAAATTTGGAAATTTGGGTTAATTACAAAAAAACCCAGAGATGTTTCAAATTTACAAAAAAATTCGCCATCATATGTTTGATTATGTGTTAAATTTTAGGGGTAATCGTAGTGTTTTTATAAATATCAGGGGCTTTTTGATATATTTTTTGCTTATGAAGGAGAAAATGTAAGATGGAATCAAACCTCAAGGTTTTTTTTTTTTGTAGTTTTCAAAAATCTCTGGGTTTTTTTGTAATTATCCCAAACCTAAGGGGTGTTTTTGTAATTATCCCCTATATTATATACATGTGAAGCTATATGCAATACAAGATGAAATATAAAGTTGCAATAGTGGATCCATTGTTTATGTATATGTATTGTATCATGTGATTTTGACTACCCCAAAAGATTAATTTCATGAACATTATTAGTTATTACCTTCGCATACAGACGACATCCTTAAACTTCCTCCTCCTCTCTTTTGATCTTGCTTTAATTCTCTGTGAATGGATTAATGATCTTTGCATGTTTGTTCATTAACATGGGTACTTATTTATAGGACAATTCTTCAATGCTAATTGGCGTGCTTTTCTTTTTCTTTTTCTTTTTTTTTGACTTTTAATTAAATTCAACTTGTTTGAATAGAAATCTTGATGTCAAATTGTTAATAACTTCCATAGAAAGTTGTTATAAACTTGCACTTTGCTATTGAAAATATCCATACACGCAATGTAGATGTCAAAATGTATTCACTTCAAAAATTTTTTTTTTGTGTGTACAAATTTTGGGAGGGGAGGGAGCTAGATGAGAATCGAGTCCACGTACATGCTTGAGTTTTACAAATGCCTTATCACAAGGCTACCAAGCGATTCCCCTATTGATCACTTCATATTTAGTCTAAGTAATTTGTCTTTTGTGTATATTATATAGTCGTATCATAAGTGAGAATGTACAAAGAATTGTGTGATTACACATATGCGCGTGCACACATATATATATGTGCAATAGAATCTCGATGTTTAACTCAATTAATTATTTATAACATCACTAAATAATATTTTGATGGTGTCTTGATTTGGGAACAACGTTCTATATTAATATTTCACTAATATTATTAGATAATACATGCACAAGAATTCATGTAGACCTCATATGATATATAAATTAATAACTTCATAATACATATATATAATACATTAATTAGGATTATTTATGAAGGCTTCATAAAAAATGACTCATTTTTTTTTGTTGAAATTGATGTCGCACCTCGAATCTCCTCATCTATATATGACGTATTTTCTTAATATAGTAAAAACTTATGGTGTGATTTTATCGTAGCTCAATAAAGAATTATTCAATCTCAATGTTTAAGAACTTTGTTTCGAGAAGGGAATATAATTTAAAGTAGAACCGAAGGGAATATAATTTAAAGTAGAACTATCATCTTTAGCTAATTAATCGCATTTACTTGTCCTCATAAACTCTCGCAAATGTATGATCATTGGGAGATACAAAATGTGGTACTCCATATTAAGGGTCTGATGCGTTCACCCAATGTAAAAGTAACTCTTTATTAGGAGGGTTTGCAAAAGACAAGAATATTATATGATCTTAAACTCTCCTCAAAATAAATCTTACATATGCGTTTGACAACAAACATTTATTTCAATATATAAATTTGATCATTATAATAGTTTAGTATGTACTCAATTCTACTCCGAGCCGTCTCTCTGGGGTGGTCGAGGCGGCGCCACAAAGACAAAAAACTCTTCTTCTGGGAGGGCTCTGTTCGCGATTATTTTTAAAAAATTAATGTTTTAGAATATGAAGATGTGTATAAGACTACCAAATAGAATAAAAAACTAGACAACCTAGTAGTTTGTGCTCTTCTCCTCCTCATTGAACTTAGAGCGTTGACCCTCCGCCGCAAAAAACATACATTTCTTTTCCTTTCCCGAATTTCATAGATTCTCACACGCCCCAAACGCGACGCGACGATGATCAATCACTTAAACAATAAACCCAACATTCTAGAAAACGATGCAACAATCCCAAGTGAAACAAGGTCTAAAGCGGCGAAAAACTACAAGACAACACGATTACAATTACATCCCAACAACTTCATAGCTTACCCGAGAAATAGGAATAAAGTACACATCATATCACGACTTAAGTGTCAAATGGGTCCTACGCCCATAAATTACAAATTAATTTCAAAGGAATTAAAAAGTCCAACATCTCGTAAAATAAAAGAAAATAGTCCAAAGAACATAGCTAACGATAGGAATGAGTCCAACGAGCGGAGCTCGAGAGTTCAATCCAAGCGGGTTCAACTTCGACAAAGTCATCTTCTAAGGTTAGAAAACGAGAAGGGGTGAGACAGAGATCTCGGTGGATGGGGTGATCGTGTGCAAGTGTGGCGATATATAGTTAATGGGAGAAATTAGTTGTATGAAAACGCGTGAGAGATGATGCATAATTTCACACACACCACATGCATCGTGATAAATATATTTTCGTAATATACTTATACGATTTAAGAAAACAGATTCGTGGTCACACATGCACTATGGTTCAAGCAATCGGGAGGATTGCGTGCGGTTTTGTAACGCCAATCCTATGCAAGACAAGTAGCGGTTGCGTGCGGATTTGTAGCGCCAACCTATGCAATACAAGTAGCGGTTGCGTGCGGTTTGTAGCGCCAACCAAACGAGTCCGATTAACTCCGGGAATCGTGTGGATCGACAATGATTCCTTCGTTCTTCCTTGTATCTCCCGAGTAAGATGGTCCAAGACATGTCACCTTATCGCTCGTAGGCAAAACAAAATCCACAATGGAGCTAGCAAGGCTCGGATCCACATAATCATGATTATACCTCAGCAATACTACGACCCGCTTCCCTTGGACAAACTCCGTCCCTCGATTGCGGGATTAGGGCGATGGGGCCGAAAGAGTGGAATAGCGGCCGAGCCTGCCCCATCCCCAACGTATCCATTCCGATCGTGAGCTCGACACACCAAGTTGACTCAGCAAGAAAATTAAATACACGTTCAACTAGTCAACCAAAGTAATCGAGTATATTGATTCGAGAAGCGATTCATGAAAAGTTTTCTAACCGCAAGTCTACGGTGTCAAGTTTTAATATAGAGTAGTAAGGTTGTCGAATCCACAGGAATAATTATCGAATTATTGCTAAGTAATATCATATAGTAGTCTAACTTTATTTAGAAATTCAATAGTTGATGGAGTTGATTATACTAAAAATACTAAAAATAAATTAAGACTATGTAAATATCAATGAGTTTATCCAAATGATTAAATGAATTCTAGAGGTATGATGAATCTAGTTATCCCTTATGTTGTTAATATGGTTTATCAATCATCAATTATCAATTTATAAGTCAAGATTTCTACAATAATCATTCCCTTTCTCAAGTGCCAATGATTTTAGATTCAATTGGGAAATCAATATCTCTATAAAAATCACCAATCAAAATCTCAATAAAAGCTATGAATCTTGATAAATGACTTCAAAGGATTCACAAATCTCTCAATTCTATGAAATCCTGGGTTATGCTATTCCAAGGTCATGTATTCAATTACCTCTCTCAAGTGTCAAATCAAATACACCAAACAATCTAAATTATTGATCAAGTAATTTAGAAGCAATAGATCCAAATAGCACAAATAAATTGATAGATCTAGATTGACAAACCACAATCTCAAAACATAAGTTCAAACATAGATTACATCAATCCTCTAGAATTATAGTGTTTAGCTCATGATTGAAGAAAATGAATCCATAAGATTACAACAATACATCTTACAAAATATAGAGAAAGTAACAAAATAAGAGCAAGAGTTGAGGGATCTTCTCTATTTCTAGATGATAAGAGCCTTCAATCTTCTTCCAAGCTTGTACCAAGATGTTTCTATCCTTCTCCCTTGTCTTCTTGTTGTTTTGTTGTCTTCCAAATGGTCCAAGATGCCCGAAATCACGCCCAAGTGTCTATATTTATAACCCCACCAAGATCCAAGAAAAAGGTAGGCAAACATAGGAGAATCCGCCCGGGCTGCGGCGCCCAGCAATTTCAAGAAAAATCCCGCCCGGCGCTCGTGCCGGGCGTTAGCCGCGGCGCCCACCGAAAAAAAAAAATAACGCCTTTTGTCTTGTCTTGGCTGCAGCCCGCCCGAGTTTTTCACCCACCAAATGTTGGAAATTGCTTTTGAGCCCTTCTTCACAGTTGTAGCCCTATCTCTTAGCTTTCCATAGCCACTTGAATCATATCAATATCAATTTTGTAGAGAGAGTTATGGCCAAAATACAAAACGCTGCCCGGTGATGGAAATTTCGACGCGTTTGGGCGTTTCTTCAAATCAATCTCTCATTGTTTGCTCGTTTGTACTTCTTTTGATACATGATTCATTACTATGACTATAAACTCAATATAATTGGCTCTCAACATGGCTTGGCTACTCAAATGACTCAAAATAATAAAAAACAACACAAAACTCAAGTCTAGGAAGCCCAAATCAATGGTATAAAACCAAGTGAACAGGTCCCTTATGTTTTATTTTCTTGCAATTAAGTCCACCAACTTTCCATTTTTGCATTTTAAGTCCAAAAGTTGAAATTTAATCAATTATGATCGACTTGTCCAGGTTATAAATCATTCAAAACATAGATTTCAAGAGTCATACACATACATATCATTCTCATACAAAATTTCATCAAGTATAACAATAAAGTGTGCATGTATGCCCTATTTTTCGATAAATCACATTTTTGAGCAACACTTGAGAATTTTTCCAACTTGATACAAGAAAATAGCATGCAATACATAATATATATCTCAAGTGCTCAATAACAAAATACTACATGCATATTTTCAATTTAAAACACTTAGAAGTTGAAAGGATTTTTCCACCCACCTTAAAGATCGGTTTGTTGGTGAAAATGGGATAAATCTCTCTCGATGAAGTAGTGACTTAGATCAGCCCCTAAGTCAAAGAATATCAAAAAATATAGGAGTTATAAGAATGTGGTTAAAAATTTAGGAAAAATAAGAAGATGGTGAGAAAATTGGAAATACTACACTTACCTTGTGTAGTGAGTAAAATGTGACTAGTAATGACTTCCAAGTATAAGGTTTTGGTAACCCTTCAAGGTCAGCCCCTAAAACTCCAAAACTGAAAATAGAGTATCAAAATCTTGGAAAATAGAAGAGAAGAAGAAAGTGTACTAAAAATTCCATTTCTTACCTTATAGTCCAACTTTTTCACAATTTTTCTTCAAGATGACTAGTCTCTTAACTTCTTCAAAGGTCTTCTAGGTATACCTCAAAATCTAAATCAAACTTAAATTAGAAGGTGAAAGAGGTGAGCTAGAAGGTATACGAATAGATTGAAGAAGAAAATTTCTTACCTTGTGTAATATATGGTTCGAATTTTTGAAGAAAATGGGAGATGAATTCTTGAAGTTTTGGTTAAGTGTTTGTGAAGAAGAAGAAAAAATAGGTAGAGAGATGTAGGAGGATTTTTAGAGAGAGAGATGAGGAAATTCAAGACTTAGAAGAAATTTGGTGTTGGTGAAATGAAATGGGAGAATAAAACTTGAACAAATTACTTGTTCACTAAGGCCATTTTTGGCCGTCCATGTGGGAAGAAAGAAGACAATTTTTTTTTCTTTTTAGTTGATTAGATGATGATTTAGGGAATAATTGAGGTAATTAGGGAAGAAAGTAATTTTAGGCAACTTTATTAGGGACAATAGGCCAAAATGCTAAGCTTAGGGGAAATTTTTTAATTTGGTCTTGTTTGACCAATTGGATGATTGAAATGGTGGGATTAATTTAAGATGTAGGTTTGAATTAATGGTGTAAAAATACACAAGATGAATACACAAGGTGTACATGTACAAGAGTTGGGAGATATTTCTACACCAAAAAAATACACCAATGTCGTCCCCCTAAGGGTATTTTGGTAATTCCATATTTTTTTTTTGTCCCAAAATTGATGATAATAGATGAATAAATATCAATTTACAAAATAATTAGTGATTTCCTTGATCACTTAATCTAAATCGAATTCTTAATTCTATAAATTATAAATCCCTAAAATAAATAGTCTCTTAAAATTCTAAGGTGACTAATAAATACACCAATAATAATAATGATGATCAACCAAGTGATCATAAATGCGAATTAAAATTAATAAATGATTATGATCACAAATAGAAGTTAAAAAGAATTAAATGCAAAATGTATTTATCATTAATATCTACCCGTCAAAGCGACACGGTAAAATAGTCAAAATAATACAAAGACGATCTGAAAACAAGTACATGATCGAATAAAAATCAGGGCTTCACATTCTCCTTTCCTTAAAAGAATTTGGTCCCCAAATTCTCTTTAGAATAATTCTGGATATTAATTCCTCATGTCTTCTTCCATCTCCCATGTTGCGTCTTCGTCTCGGTTGTGGTTCCTCCATACAACTTTAACCATTGGAATCTCTGCAGTGCAATCGACGATCTGGCCGGTCAATGATTCTGATTGGTTCCCGGTGTAAGATAAATTCTCCATTAGAGGAGGAGCATCACGAGTGATGATGTGCTCGAGATCCGGTTGATACTTTTTCAATCTCGATACATGGAATACATCGTGCATTCCCGCATACTGTGCTGGTAACTCTAGTCGGTAGGTCAACTTTCCGATTCTCTGCAAAATCTTGTAAGGCAATATATCTCGGACTTAATTTACCTCCTTTCTTTGGGTTGATCAATCCTTTTCGTGGCAAGAGTCCGAGAAATACTTCATCTCCGCTTCAAATTCCAAGTCCTTTCTCCTCTTGTCCGCGTAACTCTTTTGGCGGCTCGAGTTGTACGAATCCGTTCCTTGATCAACTTGACCTTCTCCATGGCTTCCCGAACTAAGTCGACCTTTGGAATCGAGGGTGACTTCCGTTTCTCCTTCCTGAGTCCATTGGTCATCAATCTCCCAAAGTGAGGGGATCTACACTTTCGTCCATACAAGGCTTCGTAGGGTGCCATCCCAATCGTGGCACGATAATCAAGTTATTATAAGCGAACTCGGCCAATGGTAAGTATGAATCCAACTTCCTTGGAAATCTAATGTGCGGGCTCGCAACATGTCTTCCAGGGATTGAATTGTTCGCTCGGATCGCCATCGGTTTGCGGATGTCTTCTTGTCTTTGAAACTTAGCGAGGTACCCAATTCCTCATGTAAGCATTTTCGAATGAGACGAACCTCGGGTCTCTGCAGACACTATGTCGACCGGCACTCCATGCGGTCGAATGATCTCTGGATGTAAATTTGCACAAGTTTCGCAGGTCGCGGTTTTCTTCATGGGTAAGAAGTGTGCATATTTCGTGAGTCGGTCTCACGACTACCCGTATAAAGCATCATCGCCTCGTCTAGTCCTTGGTAGATCCGTCACGAAGTCCATCGTTATGTGTTCCCATTTTCACTCGGAATTCTCAACGGTTGTAATAAACCGGATAGTCGTTGGTGTTCTCGCTTTTTATTCATTGACAAGTCAAACATCTCGCAACAAACTCGCTACTTGGTTCTTCATGTTCACCCACCGTAAATATCGTTTCAAGTCCTTATACATCTTGTTTCCTCCAGGTTGTATAATATATTTTGAACGGTGTCCTTCCTCGCTGAGTTCTCGCTCTCCTAATCAGCTTTCGTCACTTGGTACACAAACTCGATTCAAATCGATGATCCCATCTTCATGTACCGAGAATTATGATCCTTCTCCTTTAAATATCTTCTCTTTCGATCTTTGAAGTTGCACATCTCTCTTGTCTTTGGCCGCTTGATCTCGTTGATGAGGTCGGGTTTAATGATATGTTAGCACATGAAATGTGAGTATTGGTCCTTGTCGGATTCCAAGTGCTCAACTCTTCTAATGATTTCCACTCTCGAATCATTAGTGCGGCTAAACTCGCATTTACGCTCGGGCGTCGGCTACTACGTTAGCTTTCCCGGGATGGTATTGAATATCAAAGTGATAGTCTTCTATTAACTCTATCCATCTCCGTTGCCTAAATTGAGATCCTTCGAGAGAATAGATACTTTGTGCTCTTATGATCTGTAAAAACCGTGAATGTTGCTCAGTATAGATAGTGTCTCCATTTCTTTAACGCGAATACTATCGCTGCCCCAAGTCATGCGTAGGGTAATTAGCCTCATACGGATTGAGTTTTCGTGATGCATAAGCAATCACTTTTCCTTCCCCGCATGAGCACTGCTCCTAGTCCCTCATTTGATGCATCACTGAGACGACAAAGTTTTATGTTCCCTTTGGAAGGGCTAGGATCGAGCTATAGTAAGTCGTTTCTTGACTCTTGGAAACTAGTCTCACACTTGTCATTCCACTCAAACTTGACTTGCTTCTTACGGGTTAGTCGAGTGAGTGGTCCGGCTATCTTGGAGAAATTCTGGATAAATCTTCGATAATATCCAAACCCTAAGAAACTTCGATCTCCGTTCTGAGACTCGGTTGTTTCCATTCAACCACCTGTCAGTACCTTCAAGGATCTATGGCGATCCCGGTGTCGGATACTATGTGTCCCAAGAATGCGACTTGATGAAGCCAAAATTCGCACTTGCTTGAATTTGGCATACAACTTGTGCACTCGTAGTGTCTCCAAAATAATTTTGGATGAGCGTTCATGCTCTTCTCTAGACTTAGAGTATACGAGTATGTCATCAATGAATATCACTACGAATTGATCCAAATAAGGTTAAAAACTCGATGCATCGGATCCATAAACGTTCTGGTGCGTTTGTCGACAAAAGGCATCACTACAAACTCGTAGTGTCCATATCCGTGCCGAAATGCCGTTTTGAAACGCCTTTCTTCACGGATCTT